>CM040922.1:14249089-14439089 GCA_023029165.1 Gobiocypris rarus
GATCATCAACATTAAACAGCATATTAATCATAACTGCCTAATGTTACCGAATGAAATGTCGACCCAGGACGAGCTATAGCGAACCTTTGGGGGTGTTGATGAACTCAATCAACTCCATCTATGTTTTGATCATCGATCTGAATCCAATCCGGATGTAGTCTTTGACAAAACTTAATTCTCAGATTTTTGCTTAAAATGTTGCGTTTTTAATGAAATTGACATATTCAAGTGTTGGTAAACAAAAGGAATGCATGAAGCTAGAATAAAATGTTTGTTTGTTTGAAAGCAGGCTCTGTTCTTTATTTTGATATATTGCAATATATATTATTACAACAAGATATTCATACAACAAAATATTCTGGGGGCCATGAAACAAAAATGGCTGGCAACTTTTTTCAAAAAAAAAACGCTGGCGGGGAAAAGTTAAAAAAGTTCAAATAGAAATCTTTTGTAACAAAATGTATTTTCTGTCACTTAATGGATGTCAAATTAAATGATGAGAAACCTAGTCACGATTACCTTTTCATTTTTTACTAGGTGAAAAGGGCTTACATTTCATAACTTTGATGACTACTATTATTCTATTCTAAATTTGGAAAATAGTATTAATAATAATAATGCTTAGGTGTATCCAAACTATTGACTGGTAGTATTAGTCTGCATTAAAAGTGTTAACAGTAATTTTAGTGAATATGCTGCTGACAAGAAACATCTAGTCGGAGCTCTAATCCATTTAGTGTGGTGACACACTTTTGAACTCAGCTTAGCCCTGATCCTGACTTAAACCTGGTGTGGACAGAGAGGAATTCACAGGAAGAGGCATTGATAAAGCAGTGAGAGAGAGACAGAGAAAGAGAGAGGATTATGGCGGGACGGGCAGGGGAGAGGTTAATGATTGGCAATGAGTATCAATG
Organism: Gobiocypris rarus; assembly: GCA_023029165.1. Classification (NCBI taxonomy): domain Eukaryota; kingdom Metazoa; phylum Chordata; class Actinopteri; order Cypriniformes; family Gobionidae; genus Gobiocypris; species Gobiocypris rarus. Next base: position 14,250,004 of record CM040922.1, read on the forward strand.
GGCCACACAGGGGGCTTTAGGAATGTCTCTCAGAGCCGGGGGCAAGTCACCCAGCCACTGTTAATCAAAGGACTTTACAATCAGATAACAAAAGGGTTAACTTAGCATGGGTGGGCTTCCACATACCAGCCCTGGGGTGCAACTCCAAAACTGCATTCTTTATAACCCCCCCACTCCACTTTCATACAGTGTTTATTTCAACCTCGCCATTCCAACGTTTACATTTTAAAAATGCCACGGTTCAGTTTTCTAGCACAATTTGTTCTGCAAACATGCAGAGGTGGATGAAACCTCGGGTGACAAATGGTGGAATGCTACAGATCCAGATGGGAGCCGGCGGCCACCCGATCAGGAAAGGTTGGCGGTCACAGAATTGACACATTTGGGGAAACCGCCACCCATGTGGAGCTCAGACGACCCACGTCTGGAATTGAACCGCGTTCTCCTGTCCTTACTGGCTGTAGGTGTGAACTTGGTGTGGTAGAAACTCTTTTGACTGTTATGAGGTGTGTGCCAAATGATACATGCAGAATTGCGCAGTCACTGAGTTTTCAGTATGTCGCATCAACAGCTTAATGGTCACATAAAGAATAATAGGTTGTACTAAGTATTATTAAAAGCATAGTTTACTGAGAATTAAAATTCTGTCATCATTTACTCATCCGTATGTTTTTCCAAACCCATTTGACTATTTCTTCATGCTGCTCTATTCTTTACAATAAAAGTGCATGGGGACAAATTATGCACATAAAAGTATCATAAAATGAGTTAATTGATCATAAAATTGGTCCAAACGAGTCCAAACAAAAAAAACAATTAGCTATTTATTGAAATAAGCTTTCAATTCTCATTTCACACTTTCGCAAATTTAAAACTTGTTGCATCACATTTATGCCACTGACATCAAACATAGCCCAATAGGTTTTGATGCTCCAATTTTGAATATGCAAATGTGATTAAGATTTGAAAACTTCACAATTTTGGTCTGTTCCTCACAGTGGCTTCAGAAGACTTGAAATGTACCACACAAGTCATTTGTCTATGGTAGTTTTATGGTACATTTATGTCGTTTTTGGGACTATAATCCTTCCACATAAAAATAAATAAATAATTTTACAGAAACATAAAATACTTATAAACATGTATGGATAGTTAATTATAGCTATAGTTGATCATAATTAGGTGTGAGTATACACTACCGTTTAAAGGTTTGTGATCTGAAAAATATTTGATTTGTTCTGAAAAAAAAAAAAAGTACTTTTATTCAGCAAAGATGCATTAAATTGACCAGTAAAGACATATCTATATTTTCTAATTCAAATAAATGCTGTTCTTTTGAACGTTCTATTCAAAGAATTCTGAAAAAGTATAACAGTCTCTAAAGAAGCACAAATGTTTTTAAAATGTATACAAACAGAAAATTGTATTTCATCATTAAAACGATCAAATAAATGCAGCAACCCCAGACTTTTGAATGGTAGTGTTTACAACGTTAACCCGTTCTACTGTGCCACTCTTGAATCCTAAAATAACAGGTAATAAACAACTGTAGACCTGCAGTGGAGCTGGAGGTGCAGCTCTAATGGAGATCAGGTATTACAGCGGGAATGAGTCAGGCACATATCTGCCTCCATCTCTCCCTTTGTCTCACACCCTAGTCTGTCTCTCCCTTTGTTTTTCTCTGTGTTATCTCTTTCTACATCTTTCTGCCTGTTTTCTCTTGCAATGTTCTCACTCTATTTTCAAAGTCTCCCTTCCATCAACCCTTACAATTTCTATTTATTCATCCCTTGATCATCTTATCAGTATTAGCCAATATTATGTTTTGATAATATGAAAGCATCATTTATCAAACCTATAACCCTAAAGACTACATTTCGACACATAAATCCTGTTTATTATTACTATAAGGTATAGATCATGCTATTGGCATGATCTATACCTTAAATCATGTGGTTTTCTGGGGAGAGTTGTATTGTGATGTTTCTAAGTGATCTCACTTTTAATTTTAGCCAGTCACATAAACTCTTTGACTTAAACTCTTTGGCAACCACCAAGAACACCCTAGCAGCAACAGCACAAGGTAGATTAAACAGCAACGGTCCAATGATCAAGCCCTGAGGGACGCCACATGCCATGTGGTTTTCTGGAAAGAGATGTTTCAAAGTGATCTCACTTATGAATTAAGACACCATAGAAACTGTTTTGACTTGAACTAGTAAGCAATTAGCCAGCAACCACCAAGAATATCTAACAACCAACTAGCGCCATCCAAGCAACCATATTAGTGCATCTATAATGATAACTATGTAGCTTTTTTGTCTTAACTCTTTCCTTTAGTTTGTCTCCTGTTATTTATGTACTCCTCCGGTAATTGCTTATTTCCTTATCCATACCCATTGTCTGAATTCCGATCATCACTTATGTGAGAGGAAATGCCTGAAGAAAGTTCCTCCTGCACTGCAGCATCTCAAGCCAATGATTCACAGGAAAAGTTTCACTAGAGAAGCCCTCTATCTCTTTAGCTTCTTTCTGGGTTCACAACTCTTATGTCTGCAGATAAGACAAACATTTCTCAAGACAGGAAGCAATTTTAGTGAGAATCTTTAGGTATCTCAACCTAAAGATCGAATGGAATTCCAAAATGACAAATACATTTCATAACGCAAAACACTGGTTGGTTATTTCCTCTAAGAACTTTAAAAGCCCCCATGTTGTCAACTTTTTTTAGGCTCCTTGTGTTTGTTTGCAGTGTCAGTGCACTTTTTGTGGTATATGCTCAAGAGATAGATAAAGAATGATTGCAATGCATCTGTGAATCTCCTTTTCCCCCCCTTTTAAAAGTTGATAAAAAAATGCAAGCGTTCCTTTTTAAAGAGGAAGAGGTTTCTGTTCTAGTGATGAAAAATTGAAAGAGACACACACACACACACACACACACACACACACACACAGGGTTGTTTAAAGGCATGCAAAACTGACCTGGCATCGACTGAAGATGTCTGCAGGGGTTAGGTGGACGTGGAAATGTCTGAGAACGTGCACGGCCTGGTCACGTGCCTTTTCTGAGCAGTTCAAAATCAGGCAGCGGCCCTCTCCGACCTGTGACCGTAACTATTCACAGACACACACATTCATACACAAATAAATGCAAGTGAACAGGTTTGTTACGCAGAGTGGGGCTTTGTACTAAAACCTACGGAGGCAGTAGGATGTATAAGCTTCTATGTTTCTCAATACTCAGTCCACACACACACACACACACACACACACACACACACACACACACACACACACACACACACACACACACACACACACACACACATATTAACAAATACACTAATGCTATTATTTAATAATAGTAGGGTGATTTAGTTATGCTTTGGCATGACTACTAAAACTGAGATTAACATGAAAGAGGACACCAAGTCTTTAAACCTCAGAAGGAATTTGCCTTATGTTCTTTATGGCTTAATATGACAACCTCTGTTTTGTCTATTTAATTGTAGGAGAATTTATAAGGCTGTAGTCAATTGATGATAACCCTAGGTATATATTGGTGCTTATTTGGTAGGCATTTTTGTTACTTTGCTGTTTGACCTATATATTCCTACACAAGGCCAAATAATGTAAAGGTCCAAGAATAAAGCCCCGCAGGCCCCTTTGAGGTCCACTCAAATTTTTAGCCACTTACTCTTTCTAAATATGAACGGAAACAGCTGAGGACCATTACATAATGTCCTACCAGTTTAAGAGGTTAAAAATGAAATGTATCTAATACAATTACATCAAATATCAAAAAAAGCTGACATTGTTTTACCTCCGCTGCTACTTTATGGTCATCTGTGTTTTCCAGCATCTTGACGTCAACCCCCAGACATCGCAAAAAACGACCCAGACCCTGCAACATGTTATCACAGACAACACGTAGCTCTGGCGGCGTGATGGTGGGTCCTTGGTACTCTGAATCCTTAATAGAGTCTTTCTCCACAGAGTGGGGCTCGTTCGCCTTCTGTCGAGCCTAAAGATTGGAACACACACCAACATCATTGGTGAAGTTGACATTATTTGACCGTTCTCTATTCTAAAGTGTTCTAAAGATAGTGATCCTCTATATTGCATCAAAAGACTGGAGAAAAGTGTGGACAGGAAATCTTATATGGCTTATATATTTTTTGACCTACAAAACTTTAAAGAAAATGATCAATTATACATAAAATATGCAGTGGCTTTAAATGACAGATAAAGGTGAAACAATATTATATATATTTGAATAATTCACAATGTGTCTAATGATATACCAACCAGAGACCACCCAAAAAAGGACTATTGTTTGCCACATTTTCAGTTGTTCTCCTTAATTTCTGCATCATAAAAACCCCACATGTTCTCATCAGCTATTTATATATTGAATTTTATGACAGTAACTATGACAACAGAGTAATTTTGTGTACAACAGGCTCATAAAAACTGCAGTCAGAGACTGGCAGACTAGCGACCTGACCTCTCTTCTTTTAGACTGCTTGTTCTTGTCTTTGGTTTTCTTCTCCTCGCGGCTCTTGGCCAGTTGGGCTGAGGGAATGGAGCAGAGGTCCTCTGGCAAACCAAACGACTTTGGGTCCCGGGAGAGGACGAGGTAGACGTCCAGCAGGCAGAACGCATCAGCGGCTGAAAATAGACATAGAAAAAGAATGGGAGAAGGTTCAAAAACATCATGCTACCACATGTATTTTGTGTTACCAGCATAGTGGAGTTGGCTGGTCCGGAGAGGCCGACGTTCCCAGTTGGAGAGTTGCTCGGTTTTTTTCAGTGGTTTTCCCAACACCTGCTGTACTAGCAGACTCAGGCCTTTCTCTGCCGGTCCCTCACTCACTTCCACTGACCGACACCCTTTGCTCCTCAGCCAGCACCGCTGAAGCTGGGAGGACAGGGGTAATTTGTAAGAAGTAAAAAAAGCAGGTTCCAAAACAGCAACATGTGTACTTGAATATGATTTTTTATTAAATGTTACAGCCAATCATCGAATCTGCAGTAGTTGGCTGGGGGTCATGTGTAGAAGTACCTCCTGATGGACATGGAGCAGGTCCAGAACTCCTTCCATTTTCAATGGCTCTTCCCTGAGCTCAGGCCACGTGCTGACCAGACTCCGCAAGTCTCCAGACATTCCATAACCTAGTAAATACATACACAAGCTAGCAATGCTATCCAAAGCTCAAGGCAGAAATCCCATATCTTTCCCAATAGGCCACCCACAGTTTACCAACACAGGAAATATGAAGAATTTTAAAAAGTCTCAACTTAATTTGACTTGAGATGTCCTACCTAGTTTGATGATGCTCTTGTCTGACAGTAGAGCCCTGATAAAGTGTACTGTGATGCTGTGGTGGCTAATGGCATGAGCACAAAGGTCCAGCAGAAACACCTGTTCCTGTAGGGCCAGCTGGATCAGAGCCACTCGTTGGGGTGACACAGTGCCAAAACTGGCTTTCCATTCCATGTCAATTCCCACCACACAGCCAGGCTGAAGCAAAGCAAGGAGAAACAGTTAATGGAGACATATAATGGAAAAAAGAATATTCCCGGTTCTTTAAAAATAATTTAAATTGATGTTACAATATGAACTACATCAGTGTGTATAGATTAGTCATAATTTACATAAAGATGTCTTAGTAGCAATGTGTTACCTTTAAAACAGCTTCTCTGCACTGCTTAACTTTATCTAATGTCTCTACAAAGTGGACGTTTCCTCTGGCCAGAGGCAACTGGTAGTATTTTTGATTATCAGACTGAAGTGGTGTCCAGGACTCTGGTGGGCCGCTTACAGCACACATCTCTCTATGACAAGAATAAACTCATGTGAGGGTGATGGTTGTGTATGTGTGTACGTATGTGTGCACACAGGTTTGTCTACACTTGCCAAAGTATCTTCACAAATAGTGAAACATGTCAAACACTTGTGTCAGTAGGTTTGTGTGAGGGTTACAGAAAATATTATTATTATTGGTATGAAAATCATTTATGGGAGGTCTCCAATTGAGACTTTAATGTACATGAATATAGGTTTTTTTTTTAGATCTGTGTGTGTATTTTATTTAATACTTACAGCTCCTTGGGGGAAAGGCTCTGAATTTTGTCCCAGACTCCTATGGGAAGCCTGTTTCTGGGTAAGCTGTAATGTGCAGCCCACTGGGCAGCAGTCTGGAGGCTACAGTGTTTAACCAACAGCTGTACCAACTGAATCTGGAGCTCTAGATTACCTTCAATCATGGCCTGAGATCACACACACACACACACACACACTTAAAACTCAGTTAAAATAAAGTTTTTAACTGTTTTAACAGTTTCTGAATCAAACCAGAAAAAGTATTACCTGAATATGGTCTCTCCAGTTCTCTTCAGACATACTTTTCTGTCAAATACAATGAAGCAGACACATCACTGCAAAACATCACATACGATGCATTTCTCAGTGCTCAAAATATTCAGCACCAGTAAATGAAAGGCCAGGCTTTATCTTGCCTGCAACTAATTACACATACAATTATACCTCTTTTAAGATAAGAATGATTTAAATTTCTGTATTAAAATGTATTTTATCAGGATAATACAACTGTCACATCATAATGAAGAAAAAACCTTAATAAAAAAGAAAAATCCATCACATTTCTCAAAAAGAAAACCTTATTAAAATGTTTGGCATAACCTTTTATTCATTAATTTAAAAAAAAGGGAATTTATATTTTAACAAAACGACTTTACTAATTATTAATTAATTACTCATACTAAATGTTTGTATATTTATAATAATTTATTATATTTAATAATGTATGTATATTTCTCATATATTTTAATTTATATTCATATTTAATTATATTTAATACATTTAATATTTAACATTAATTTAAGCATTATAATTAAAGCATCACATTAACAATATTATTTTAAATGTTGTTGATATATGAAAAATCTATAGCAACACAAACCATAAAACAGGACGTTATCATAATAAGGACCTCTGTAGAAGTTAACAAGTCTCTTAAAATATAATTTGATTAAAGACCAAACATGGTTAGTTCAGTTTGTCATGCTGTGAAACTCGACAAAACCTAAATGGTATTATTTATAAATTATTAATAATAAAATAATAATAACAAATACTGCATGCCTTGAAAAACATATTAAAAACACTTATGGATATAATGTTTAAGATGTGTACTTTTATTCATATTCCTGATGGTTGCACCAGATGAAATATTTAGTCACTAAACTGAACCTTTTCTTGAAAATGTTTGTTTTTTCCAAAATCACATGAAACCAACAAGAAGATTTCTAGGAACCTGACACTTGACACCCTTAAATGTTTCTGACCAATGTGATGAAAAAAAAAGGATGTGGAAAAGGAGAACTTTCTCACCTCACCAAAGGTTTTGTACATGAGAAACCTCAGTGAATCCAGCTTCCTCTTGTAGACAGAATTAGAGCACAGACCTGTAGCAACCAAACCCCACGGGACAAGGGTAAACATCAAATACATACACATTCAGAAGGCATACACACTTGAGATGATGAAAGTGTCGGACCGTTGTGCAGTGAGACGCTCACACACCTGGGTCAATGCAGAATTTCTCCATGAGTCTGAAGACATGCTTACTGAGCAGCTTGGGATGAATCTGGTCCGTCTGATGTTTGGAGAGAACCAGGTGTGGGTACTGACTGCAATCACACAACACGTCAATATCACTCAGCAAATTCTGCTTTAGAGGTGTGCCGAGATAGACTTTATCATCATCATCATCATTATTGTTATTATTAATTACTTTATAATCAATGTCAAAGAAGTAAAAATCAGGCATCAAAAAAAAAAAAAATACAGTAGAATAAATGAGTATTATAAAATGAGAAAATATTGTTTTTAATATATAATAATAATAATAATAATACTTACTAATACATTTTTAAGAATTATATTAATATTTACTAATTTTACATAATTGACAGATAAAGATCAATTTCATCACAAGTGAAATCAGGCATCTAAACTTTAACAGATGGATTAATTGATCATGATGGATAAATGAGAATTATAAAAAGAGATTATTGTAATTATTATCATCATCATCATCTTCATTATTATTATTGTTGTTAATAATAATAACATGCATTTTTTATTTTATACATTAAGGTGCACTATGTAGTATTTTTGCAGTAAAATATCCAAAAACCACCAGGCCAGTGTTATATATTTTGTTCAGTTGAGTCCTTACAATATCCCAAATGTTTCCAACTATTTGTAAATTGTGAGAAAATTGCTATTTTAACCAAGGAACCGGGACGTGTGAGGGAGTCGCCTGTCAAATGCGTCATATCTGCGTTACCCTCGGTTTTATTTGCAGAAACGCTTTACTCTTACAGTGTCAGTGTCACAGCAGCCGCCGAGCGTACGCACAGAGTAACGTCACAACATAATTTTCGACATACTTAAATACATCTAATATGATAAACAGAGCTGCGTTACCTCATACTCGGAAAAAGCGGAAATGGTGCCGGCGACTGTGTCCCATCATAATAAAAGTCCCGCTGCTCGCGAGCCGTGTGTTGCGTTCAATCGCTCCAGCGGCCTTGTTTAGCTCCCTTGCCACATTAATAAGAGCATCCATGAACATGATTTCTGCCCGAGTCCTATCCCGAGATCCCAAGATTCTGTGCTCAAACTTGGCATCATCAAGCTATGCCTTTGTTTTAAATAGGCGGCCTCTAGCGGACGGAAAAGTTACATAGTGCACCTTTACAGTTTTTTTCAATTGCTTAAACACAATTGTGAAAACAGGGCCTGGTTTGTCAAAACACTGCACAGAATTAAAACAACCCTACACCAAAGTAGCGCAATACTTCAGATCATTTGCAAAATGGAACACTTTTGTCAAAACTTTATAAAAACAATATTTTGTTACCATACGAGAAACACACATTTCATATGACTTCAAACTTTTTGAAGCAGTTACACAATGCTGTTCTCAATCTTAAACACTTGTAACATTTCTACTTTTCTAATGATATAATCTGGGTTTGATTTTTTTCAGAGACATTATTAGAGTAAAGTACATGAATATATTGACCAAACAGTACACACAAGACCAGTACTGCATATTGATGAAAATATTTATTTCTCTCCACATTGTCAAATCATTCGATTCATTCATGCATTTTCAAAGGTTTGTGTTTCTTAGAAACACACATTTCATATGACAAACTTTTCAGAGACATTTTTAGCTTTTCTCACATGAATACACTTAAACAGTACATTACTTTTTCTAATGATATAGTCTATATTAAATTTTTTCAGAGACATCTCTCCATTCAAAAATTCATTCACACCAAACAGTTTTTACAACACATCCAATTACTGCAGGTTGATGAAAAAATTTATTTCTCTCACATTTGTCAAATCATTCGATTCATTCATGCATTTTCAAAGGTTTGTGCCATATCTGCTGAGGTTGGGCATCCATTCTCTCTCAATCTCAACTCCACTGTTTCAATGGCATCTGATAAATTTATTTTTTTTCTTCCTCAGGTCATCTCTTCTCTCTCTTCCTCTCTCTTCCCTCTCTCTCCTCTCTTTCCTCTCTCTTCCTCTCTCTTCCCTCTCACCCCTTCCTCTACTTCCTCTTGTTAGTGATTTGTTTGATTGTCGTTATTTATAATTGTTAATGCTGTTTATCTATATTATTCCGTTATCCCACTTCCTCGATCCCCATTCCCTCTCTACCCCTCTTCCTCCACAGGCTTCCCCTCTCATCCTCACTCTTCCTCTCTACCCTTCCTCTTACTGTTTTGAAGACAGGTGAACTTACCTGTTGCCTTCACCTGATTGCCTTCCCCTCTCACCCCCTTCCCCTCTCTACCCCCTTCCTCTCACCCCCTTCCCTCTCCCCCTTCCCCTCTCATCCCCTTCCTCTCATCCCCCTTCCCTCTCATCCCCCTTCCTCTCACCCCCTTCCCCTCTAACCCCCTTCCCCTCTCTAACCCCTTCCCCTCTCTAACCCCTTCCCCTCTCTACCCCTCTTCCTCCACGGGCTCCCCCTCTCATCCTCACTCTTCCTCTTACTGCGACGTTGCCTTCCATTTTTGTTGAAGACAGGTGAACTTACCTGTTGCCTTTTTATAGTGTTCAAACCTGATTGGTGTGTCTAGAATTAAGCACCAGTGTGTGTGCACACCTGGTGGCTGTGTTTAACCAATTGGTTCATGGGTGTGTTCATTTGAAAGCCGTTGCTTAGAAATTGCAAGGAAATGACATCATGATAAATGTATGTGTCAAATGCATGCAAGTGTGTTAAGTGTTTTGCAAATCACTGTGTGTAATGTTTTGCAAAAAGTGTGAAGCTAACAATGTGCTTACAGTTGTGCAAATCTAGGCCGGTGTTTTGCTCCTCGAGTGTAAGGTTTTGCCAATTGTGGGAAAGTTTTAATTTTAGTTAGTAAGCAATCGTAAAAAACTGTAATATAAATGATTCAATATTGATATTTCAGGTGAATAACGTGAAGAAATGTCCAGGTTATGTATGACCCCAAAATATATATATATATATATATATATATATATATATATATATATATATATATATATATATATATATATATATATATATATATATATATATATATATATATATATATATATATATATATATATATATATATATATATATATATATATATACATATATACATACAGTCGTGGTCAAAATTGTTGGCACCCCTGATAAATATGATCAAATATTAAGAAATAAATCTGCATTGTTTATCCTTTTGATCATTTATTTAAAAAATTCACAAAAATCTTACCTTTCATTGAAGTAAAAGAATTGAATCTGGGGGGTAATTCACATTATGAAATAAATAATTTTCTCCAAAACACGTTGGCCACAATTGTTGGCACCTCTAAAAAATGTTATAAGTAAAATATCTATAAGTATATTTCCATTAATATTTACATTTTTCAGCACACCAGGGTGACTATGAACATGAAATTGTCCAGCTATGATGTCTTGTTTCACAGAAGTATAAATATAAGGAAGCACAAAGGCCAAATTCCCTTAATCATTCATCACAATGAGTAAAACCACAGAATATAGTTCTAATGTGCAGCAAAAGATTGTTGAGCTTCACAAAATAGAAAGTGGCTGTAGGAAAACAGCTAAAGCATTGAAAATTCCAATTTCCACCATTAGGGCAATAATTAAGAAGTTCCAATCAACTGAAGATGTTATGAATCTGACTCTGACTGGAATAGGACGTGTGTCTATTTTGTCCTAATGCAAGGCAAGGAGGAAAGAATGAGTGGACAAAGGCTCTCCAAAGATCACAGATGGAGAATCACAGAGATTAGTTGAGTCTTGGGGTCAGAAAGCCTAAACAAAATTTAAAAAAACCTTTATCACCACGTGTTGTTTGGGAGGGATTCAAGAAAAATCCTCCTCGCTCATCCAGAAACAAACTCCAGCATATTCAGTTATCAGACACGACTGGAACTTCAAACGGGACCTGGTTCTGTGGTCATATGAAACTATAAAAAGAGCTTTTTGGCAGGAACAGGAACTTTTTGGTGCAAACAAGGATAAAAAGTACCCCATTCCCATGGCTAAAAATACAGCTGGATCTTTAATGTTGAGGGCCTATTTTTTTCTGGAGGTCCTGGACATCTTGTTCAGACACATGGTATCATGGATTCTAGCAAATACCAACAGATAAAAAATCAAAACCTGACGGCCTCTGCTAGAAATCGTATAATGGGCCATGGCTGGACCTTCCATCAGGACAACGATCCAAAACAAACATCAAAATCAACACAAAAATGTGTCATTGAGCACAAAATGAAGCTTCTGCCATGGCCATCCCAGTCCCCTGACCTGAACCCAATAGAGAATGAGAGGCTGAGCTGAAGAGATGAAGCACCAACATGGATCTGGGAATCTGAAGGATCTGGAGAGATTCTGTATGGAGGAATGGTGTCTAATCTCTTGTCAGCTGTTTTCCAAACTCATCAGGCATTATAGGAGAAGACTCAGAGCTGTTATCTTGGGAAAAGGAGGTTGCAAAAAGTTTTTAATAAAAGGGTGCCAACAATTGTGGCCAACATGTTTTGGAGAAAAACATTTATTTCATAATGTGATTTACCCCCCATTTTCAAATATTTTACTTCAATGAAAGGTTAGATTTTTGTGATTTTTTTAATATATATATATATATATATATATATATATATATATATATATATATATATATATATATATATATATATATATATATCATATATATATATATATATATATATATATATATATATATATATATATATATATATAAATCACACCTAATTAAGGGCCTTTTGTTCATTATTTTCATGGCAATAAAGCACATTTCTCTCATAAATTCTTAATTCTGTATTGAGACATAATGAACAATATGGCATTACAATTTTTCAAATTACCTTGACATTTTTCAACCTTTCAATAATATTCAACATGTAGACCTATTTGCTTTGAACACTGATGAATTGTCACCTGAGCAGAGCCTGGATGTTGAAGTTGGGATCGCACCAGGAGTCCAGCAGTGTGAGCAGCCGCTGCTGCAGGTCAGGATGGTCCCGCACATACAGCTCCGCCAGCGACAGCTTGTCCAGGAGAATGAGCGGCACACACATCTGCCAGCACAAACAGGGGACAGTGGAAGTAAGATGGAGTAAACATCCAGCTATATTCAACAATGTGGTTGAACTGACCTTCTCCATGTCCAGATCTTTCTGGAGCTCCACTTTGACACTGAACACCAACGCCTGGTAGAAAAATATTTCTTGAGCATGTTAAAGTCTCAATTGTAGATTTTTTTATTGTTTATTTAATTGACAATATAAAATTAATATAAAAAAATATTTTGGGAGTGATTCCCCTATTTAATGATAGAAAATGAGATACACATTCAATTTAATAAACATTTATTTTACACTCAAAAATCACACACAAATATGAAATGGGAATAAAAATGTGACCTCAGATTCTGGCCTGGGCTGAACACATTTCTACCACTAACAGCCATTTTTTTTCTTACATCACTGTATCTGCGTTTGTTGAGAAAGTGTCAATCATCTTATATGGACTGGTAACTTCCCCTTACCTCTTTGAAGCAGCGGCAGTCATGCAGGAAGGCCACATGTTCTAGCAGCAGCGGTCTTTTCAGAGAGCTCAGCTGATAAATCTCCAGCAGTGGGTCCATGTACCCGGGATGAGAGTCTGTGAGGAGCCCCAGGGCTTGTTGCTGTAAACGCAGTCGGTCTTCTTCCCTCAGGTCATTCAGACTGGCCTGAGGATTATTGGTCCTCCAGCGCATAAACTCCGTGAGAATGAACTGGTTCAGCGTGGAGGTCTTGCCCTTTTGGACGGTAAAGCAGTCCTGCAGTAAATCCAGCAGACCAGCCAAGGGCTCCTGCATCTGCGAGAAACTGCCCGCTAAAACCTGCCGCAGCTGAGAGATAGAGAGAGGGGAGCTTTTCAGCCAGTTTGGCCAAATGGGACAGGACGGGAAATATATATATATATATATTTTATTTTTTATTTAATAAATAATAAAATCAAATAGATTAATCTAATTAAATATAAAATTTAAAAAAATCAAATAAAAAAAAAATCAAATCATATCAAAATCATATTCAAATCAAATCAAACCAAATTAAAATAAAATAAACCCAAATAAAACAAATTTAATTAAATTAATATATGGACTGATTAAGTAAATTAATAATCAATAATACATACAAATTTAATTAAATATAAAAAAGTAATCAAATCTCAAAAAAAATTTAAAAACAAAAACAAAATAATATCAAATGAAAATACAGATTAAGTATATTAATAATCAATTGAAATTATTTTAATCATTTGTATTACTTAATATTGTGTATTCTGCATTTGTTTATTTTCCCATAATACAAATCTTTAGCCTTTGAATGTAAAACCTGGCAAAGGTTGCACAATGATCTGATTTGTTCCTCAAGTTATTATTATAGTATGAAAATATTCAACATTGATTCTGCAATTCAGAATTCAGAACCAAATATCATATATACAGGTCCTTCTAAACAATTAGCATATTGTGATAAAAGTTCATTATTTTCCATAATGTAATGACAAAATTAAAATTTCATATATTTTAGATTCATTGCACACCAACTGAAATATTTCAGGTCTTTTATTGTTTTAATCCTGTGAATTTTGGCATACAGCTCATGAAAACCCAAAATTCCTATCTCAAAAAATTCGCATGTCATGAAATGGTTCCCTAAACGAGCTATTAACCTAATCATCTGAATCAACTAATTAACTCTAAACACCTGCATAAGATTCCTGAGGCTTTTAAAAACTCCCAGCCTGGTTCATTACTCAAAACCGCAATCATGGGTAAGACTGCCGACCTGACTGCTGTCCAGAAGGCCATCATTGACACCCTCAAGCGAGAGGGTAAGACACAGAAAGACATTTCTGAACGAATAGGCTGTTCCCAGAGTGCTGTATCAAGGCACCTCAGTGGGAAGTCTGTGGGAAGGAAAAAGTGTGGCAAAAAAAGCTGCACAACGAGAAGAGGTGACCGGACTGTAAGGAAGATTATGGAGAAGGACTGATTCCAGACCTTGGGGGACCTGCGGAAGCAGTGGACTGAGTCTGGGTAGAAACATCCAGAGCCACCGTGCACAGGCGTGTGCAGGAAATGGGCTACAGGTGCCGTATTCCCCAGGTCAAGCCACTTTTGAACCAGAAACAGCGGCAGAAGCGCCTGACCTGGGCTACAGAGAAGCAGCACTGGACTGTCGCTCAAATTTTGCATGTCATTCGGAAATCAAGGTGCCAGAGTCTGGAGGAAGACTGGGGAGAAGGAAATGCCAAAATGCCTGAAGTCCAGTGTCAAGTACCCACAGTCAGTGATGGTCTGGGGTGCCATGTCAGCTGCTGGTGTTGGTCCACTGTGTTTTATCAAGGGCAGGGTCAATGCAGCTAGCTATCAGGAGATTTTGGAGCACTTCATGCTTCCATCTGCTGAAAAGCTTTATGGAGATGAAGATTTCGTTTTTTTCAGCACGACCTGGCACCTGCTCACAGTGCCAAAACCACTGGTAAATGGTTTACTGACCATGGTATTACTGTGCTCAATTGGCCCGCTATCGAAGCATCCTGGGCCTCCATAACACCTCAGCAGTGCCACAGGCTGATTGCCTCCATGCCACGCCGCACTGAAGCAGTCATTTCTGCAAAGGATTCCCGACCAAGTATTGAGTGCATAACTGAACATAATGTTTTTTTGTATTAAAAACACTTTTCTTTTTTTGGTCGGATGAAATATGCAAATTTTTTGAGAATTTTTGAATTTTGGGTTTTCATGAGCTGTATGGCAAAATCATCAGTATTAAAACAATAAAAGACCTGAAATATTTCAGTTGGTGTGCAATGAATCTAAAATATATTAAATTTTAATTTTTATCATTACATTATGTAAAATAATGAACTTTTATCACAATATGCTAATTTTTTTAAAAGGACCTGTAATTGAGTAAAGCATTGGAAATACATTAGTTTCTTATACAAAAAGGGGAAAATGAAGAAAACAGGATGGATGTTATTATCATGAATTTTAGTGATACAAATGTGGTGATATAATTTTGATTAGCATGGTGATTACAAGAAAATGTTCGATAGTTAAACACTATCAGCAGCATGTGAGATATAATGTGGATTACCACAGAAAATTACAACTCTCCAAAAAAAATGCAATATACTGAGGGATAATATACGGTTACAACTTCTTTGATCATTTAATTTAAGGTCTAAATTATGTTCAAACATGGGGGGTGGGTTGTAGAGGAATTTTGCCGTTTGTTAGGCCCCTCGTGCACATCCCTTCTGTCAAGTGATCTTATCACTCGCATCTCACCTCTCACACTCAGCTCGAGTCCAATTACATCTGTTTCTTACCTCCTCCTGCTCTTTCCTGTTCCACAGGCCACAGAGGTGCTCCTGCAGGGCAGCCAGGTCAACACCTGGGGCCAAACACATGACACCCGGGTTACACACAGTCCTGCCTGTCAACACTCATCCGCTCTCAACTATATGTCTGTTTTTTACTCCACCTCACAAATTCTCATGTTAATTGTATTGTATTTTGCCACTTTTTATTAAACAGTTTAAGATGAGAGTGACAGGAAACGTTGCAAGCTGGACTCAAACATGTTTTTCCCATATGGGCACCACAGCGCAAACTGCCATTGCTCTGATGATTTTACTTGAGTGTTATCATTCCTTTTCCAACATAAACTGATTTCATTATTCAAAATTTTCACCAAAACATATTTTGATCTATACACAATAACAATTTGTGAATCAATGGTATGAGAATGGGGCGGGATTACCTTTTTGCCTGACTAATGGCAGACGAGGCAATGTTTGAAAAGACATTTTATTTGATAAAAACTGAAATGCTTCACTTAAGTTAAAATTCCTAAAGAAACTGCTTTCGTAAATGCAAGACGTCTTTTTGCAATGTGACATTTCTAAATATATTTCTAAAGTAAAACCTGATTGGATCATAAAAAGTGGTCTCTATATATGACAAGTAAATGGAGAGGAAAGTTATAAAGAAGCGCATAAAGAACACAGGGGCAATGAAAATGTATCAAATAATTTATTTTTCTTAATTAAGGAATATAAGCAGATATTTACTAGGAAAATTATTTTAAAAAATTGATACAAAAAAATTCTGCTTTAAAATATTTGTTTAATAATTATGGAATGGAATAATATGGAATAAACATGTATAATATAAACATTGAATACAATTCCAGGTACAGTTTATTTTCTTCTAACCTAAATTCTAAACAATTAATAAGCAGGAAAAAAAAATCTGCACAATGTGGGACTACTTGTAATTAAAATAATATAGCCTATGAAATATTTAAAGGGGCAGTGTGTAGTATTTATGAGGATCTATTGACAGCAATGCAATATAGTATGCATAACTATGTTTTCAGTGTTGTATAAAGACCTTACATAATAAACTGTTTTGTTTTTATTACCTTAGAATGAGCCATTTCTATCTACATACACCACGAGACCCCCTTACAGTGAAGTCGCCATTTTGCTCCGCCATGTTTCTACAGTAGCCCTAAACGGACAAACTGCTCTACAGTGTGCTAGCTACTCTCTGCTGTCTCTGTTTGTCCTGTGTGTCCAATGTGCTTCGAAAGGGAGGGGTGAGCAGTGGGCGTTTACTATTCGCAACCTTACTGCTACATGCCGCTAAAACTTACACACTGCACCTTTAATGCAATTATATCGGAATTAAATTACAGTTATTGAGTACTTAGTAATGCATTAAACCAAACACTGGGCATCACAGCTTATTGTGTCAAGAGCATGTGAAATGCCATTGGTCTGATGATTTTACAAAAGTGTTGCCATTTTTATTCACATTTTTTAAATCAAAATGTATTTGGTGTGAGCTTGGGGCATGACTACTTGTTTGACTGACTAGACAAGGATTGAAAAATTTGTTTAGTGCTACAAGTGGCGCAAAATTTGCACACTTCACTTAAGTCCAGATGAAACCATATTCATAATCGCAACCCATTTCATTCCAACAACGTGACAGATATAAAAATATACTACAAGTAAAGCCTGACTGGATCGTAAAAAGTGGTGTCTATATGACAGGTGGTTGGAAGGGAGAATTCGAAAAATCAGTAAAGTCAGCCAAAAACGAAAGACGAGACAATTTTTTTTCCCTTCAGAGAAATGCAGAAATAAATAATTCATTACAAGACCAGGAATGCTTATTAAAGAATGTAAATAGTGTGAGTTGTCGTCATGTTCACTTTCTACACTGTTTTAATGCACTTTTCCCACCACCGTTAGACTTTACTAACTTTTCCCTTTAAATCCAGGATACAGGCTTAACTATTTTACTTCCTTTGTAATGCACTCCTTGACTCCTTTTTCCCAGTCAGCTATTGTTACATGTGGATACTTCACACTGCATTTGAATTGAGCAAAAAGGGTCAGAAAATTAACATTTAATACGCGTAACAGGGAGAAAGGAGGAGTCTATTGTTGTGTGAGAGGTGTTGGGGCTTTGTATTTTGGGCAGTGATTCCAGGCCACAAAACTGTGAGAAGATGAGCCATTTTTGAGGAGGAAGGGGGGAGCGAGACAGGAGCGGCCGGTGACAATGGGGTAACGGAGGGGAGGTATATGGTCCTTTGAGTAGCCCTGAAAGCAACTGCCTCTCTCATGCTGTGTGGCCAACACCTTTCTTCTCCTTGCCTCTCCTTCTTCCCAGGGCCGGTTTTCCTGTCCCCCCTGACTGGCCCCCCTTCTTCGTGTTTGTCTCGGATTTCCCCCGGAAAGGGCAACACGGTGGTCACGGTGTAAAAAATCCAACCTTCCTGACCGACAGCCTGGGAAAGTGGTGCAAAGGGCTTTTCTCCTCCCCTCGGCCCATCAGGCTGTGTAGTCCTGCACGGAGATCATCGTATTTGCCCGCAATGCTTCCCGGGCTGTCTTAAACATTATTTAGGTAAGTCTTTTCCCATAAGTAAACCTTCCGTGATTGGTGCGACGGCGCTGTGCACGCATATTAGTACGATGACACACAAAACACATTATATTCTCTGGTCTTTGTCTCTACTCCACCCTAACCTCATTCTTTTACAGGCATTAACATACACACACGCATGGGAGGAAAGTGGGGCGGAAGGACATTAAGGAATGTGGACTATGCAGCTAGTCAATGGGAAGTTCAAAAAGAGAGAAAGTTATTGAAGGAGACAGGTATTTACTTACAGAAGTCCACATCATCTATGACTTCCACTTGTGAAGTGAACTACACTACAAGCACTTTATCGATTATCCCTTTTTTTATGTGCAAAACTCGCCTCCACGATTGACCTGACTATACCAGTAAAGGTAAATGAGTCAATACACGAGAAGTAAGTGATGAAAGCGAGCTAAGAAGTCAAGATGGCACAGACAATACTTTTACATTCTTACCTGAGCATTCCATTGCACAAATATTTTCATAATGACGTGAGCCGACTGGAAGAAAGTGACCAGCATGATTGATATTCAAAATGGTAAGCAAGCACTGCTTTGTTTACGGATTGTATATCTGCTAGTTCTGGTTTCCCTTTTTGAATGACGAAAATACACTATTGATACCTGCTGAATTGACAGTCGCATTTAGTCCTTTTGGTGTGTTCAAGCGCAGCTGTTTGGCCGACGCAGCCAACTGACACAGTCAGCTTTCACAATTTTTTTGATGTTGGCTTGCTGTGTGGGGCTTAAAGCCGATTTATACTTCTGCGTCAAGTGTATGCTGTCAAGTACGCTGTCGTAGGCTCTTTCTGGCAAAAAATGGTGGCCGGCGCAGAAGAACATGCCGGAAAAAACACAGCGGAAATGCGACGGTACCAGTCGACCAATCACAGATCTTGCACTCTGCGTAATCGCAACACACATTTACATTTTTGGGGAGGTGCGCATCATGGTACGGCGAAGGGTGCGGCGTATGGAACGTGTCTATGCGTATGGTACGCCGTAAGTATAAATTGGGCTTTAAGCCTTTCCTAAGGTCGTTGCTAGGGTATTTAACATGGTTGCTAAGCAGGGAACTGATCGGACTGGATTCGACGAGTGGTTGAAAAATATGAGGGTTTGATGTCAGCCGAAGAGGAAAGTTGCTTCAGAGATAGAGATATGAGATATTCCCATTTGAAATAATGTGCACCAAAGAATTGTTTGCATATATTTAGTGAGTAAAAAAGGTTACATTTTTATTTTGGGGATGCACAGAAAATTCTGTCCAATATTCATTTTACCTATATACTTATTTAGTCAAGAATTATTTTCATGTTATTGCTCACACCGCTAACCGGCCAATATTAAAATTCTAAAAAAAACATTATAAATTTCACTAGTTAAATTATATATATATATACTAAGGCTGCATTTACTTAAATAAAAATATCAATAAAAACTATTTAAATGAACTGTTTTCTATTTGAATATGTTCAAAAATTTCATTTATTCCTGTGATCAAAGCTGAATCTTCAGCATCATTACTCCAGTCTTCAGTGTCACATGATCCTTCAGAAATCATTCTAATATGGGTACATTTATTATCTTTATCAGTGCTGAAAACAGTTGTGCTGCTTCTCATGATTCTTTGATGAATGCAAAGTTTCATTTATTTTAAATATATATTTTGTAACATTATAAATGTATTAACTTTTGATAAATGTATTAATATATTACTGACCCCAAGTTTTTTTAACATAAAAAAACTCAAGTAGCAGCCACTAAATCAATATATGATAGATTTATTTTGTAAGCCAATTTGTTTTCATATTGACTTAAATACATACAGTGAGAAGTCTGTTCTAATAGGAATGATCAGTAATATTCATGCTAGCTTTACCACACAATGATTAAAAGTATCCACGGGTGGACTGATGCTTGAAACGTACCTTTTGATTGTCCAACCAGGCTCATTCTTGTACACCCGGTGGCGCTGTCTGAACTCAACGCTTCCACACCCTCTGCGAGAGACAAGAATGATTGTTATGACTGTAAAGTGCATAGAAAAACTGATTCCAACACAGATCTGGTTTACAGGCTAGAACATGCTTAGGAGACTCTAACATGTCTAACATTGCATAATTCTTCTGCCTGGTGGATTTTATTAACATTCATCACCGGTTTATAACTGAAAAATGCAAAAGACAAAACAAAAAAAAACCCTCTTCCCATGACTTCAGAATGCCTAGTTGTCTCTCAGCAGGAGTTGCTAGATGACCTCAAACAAATGAGTGTAAAATGAAAATAATCCCCCCACCCACACATGTAGCAATCCCCAAAAATGTGCAGTTTGGCAGCTGGTCTTAATATTGTTCTCACATTCTAATGCAGTTTCTCTCAAGTCAGCAACAGTGTACTCACAAAAAAAGTGTTATATATCACTTTGTATTTGCAACGCTTCAGGGGTGAGATTTACCTTAAGATTACAAGGGAAACGTACAAAAGGGTTTTTTCCCTAGTTTCCTAACATAACAGTTAAAGTGACTTGTGTTGAGCAACATGTGAACAAGTGCCTCAGGTGTCAGTACAGTACCCACATGTACACATTTCAGTCTCTCACACACAAACACCGTCTCCCTCCCTGTGGGAACAGCAGCCCTAGAAAAGGCAGTCTGCCAGCTGGCTAGGGGACGTGCTTTAGAGGCTGAGGATGTTTTGTTTTTTTGGTCTGGAGTCTGGACTGTTTCTCTCAGCAGTCTCAAGGGGGAAGCTCCTGGCACGGAACTCCAAACCTCTCCGTCCTGACGCCAACTCACATCTCCTCTGGTCTTCACTGACATCTAGTGGACAAACATGGCTCATGCAGTGGCAAATTCTCCTCTGCATTGGCCTGTTTGTTGAACTGTATTGCAGCAGGGGTTGCTTATATTCTTTGACTAAAGCAGACTTATAAATACTATGAAAACAAATTATAGATGCAATATGAAGCTATCACTGTTCAAAGACTGCTTAGAAAGTTACTTTTTCCTCATCTAGTCTATGTTTTTGAATGGTTGAGACCACACAAAAAAGCAACATTTTTAACCAAAAAGTTGGGGAACACAATAAACCATGTATTACAAAAGTAACACGTCATGGTTAAAAGACTCACTGAGTGATAATTCAAATAATAATTATTGTGTTCGTCGGGAGCTGATTAAATATGCAATGTTGCAATGTTGAGAACACACTTCTAAAAAGTTGAAATTATTTCTGTGAATCCAGTGATAAATGCTGTGGGTCTCAGTTTTCAGTGATGGTCACATGACTTCTACAAACCTGGAAGACTTCTACAGAAAGTAAAAATAGTAGTAGTAGGGAGAATCAATGGCTATTTAAAGCCATTGTGAGAATAAGATGTAATCATGTGATCAATAAAAAAGTAACTAGTCTGATTAGTATTTTAAAAGATAATACAATCTAATTAGGGCTTCTCCAACTTTAAGATGCCACAGACCCTCAAATATGAACATCCTCGTGTGAGGGACCCCCATCCTGAAATTTAAAAGACATCTGTCTTTTATAAACACCCAATTAATACACGGAATTCTTAATCTAACATTGGTTTCTATTAAGTTAATTTATTATATATGTTTTCTACTCACTATAAGAATGCACTGTTAATTGCATAATTTATATATATAGCAGTTTTTGTCCAAATGACTTGTTTTTCACGTGACATGACACAGAACGCGTGTATGAAGCATTGATCTATAATAGATCAGTGGTATAAAGTGACTTTAACAGTGGTCTCTATGGCGACGCGTCATATGATTGAAGTTTGAATGACGCGAACAATAGAGCCACGCGACCAGGCGCATCAGGACGCGCTCAACTAAACCGATCAAACCGAGTCATGCCGCCGTGATTTCGCGCTCCACGGCACTCATTATTCCTCATTCTCTGACAATGACTTTTCTTTACATAAAAAGATGTTGTGTACTTCTTACAAAGCATTATTTTGCCGTAATGCGCTCGCTGCTCTATACAATGTATTGCCATGTGTGTTATTACAAATGTCACTTCCATTCAACAGAATAGTGCCAGCACACATGCTCGATAAATAAAAATATTGCGGTATGTTGTTTATGCCAGATATATATTTGGAATCTATAGGGCAAAGACAGGTCAGTGAAGAATAAGTTAAACAAAACAACAAAACGGAAACGAATTAAATCATAAATCTTTCACAATTCACATAAACTTTAAAAAGTGGCCCAACAAGTCTTAAAACGTATTAATGTATACATTTCGAAACGAGAACAGTCAATAGACTCAAAAAGGCATTTCTTGACGTTTAACGTTCACGCTGTACCTCAACAGCATCACAAAATATGAATTTCAGCACTGAAATGGCTAATGTCAACGTGCTAGCATGAAAACATGGGTTTGTAGTTTTCCACGAGGCAACTTGACAACTACTAGCGTTAAAAAAAGACGAATATATCTACATATTTTGACTGATTCGGTGTTCATTGTGAATATTAAACTTACTTAAATAATGTAGATGTCAACCACCGAGGAAACTGTGTGTTGGATAAATCTTTCCATATATCCGGACGGAACCATTAAATGCGGGAGAGGTTTATTATAGACTTTTGATTATGTGACACGCGAATAGTCACTCTGGTGCAGAGGCAAAATAACTGTCAGAGTGCCCTAATTATGCGACCTAAAAATAATATCTGCGACGGTAATAGTTGTTTTTAAAGACAAATTAAGTATATCTTAATTAACTGATAAATTAGGAGTAACTTATAACAGAGTTGGGGCGCCATCTGTTGACGAGTAAACCTAACATACCAATTGTGGTAATGTCTGTCATTTGAAACATAATTAAAAAAATAAATAAAACCCAGTCTTTAGATGTACAGCTTGATTTCATTTATAAAAACAATAAATATAATTTCGTCAAGTAACAGTTAAAGATTATAATCTTAAACACTAGGCAATTGTTATTATTATTATCATTATTATTATTATTATTATTATTATTATTATTATTATTATTATTATTATTATTATTATTATTAGGTCATGTAGCAGCCTTTGTAGAAGTGCGATAACTCATTTAGTATCTAGGACATTGAATTTAGTCAAAAACTCCAAAAGTTACAAAAAACCCATTATAATTAATTTGTTGGGGATGTGGTATCGATGACAAAATAAGTGTATTGTAATTGTCAAAACATTTGATACCTAAACAAAATTTCATTAAGTTTAGTGACATGTTACAATGTTTACATGGTACAATAACTAGTCGGCTACTGTTTTAGTGCCTGACACAAATTCTCTTGATGCAATATTGATTCATTTGGATAAATATCAGGTATTTGATATAAACTGATTCTTGATATAAAGGACAAAACATGTTTTAGATGTTAAAAAATAAAAACTAACACTACATGTGTTTGTGTGTGTGTGTGTGTGTGTGTGTGTGTGTGTGTGTGTGTGTGTGTGTGTGTGTGTGTGTGTGTGTGTGTGTGTGTGTGTGTGTGTGTGTGTATGTGTGTACTGGTAATCCCTACGGTATGGGGACAAAATGTCCCCACAAAGATGGCAATATCCAAAATCCTTGTCCTTGTGGGGACATTTTTTGGTCCCCATGAGGAAAACATCTTATAAATCACACTAAGTGATGTTTTTGAAGATGTAAAATGCAGCATGTCTCCTGTGATGGGTAGGTTTAGGGGCAGGGGCAGTGTAGGAGGATAGAAAATACGGTTTGTACAGTATAAAATGCATTACGCCTATGGAATGTCCCCATAAAACATGGAAACACAACATGTGTGTGTGTGTGTGTGTGTGTGTGTGTGTGTGTGTGTGTGTGTGTGTGTGTGTGTGTGTGTGTGTGTGTGTGTGTGTGTGTGTGTGTGTGTGTGTGTGTGTGTGTGTGTGTGTGTGTGTGTGTGTGTGTGTGTGTGTGTGTAGGGTTCAGATAATGAATCATGTAAGGGAACAGGCTTATTTCTAAATATTTTATTCTAAAAATATATATTCACTCCATAACTTAAAAACTCTGTCAGACACACTTAAAAGCATGCTACTTTAATTTAATCCATCCATAAACTGAAATCTTCAGTTATGTAATATTGGTTTTCAGTAAAGGATCTAAATAATAAAATACATTCGCTGTTTATTTTTTGTTTGTTTTCACGAAAAACCCAGTTTCTCCTCCCTCCTTTATATTCTCCAAATATTAAACATATATCACCAATGTTCTTAGGTAATTAAGACATATGTAGTTCCATTGGTTTTATCATTGTTACACAATAAATTGAAAAAAAAGAATAAAGACATTTCTTTCAAAATTAACAGAAAACTTCACCTTACGGTGAAAAATACTGAATTGACAAATACTGACGGAGTTAAAAAAGGTTGAGCTGAGCATACAGTATGTATGTAGAATCATGAAAAAAAACTTTCAATCATATTATACAGACTTATAGCACTTGTCAACCATCAGGCATAAAACATGATGGAGTTGACGTCTGACAGAGTTGACAAAATTGATTTATTTTTTTCACCTTAGCCACGTGTTGTACAGTAGAGCAATTTCATTTTTTTCCTCAGTTGTAGCTACCTTAATAAACATATAAAGATGGCAAGATTTATCCCACAAATATTTACAGAAACTATTACACTGCATGACGGAGTTGACATGTTAAGCTGTGAATGCAGATACTTCAATATTGTTTGTTTAAAATATAAAAAAAATATATAACTTCCAGGACCATGTGCCCTACTGTGAGATCCACAATAAGCTGTAAATAGTAAGTGCTCCTCAGAGTTAAAGCTGCCCATGACATTGCCTGATTGCACCTTTTAATGCAAATGTGTGTGTTTTAATTTGTTGCATTTTTAAACACTTTTTTTGTTTGCCAGTTTTACATGGTGACCTCATGCTGAGGACCGGTTAAATTACATGCGTTTCCAAGAGTGTGCTTTTAAAATAAATCATATAAAAGTAGCAACAAATGTCCTGAGTGTATAAATTTCCCTTAGATGTAACTTTTGAAGTATTTTTATTGTGTTTACATTCTTACTTTTTGACATAAATAGGCTTTTTGTGTTTGGGACATGTTTTAACTAATGCTGTAACATACTCACATTAGTTAAAAAATGTATTAAAATAATGAAGCAGAACATGTAGATTCTTATTTTGTTTTCATACATTTTCATTCCTCTGAACTTATATTTATTATTTTAGTAAGCTAATTCATATCTTTAACATTTAATTTAATCTCATTTTTTTGTAGTGGAATCTTGGCTAGCTTTAACTAATTCAATAACCGCTACCATGCTGATTGGTTACACAATGCTTTGATCGCATTAGCATAGCACTTGCTCCAGGAGTACAGCAATATAAAACACTTAACATTTATCTGTTCTCAAACTGAGCTCATGCTCCACTCGTCACCATGATGGTAACCCTATAACCAACAAAACAGAAACTCTTCTACGCTAGCATAAAACATTAAACACTACTAAATTTCCTACTTGACGTTAATATTGCACACACAAAATAAGTTTGTGTGCAATACATGTGTTCGACTTCATGCAGTGCTGAGCAGAACGAATGGCGTATGACATCTAAATATGCAGCAAAAGCGTCTCGAAATTATAGCATTCTTGATACGCAAAATGGTCTACGCAGCACGTTGGGTTTTTTCATGGTGTGACATTTACTTGGGCAGTGTGAGAGCGTGAGACAGAGGCTCAAATGCGTGAGAGTTGGCAAACCCTGAAACGAAACCGATTGAGGGAAGGATCCAGTAACCTCCGAAAGGCATCCAAAATGGCATACTTCCCTACTATAAAGTAGGTGAAAAACAGTATGTGACAAAAGAAGTGTGTCCAAATTCACAGCACTCAAAAGAGTAGGCAGAAAGTACCTGGATGACCTAGGCCTAAGTACTAAGCAAAGATTCAGATGATTTAAAACGATATTAAAACAAACTTAACAAAAACACATTACACAAATAAAACAACATAAATATGATAAATAAAAGTAACAAATATTTTAACATTTTAGAATTGTATTTAATATTTAAATTTTCACAAGTCTATATAAATTACTTTTTTTAATTTCAAATGTTTAATTACGTTTGTGCTTAAAAATAACTCTTACTCTCTTTAATTGGTCTTGTTATTTTGCATTTTAGGCAGAAAGTATGTGTATTATGCACATGTATTTGTTGCACGTATTTGTTTTTATAGTTATGATGATGTGTGGAAAGTGAGTAGCCTACTACTTGGGACTTTTGGGGACAAAACAATCCCGCACCCTGTTGAGGCTCTGTTATAAAGCACATGCAAACAGTATTACTTTAATTTAACATGAATAGTTAGTATGTTACTACCTTGAATATTTCTTTTGATATTTGACGATAATGGCGCTTTGCTCTGAGGTCTTAGTAGTGTACCTTCAAATAGTGCGGTGCCCTATTTGTGTATAGGGGCTGATATCGGATTCAGCCAACGTCATGTGGCTATTATATTGTACACTATTGAGTGGATAAAATATATATTAATTATTTTAATTTTAAAAAATCAGAATGTTAAAAATAGGAAATAAAAATAATATAGATGTGTTTTTTCAACATGGCTACATGTTTCCCATCATATTAATCAATGAAGTGACATCTTGGTTCAGCTGGAGTGCGTAGGCCTACACGTCCTTTGTGCCAGTTTTCAAAGTTCTTCGAACGGAGAAAAGTCAGCTGTTAAAGCCATGAAATGATTGTGCAACAGCCAAACCTCAACCCAATCAGGGGTGGCACTGGCCAACCCATGGCTACCACTATGCCAATGATATTCATCCAATGACCGAATGAGTGTGCTCACTGGGTATAAAAGCAGCCCTGATTCTGTGGTATTGAGGTGCAGGTGCGGTGATTAGAGCTATACGGTGAGTGTGCATGCTGTGTGAGGGTGGCAGGTGTTGAGAATCTGGTGTAGCTAGTAATCTATAGTGAAAGTCTGCACATTGCAGTGATGTTGTGTAACATTTTGTTCCATGTTTAATCCATTGAAAGGGATGGAAGCTTGTTTTAGGCATGCAGGCAAGTTAATAAAATCTAAACAAGGTAACTTACATTTGCAAGTTTAGGCTGTATCCAGTTAAGAAAGGGGAGGGATCAAGATTCTCAATTTATACCTCAGAGTTTTGACACTTTTTGTGTCAGAGTGATAATCTCGTAGTTGGGGATGAGTTTAGGTCAGAATTGTGTGTGTGTGTGTGTGTGTTTTAAGAGTCGCAATTACGGTTATTTAACACCCAGGTGGAAATGAGCGTCCGAAAGCACCTACTCCTGATCAAATAATAGGGTTTATGTTAATCGGTTTTGATTATTGATCCTGTTTTATCCTTGCTTATGGTCAATTGACTTTAATTCTGTGACTTCTGGTTATGAACAGGTCAAAGCAACAAACTCTTTTGTGGAGCAATGAAGGTCTATCAGATTGTCCCGCTACTCTTCATCTGCCAGTTCAGTCACACTCTGGGTGAGATACTAATGTGATTTGGGGTCTTTTATAGGCCAAAGTATTCATGCTAAAAGTATCTATATTTGCAATGTCTTGCGGCATGTGTTCACAGCTTTATACTGCGTGAGTGTGTGTGGCACCCTGAAGCAGATCGACGCTGGGTCCGGTTTAGTGGTTGGAGTGAACAAGCAAAATGAAGCGTTTGTCCTGATTAATAATGTCTTCACAAGGATCCACACATCTCTAAAGCACCTCAGTGTTGGTCCTGCTGGCCAGTTCGGGTGGATACAGCAGACAGGATCTACAGGCTGCAGGGTGACAGTTTTGTGCAGATTCCAGGTGAAGAGACTGACTGTGCAGAGCGTGAAATATACAGAATTCATAAAACCTGTTTAATCTGTAATAAATGTGATTTGGTTTTAAAGCCACGGTCCCAATGACATCCATTTATGATTCTTCCAGTTACTGACTAATCTGTCATCCAACCTGTTGTATGCTAGGCCTTCTCAAACAGGTGGATGCTGGAGGTGATCAGATCCCTGCTGGTGTCAATGTGAATGATGACATTTACTGTTCAAATATGGATGCGATCAACAAATGGCCAGTCAGCGCTAGTCCTTGGCCTCAACTTTCTGGGAAGCTGAAGTATTACAGCTGTGGCCCGTACAGTTGTTGGGGGGTGAACAGCAATGACCAAATCTTCATCATGAAGGTAGTGTCACAATGTTAAATACAAGGGCTTCAGTTAAAAGCACAAAGTAGACCACAAATTCTGACATTACTAAAGAAACTGATGTGGAAGCCGCAAACCATTTCTTGATGTGACTATAGTTTACTGGTTTGTTTCTTTGGGTCTTGCAGGATGTGTCTAGTAATGCCTGTTCCGGGTCAGGCAAGTTTGAGAATATTCCTGGACTTCTGTCCATGATTGAAGTAGCAACTGATGGCAGTGTCTTTGGTGTCAACACTCAAGGGGGCTTGTACCAAAGGTGAACTGACCAGTCATATTAAACTTTGTTTGAACAAAAGATGAATGATGCTCTGCTGTAACTGTAACCCCAATTTCATCTGTTGCAGAACTGGCATCACTCGCTCCAACCCAGCTGGCTCTGACTGGAATGCAATCGTTGTCTGTCCCAATGGACACAAGCATGTGAGCTTTGACCTGGGAACCCTGTGGGTCGTCTGTGTTGATGAGTCCATCCGTAGATGTACTTTATAGTCTGTCATGAGTCGCTGCAGCAACAGGACCTCAATCACTAACAGAAATCAGTTTTCAGTCACTGTAAACTTAAATCTACAGCAAAAAGCTGAACTTGTTTGCTGTTGACTCAATAAAGCATGGATGCCATCTTAACAGACTTTTGTAGATGCTTTTGTTCAGTGGATCTCATTGCATCCCCGGTTGACCTGCAGCTCAACCTGTTTACGCCATTTTAAAAATATTCAAATTGTTTTTTTTATTTTTTTTTTATGGTAATTGGACTGCATTTATATAGTACTTTCAACATGGCCCCCAAAGCCCTTTTCCATATTGCCTCAGTCACTCATTCATACACTGTGTCAGCCGTACAAGGTTTGTAAACAACCCACATGAGCCCTAGTGTGATCCACAATGAGCTGGAAATAGTAAGTGCTCCTCAGAGTTAAAGCTGCCCATGACATTGCCTGATTGTACCTTTTAATGTAACTGTCTGTTTAATTTGCAATTTACAAATTTTTTTTTTTTTTTGGCATTTTTACATGGTGACCTCATGCTGAGGACAAGTTAAATTACATGCGTTTCCAAGTATAGAGTGTGCTTTTAAAATAATACTAAAGAAATTATTTAAAAGAAGCAATGAATGCCCTGAGTATATACATTTTCCTTAGATGTAACTTTAGAAGTGTTTTTATTGTGTTTACATTCTTACTTAACATAAATAGGGTTTTTGTGTTTGGGACATGTTTTTGTCCCTTATCTCTAGAATCAGTGAGCTACATGTTCATTTTTCTCAGGGAAAAGATCTTAACGCTGTAAACATACTAAATTTTTTGAAGTTAATGTATTAAAATTAATCAGGACATGCAGATTTTATAATACATTTGAATTGCTCTGAACTTCTACTTAATATTTGCATAAGCTAATTCATACACAACTTAAATTTAATACGTTTTTGTAGTGGAATCTTGGCTAGCTTTAACTAATTCAATAACCGCTACCTTGCTGATTGGTTACACAATGCTTTGATCGCATTAGCATTGCACTTGCTCCAGGAGTACAGCAATATAAAACACTTAACATTTGTCTGTTCTCAAACTGAGCTCATGCTCCACTCGTCACCATGATGGTAACCCTATAACCAACAAAACTCTTCTACCCTAGCATAAAACATTAAATCTCCCACTTGATGTTAATATTGCAAACAAAAAATACGTTTGCTTTTTACTGTCCCTTTTGAGTGGCAATGCATGCTGGAAAATAGAAATCCCATCCCAGTTTCGGTTAAATTTAAGTTTGTCTAAATTGAAAGAAACTAATTCATTGGAAGGATCCAGTGACTTCTGAAAGGCATCCAAAATGGCATACTTCCCTACTATAAAGTAGGTGAAAAACAATGTGACAAAAGTAGTATGTCCAAATTCACAGCACTCAAAAGAGTAGGCAGAAAGTACCTGGATGACCTAGGCCTACGTACTTCTTCCGGTGAGATTCTGAATTTTTTAAAGAAAAGATTCAAACGATTTTAAGTGACTGAAATAAATCAAAATCCCACTTAGGATAAGGTGACCAGATTTCTGAAATGGAAACATTTCCTATAATTTGAGTGGTCAAAATATCACAATATAATTTATCTGTTAATAAAAAAACAGGGACAATACATTTTTGAATGCTTTTGTCACGTTAACATACAAAGGACAAACAGGTGCGAGGACTCAAGTGCAGAAAATATGATTTAATATAAAACAAAACCCACGAGGGGAAAAATACATAAACTAGAAATACATATAAACTGACCATACCGACACGGGTGACTGACACAAGGGGTATATAAAGGGGAGAAATCAAGCAGGGAATGATAGAACACAGGTGGGGCAAATTAAACCAATAACGAGATAACAAGGGGGTGGGATCTGACAATGACAGAGGCACATGGCCACACTAACAAACCCACATGTGCACACAAGACAGGACAGGCATGTGACAGCTTTTTTGTTGTTGTGTCTATATAAATTACTTTTTTAACTTCAAATGTTTAATTACGTTTGTGCTTAAAAATAACTCTTACTCTCTTTAATTGGTCTTGTTATTTTGCATTTTAGGCAGAAAGTATGTGTATTATGCACATGTATTTGTTGCACGTATTTGTTTTTATAGTTATGATGTGTGGTAAGTGAGTAGCCTACTACTTGGGACTTTTGGGGACAAAACAATCCCGCACCCTGTTGAGGCTCTGTTATAAAGCACATGCAAACAGTATTACTTTAATTTAACATGAATAGTTAGTATGTTACTACCTTGAATGTTTATTTCGATATTTGACGATGATGGCGCTTTGCTCTGAGGTCTTAGTAGTGTACCTTCAAATAGTGCGGTGCCCTATTTGTGTATAGGGGCTGATATCGGATTCAGCCAACGTCATGTGGCTATTATATTGTACACTATTGAGTGGATAAAATACAGAAATCCTTTTAATTAAAAAAAATTGGAATGTTAAAAATAAGAAATAAAAATAATATAGATGTGTTTTTTCAACATGGCTACATGTTTCCCATCATATTAATCGGTGAAGTGACATCTTGGTTCAGCTGGAGTGTGTAGGCCTACACGTCCTTTGTGCCAATTTTCAAAGTTCTTCGAACGGAGAAAAGTCAGCTGTTAAAGCCATGAAATGATTGTGCAACAGCCAAACCTCAACCCAATCAGGGGTGGCACTGGCCAACCCATGGCTACCACTATGCCAATGAAATTCATCCAATGACCGAATGAGTGTGCTCACTGGGTATAAAAGCAGCCCTGATTCTGTGGTATTGAGGTGCAGGTGCGGTGATTAGAGCTATACGGTGAGTGTGCATGCTGTGTGAGGGTGGCAGGTGTTGAGAATCTGGTGTAGCTAGTAATCTATAGTGAAAGTCTGCACATTGCAGTGATGTTGTGTAACATTTTGTTCCATGTTTAATCCATTGAAAGGGATGGAAGCTTGTTTTAGGCATGCAGGCAAGTTAATAAAATCTAAACAAGGTAACTTCATTGCAAGTTTAGGCTGTATCAGTTAAGAAAGGGGAAGGGATCAAGATTCTCAATTTAGTTTATTCTCAGAGTTTTGACATTTTTGTGTCAGAGTGATAATCTCGTAGTTGGGGATGAGTTTAGGTCAGAATTGTGTGTGTGTGTGTGTGTGTGTGTGTGTGTTTTAAGAGTCGCGATTATGGTTATTTAGCACCCAGGTGGAAATGAGCGTCCGAAAGCACCTACTCCTGATCAAATAATAGGGTTTATGTTAATCGGTTTTGATTATTGATCCTGTTTTATCCTTGCTTATGGTCAATTGACTTTACTTCTGTGATTTCTGGTTATGAACAGACCAAA
This sequence comes from Gobiocypris rarus, assembly GCA_023029165.1. NCBI lineage: Eukaryota > Metazoa > Chordata > Actinopteri > Cypriniformes > Gobionidae > Gobiocypris > Gobiocypris rarus. The sequence goes on from CM040922.1 coordinate 14,282,722, forward strand.
TCTTCATCATGAAGGTAGTGTCACAATGTTAAATGCAAGGGCTTCAGTTAAAAGCACAAAGTAGACCACAAATTCTGACATTACTAAAGAAACTGATGTGGAAGCCGCAAACCATTTCTTGATGTGACTATAGTTTACTGGTTTGTTTCTTTGGGTCTTGCAGGATGTGTCAAGTAATGCCTGTTCCGGGTCTGGCAAGTTTGAGAATATTCCTGGACTTCTGTCCATGATTGAAGTAGCAACTGATGGCAGTGTCTTTGGTGTCAACACTCAAGGGGGCTTGTACCAAAGGTGAACTAACCAGTCATATTAAACTTTGTTTGAACAAAAGATGAATGATGCTCTGCTGTAACTGTAACCCCAATTTCATCTGTTGCAGAACTGGCATCACTCGCTCCAACCCAGCTGGCTCTGACTGGAATGCAATCGTTGTCTGTCCCAATGGACACAAGCATGTGAGCTTTGACCTGGGAACCCTGTGGGTCGTCTGTGTTGATGAGTCCATCCGTAGATGTACTTTATAGTCTGTCACGAGTCACCGCAGCAACAGGACCTCAATCACTTACAGAAATCAGTTTTCAGTCACTGTAAACTGAAATCTACAGCAAAAAGCTGAACTTGTTTGCTGTTGACTCAATAAAGCATGGATGCTATCTTAACAGACTTTGTAGATGCTTTTGTTCAGTGCATCCTCGGGTGACATGCAGCTCAACCTGTTTACGCCATTTTAAAAGTATTCAAATTGCTTTTTTAATGGTAATTGGACTGCATTTATATAGTGCTTTCAACATGGCCACCAAAGCCCTTTCCATATTGCCTCAGTCACTCATTCATACACTGTGTCAGCCGTGCAAGGTTTGTAAACAACCCACATGAGCCCTAGTGTGATCCACAATGAGCTGGAAATAGTAAGTGCTCCCCAGAGTTAAAGCTGCCCATGACATTGCCTGATTGTACCTTTTAATGTAGCTGTCTGTTTAATTTGAATTTTAAATTTTTTTTTGGCAGTTTTACATGGTGACCTCATGCTGAGTACAAGTTAAATTACATGCGTTTCCAAGTATAGTGTGTGCTTTTTAAATAATACTAAACAAATTATTTAAAAGAATAAGCAATGAATGCCCTGAGTATATACATTTCCTTAGATGTAATTTTTGAAGTGGTTTTTGTTTATTCTTACCATAAATAGGGTTTTTGTGTTTGGGACATGTTTTTGTCCCTTATCTCAAGAATCAGTGAGCTACATGTTAATTTTTCTCAGGGAAAAGATCTTAAACATACTAAATTTTTTGAAGTTAATGTATTAAAATTAATCAGGACATGCAGATTTTATAATACATTTGAATTGCTCTGAACTTATACTTAATATTTGCATAAGCTAATTCATACATAACTTAAATTTAATGTTTTTGTAGTGGAATCTTGGCTAGCTTTAACTAATTCAATAACCGCTACCTTGCTGATTGGTTACACAATGCTTTGATCACATTAGCATTGCACTTGCTCCAGGAGTACAGCAATATAAAACACAACATTTATCTGTTCTCAAACTGAGCTCATGCTCCACTCGTCACCATGATGGTAACCCTATAACCAACAGAAACTCTTCTACCCTAGCATAAAACATTAAATCTCCCACTTGATGTTAATATTCCAAACAAAAAATAAGTTTGCGTTTTACTGTCCTTTTGAGTGGCAATGCATGCTGGAAAATAGAAATCCCATCCCAGTTTCGTTAAATTTAAGTTTGTCTAAATTGAAAGAAACTAATTCATTGGAAGGATCCAGTGACTTCTGAAAGGCATCCAAAATGGCATACTTCCCTACTATAAAGTAGGTGAAAAACAATGTGACAAAAGAAGTGTGTCCAAATTCACAGCACTCAAAAGAGTAGGCAGAAAGTACCTGGATGACCTAGGCCTACGTACTTCTTCCGTGAGATTCTGAATTTTTAAAGAAAAGATTCAAACTATTTTAAGTGACTGAAATAAATCAAAATCCCACTTAGGATAAGGTGACCAGATTTCTGAAATGGAAACATTTCCTATAATTTGAGTGGTCAAAATATCACAATATAATTTATTATCTGTTAATTAAAAACAGGGACAATACATTTTTGAATGCTTTTGTTGTTATGGACTCTATATTATTATTAACATTAATAATTATTATGATTTAGTTTGATTATTAGATTTTTGGTCTGGATTTAATACAATTCAACTCACCCAAAAACAACAACAACAACAAAAACCCACTGAAAACATAGTAATATTGTACATAACAAACGGTTCAAAACGATATTATAACATGTCTTAACAAAAACACATTACAAAAATAAAACAACATAAATATGATAAATAAAAATAAATGTTTTAACATTTTAGAATTGTATTTAATATTTAAATTTTCACAAGTCTATATAAATTACTTTTTTAACTTCAAAAGTTTAATGTTTAATGTTTAAGAGTTAAATGCTCTTTAATTGGTCTTGTTATTTTGCATTTTAGGCAGAAAGTATGTGTATTATGCACATGTATTTGTTGCACGTATTTGTTTTTATAGTTATGATGATGTGTGGAAAGTGAGTAGCCTACTACTTGGGACTTTTGGGGACAAAACAATCCCGCACCCTGTTGAGGCTCTGTTATAAAGCACATGCAAACAGTATTACTTTAATTTAACATGAATAGTTAGTATGTTACTACCTTGAATATTTCTTTCGATATTTGTGATAATGGCGCTTTGCTCTGAGGTCTTAGTAGTGTACCTTCAAATAGTGCGGTGCCCTATTTGTGTATAGGGGCTGATATCGGATTCAGCCAACGTCATGTGGCTATTATATTGTACACTATTGAGTGGATAAAATACAGAAATCCTTTTAATTTTAAAAAAATTGGAATGTTAAAACTAGGAAATAAAAATAATATAGATGTGTTTTTTCAACATGGCTACATGTTTCCCATCATATTAATCGGTGAAGTGACATCTTGGTTCAGCTGGAGTGTGTAGGCCTACACGTCCTTTGTGCCAGTTTTCAAAGTTCTTGAACGGAGAAAAGTCAGCTGTTAAAGCCATGAAATGATTGTGCAACAGCCAAGCCTCAACCCAATCAGGGGTGGCACTGGCCAACCCATGGCTACCACTATGCCAATGATATTCATCCAATGACCGAATGAGTGTGCTCACTGGGTATAAAAGCAGCCCTGATTCTGTGGTATTGAGGTGCAGGTGCGGTGATTAGAGCTATACGGTGAGTGTGCATGCTGTGTGAGGGTGGCAGGTGTTGAGAATCTGGTGTAGCTAGTAATCTATAGTGAAAGTCTGCACATTGCAGTGATGTTGTGTAACGTTTTGTTTCGTGTTTAATCCATTGAAAGGGATGGAAGCTTGTTTCAGGGATGCAGGCAAGTTAATAAAATCTAAACAAGGTAACTTCATTGCAAGTTTAGGCTGTATCCGTTAAGAAAGGGGAGGGATCAAGATTCTCAATTTATTCCTCAGAGTTTTGACACTTTTTGTGTCAGAGTGATAATCTCGTAGTTGGGGATGAGTTTAGGTCAGAATTGTGTGTGTGTGTGTTTTAAGAGTCGCGATTATGGTTATTTAACACCCAGGTGGAAATGAGCGTCCGAAAGCACCTACTCCTGATCAAATAATAGGGTTTATGTTAATCGGTTTTGATTATTGATCCTTTTTATCCTTGCTTATGGTCAATTGACTTTAATTCTGTGATTTCTGGTTATGAACAGGTCAAAGCAACAAACTCTTTTGTGGAGCAATGAAGGTCTATCAGATTGTCCGCTACTCTTCATCTGCCAGTTCAGTCACACTCTGGGTGAGATACTAATGTGATTTGGGGTCTTTTATAGGCCAACGTATTCATGCTAAAAGTATCTATATTTGCAATGTCTTGCGGCATGTGTTCACAGCTTTATACTGCGTGAGTGTGTGTGGAACCCTGAAGCAGATCGACGCTGGGTCCGGTTTAGTGGTTGGCGTGAACAAGCAAAATGAAGCGTTTGTCCTGATTAATAATGTCTTCACAAGGATCCACACATCTCTAAAGCACCTCAGTGTTGGTCCTGCTGGCCAGTTCGGGGTGGATACAGCAGACAGGATCTACAGGCTGCAGGGTGACAGTTTGTGCAGATTCCAGGTGAAGAGACTGACTGTGCAGAGCGTGAAATATTACAGATTAAACAGGTTTTATGAATTCTGTATGTGTGAATTTGTTTTTAAAGCCATGGTCCCAATGACATCCATTTATGATTCTTCCAGTTACTGACTAATCTGTCATCAAACATGTTGTATGCTAGGCCTTCTCAAACAGGTGGATGCTGGAGGTGATCAGATCCCTGCTGGTGTCAATGTGAATGATGACATTTACTGTTCAAATATGGATCACGATCAACAAATGGCCAGTCAGCGCTAGTCCTTGGGCTCAACTTTCTGGGAAGCTGAAGTATTACAGCTGTGGCCCGTACAGTTGTTGGGGGGTGAACAGCAATGACCAAATCTTCATCATGAAGGTAGTGTCACAATGTTAAATGCAAGGGCTTCAGTTAAAAGCACAAAGTAGACCACAAATTCTGACATTACTAAAGAAATTGATGTGGAAGCAGCAAACCATTTCTTGATGTGACTATAGTTTACTGGTTTGTTTCTTTGGGTCTTGCAGGATGTGTCTAGTAATGCCTGTTCCGGGTCTGGCAAGTTTGAGAATATTCCTGGACTTCTGTCCATGATTGAAGTAGCAACTGATGGCAGTGTCTTTGGTGTCAACACTCAAGGGGCTTGTACCAAAGGTGAACTGACCAGTCATATTAAACTTTGTTTGAACAAAAGATGAATGATGCTCTGCTGTAACTGTAACCCCAATTTCATCTGTTGCAGAACTGGCATCACTCGCTCCAACCCAGCTGGCTCTGACTGGAATGCAATCGTTGTCTGTCCCAATGGACACAAGCATGTGAGCTTTGACCTGGGAACCCTGTGGGTCGTCTGTGTTGATGAGTCCATCCGTAGATGTACTTTATAGTCTGTCACGAGTCACCGCAGCAACAGGACCTCAATCACTTACAGAAATCTATTTCAGTCACTGTAAACTTAAATCTACAGCAAAAAGCTGAACTTGTTTGCTGTTGACTCAATAAAGCATGGATGCCATCTTAACAGACTTTTGTAGATGCTTTTGTTCAGTGGATCTCAGTGCATCCTCGGGTGACATGCAGCTCAACCTGTTTACGCCATTTAAAAAATATTCAAATTGTTTTTTTTTTTAAATGGTAATTAGACTGCATTTATATAGTGCTTTCAACATGGCCACCAAAGCCCTTTTCCATATTGCCTCAGTCACTCATTCATACACTGTGTCAGCCGTGCAAGGTTTGTAAACAACCCACATGAGCCCTAGTGTGATCCACAATGAGCTGGAAATAGTAAGTGCTCCCCAGAGTTAAAGCTGCCCATGACATTGCCTGATTGTACCTTTTAATGTAACTGTCTGTTTAATTTGCAATTTATTATTATTTTTTTTTTTTGTTGGCATTTTTACATGGTGACCTCATGCTGAGGACAAGTTAAATTACATGTGTTTCCAAGTATAGAGTGTGCTTTTAAAATAATACTAAAATTATTTAAAAGAAGCAATGAATGCCCTGAGTATATACATTTTCCTTAGATGTAACTTTAGAAGTGTTTTTATTGTGTTTACATTCTTAACATAAATAGGGGTTTTGTGTTTGGGACCTGTTTTTGTCCCTTATCTCTAGAATCAGTGAGCTACATGTTCATTTTTCTCAGGGAAAAGATCTTAAAGCTGTAAACATACTAAATTTTTTGAAGTTAATGTATTAAAATTAATCAGGACATGCAGATTTTAATACATTTGAATTGCTCTGAACTTACACTTAATATTTGCATAAGCTAATTCATACACAACTTAAATTTAATACGTTTTTGTAGTGGAATCTTGGCTAGCTTTAACTAATTCAATAACGCTACCTTGCTGATTGGTTACACAATGCTTTGATCGCATTAGCATAGCACTTGCTCCAGGAGTACAGCAATATAAAACACTTAACATTTATCTGTTCTCAAACTGAGCTCATGCTCCACTCGTCACCATGATGGTAACCCTATAACCAACAAAACAGAAACTCTTCTACCCTAGCATAAAACATTAAATCTCCCACTTGATGTTAATATTGCAAACAAAAATACGTTTGTGTTTTACTGTCCCTTTTAGTGGCAATGCATGCTGGAAAATAGAAATCCCATCCCAGTTTTGGTTAAATTTAAGTTTGTCTAAATTGAAAGAAACTAATTCATTGGAAGGATCCAGTGACTTCTGAAAGGCATCCAAAATGGCATACTTCCCTACTATAAAGTAGGTGAAAAACAATGTGACAAAAGATGTATGTCAAATTCACAGCACTCAAAGAGTAGGCAGAAAGTACCTGGATGACCTAGGCCTACGTACTTCTTCCGGTGAGATTCTGAATTTTTTAAAGAAAAGATTCAAACGATTTTAAGTGACTGAAATAAATCAAAATCCCACTTAGGATAAGGTGACCAGATTTCTGAAATGGAAACATTTCCTATAATTTGAGTGGTCAAAATATCACAATATAATTTATCTGTTAATAAAAAAACAGGGACAATACATTTTTGAATGCTTTTGTCACGTTAACATACAAAGGACAAACAGGTGCGAGGACTCAAGTGCAGAAAATAGGATTTAATATCAAACAAAACCCACGAGGGGGGAAAATACATAAATTAGAAATACATATAAACTGACCATACCGACACGGGTGACTGACACAAGGGGTATATAAAGGGGAGAAATCAAGCAGGGAATGATAGAACACAGGTGGGGCAAATTAAACCAATAACGAGATAACAAGGGGGTGGGATCTGACAATGACAGAGGCACATGGCCACACTAACAAACCCACATGTGCACACAAGACAGGACAGGCATGTGACAGCTTTTTGTTGTTGTGGACTCCCTATATTATTATTAACATTAATAATTATTATGATTTAGTTTGATTATTAGAATTTTTGGTCTGGATTTAATATAATTCAACTCAACTAAATTTAATATAACAACAACAAAAACCCACTGAAAACATAGTAATATTGTACATAACAAACGGTTCAAAACGATGCCTTAACAAAAACACATTACAAAAATAAAACAACATAAATATGATAAATAAAAGTAACAAATGTTTTAACATTTTAGAATTGTATTTAATATTTAAATTTTCACAAGTCTATATAAATTACTTTTTTAACTTCAAATGTTTAATTACGTTTGTGCTTAAAAATAACTCTTACTCTCTTTAATTGGTCTTGTTATTTTGCATTTTAGGCTGAAAGTATGTGTATGCACATGTATTTGTTGCACGTATTTGTTTTTATAGTTATGATGTGTGGAAAGTGAGTAGCCTACTACTTGGGACTTTTGGTAACAAAACAATCCCGCACCCTGTTGAGGCTCTGTTATAAAGCACATGCAAACAGTATTACTTTAATTTAACATGAATAGTTAGTATGTTACTACCTTGAATATTTCTTTTGATATTTGACGATAATGGCGCTTTGCTCTGAGGTCTTAGTAGTGTACCTTCAAATAGTGCGGTGCCCTATTTGTGTATAGGGGCTGATATCGGATTCAGCCAACGTCATGTGGCTATTATATTGTACACTATTGAGTGGATAAAAATATCAGATTATTTTAATTTAAAAAAATTGGAATGTTAAAAATAGGAAATAAAAATAATATAGATGTGTTTTTTCAACATGGCTACATGTTTCCCATCATATTAATCGGTGAAGTGACATCTTGGTTCAGCTGGAGTGTGTAGGCCTACACGTCCTTTGTGCCAGTTTTCAAAGTTCTTTGAATGGAGAAAAGTCAGCTGTTAAAGCCATGAAATGATTGTGCAACAGCCAAGCCTCAACCCAATCAGGGGTGGCACTGGCCAACCCATGGCTACCACTATGCCAATGATATTCATCCAATGACCGAATGAGTGTGCTCACTGGGTATAAAAGCAGCCCTGATTCTGTGGTATTGAGGTGCAGGTGCGGTGATTGGAGCTATACGGTGAGTGTGCATGCTGTGTGAGGGTGGCAGGTGTTGAGAATCTGGTGTAGCTAGTAATCTATAGTGAAAGTCTGCACATTGCAGTGATGTTGTGTAACGTTTTGTTTCCATGTTTAATCCATTGAAAGGGATGAAGCTTGTTTCAGGGATGCAGGCAAGTTAATAAAATCTAAACAAGGTAACTTCATTGCAAGTTTAGGCTGTATCAGTTAAGAAAGGGGGAGGGATCAAGATTCTCAATTTATACCTCAGAGTTTTGACACTTTTGTGTCAGAGTGATAATCTCGTAGTTGGGGATGAGTTTAGGTCAGAATTGTGTGTGTGTGTTTTAAGAGTCGCAATTACGGTTATTTAACACCCAGGTGGAAATGAGCGTCCGAAAGCACCTACTCCTGATCAAATAATAGGGTTTATGTTAATCGGTTTTGATTATTGATCCTGTTTTATCTTTGCTTATGGTCAATTGACTTTACTTCTGTGATTTCTGGTTATGAACAGGTCAAAGCAACAAACTCTTTTGTGGAGCAATGAAGGTCTATCAGATTGTCCGCTACTCTTCATCTGCCAGTTCAGTCACACTCTGGGTGAGATACTAATGTGATTTGGGGTCTTTTATAGGCCAACGTATTCATGCTAAAAGTATCTATATTTGCAATGTCTTTTGCGGCATGTGTTCACAGCTTTATACTGCGTGAGTGTGTGTGGCACCCTGAAGCAGATCGACGCTGGGTCCGGTTTAGTGGTTGGAGTGAACAAGCAAAATGAAGCGTTTGTCCTGATTAATAATGTCTTCACAAGGATCCACACATCTCTAAAGCACCTCAGTGTTGGTCCTGCTGGCCAGTTCGGGGTGGATACAGCAGACAGGATCTACAGGCTGCAGGGTGACAGCTTTGTGCAGATTCCAGGTGAAGAGACTGACTGTGCAGAGCGTGAAATATACAGAATTCATAACCTGTTTAATCTGTAATAAATGCGTTATTTCGGTTTTAAAGCCACGGTCCCAATGACATCCATTTATGATTCTTCCAGTTACTGACTAATCTGTCATCAACCTGTTGTATGCTAGGCCTTCTCAAACAGGTGGATGCTGGAGGTGATCAGATCCCTGCTGGTGTCAATGTGAATGATGACATTTACTGTTTCAAATATGGATGCGATCAACAAATGGCCAGTCAGCGCTAGTCCTTGGGCTCAACTTTCTGGGAAGCTGAAGTATTACAGCTGTGGCCCGTACAGTTGTTGGGGGGTGAACAGCAATGACCAAATCTTCATCATGAAGGTAGTGTCACAATGTTAAATACAAGGGCTTAAGTTAAAAGCACAAAGTAGACCACAAATTCTGACATTACTAAAGAAACTGATGTGGAAGCCGCAAACCATTTCTTGATGTGACTATAGTTTACTGGTTTGTTTCTTTGGGTCTTGCAGGATGTGTCTAGTAATGCCTGTTCGGGTCTGGCAAGTTTGAGAATATTCCTGGACTTCTGTCCATGATTGAAGTAGCAACTGATGGCAGTGTCTTTGGTGTCAACACTCAAGGGGGCTTGTACCAAAGGTGAACTAACCAGTCATATTAAACTTTGTTTGAACAAAAGATGAATGATGCTCTGCTGTAACTGTAACCCCAATTTCATCTGTTGCAGAACTGGCATCACTCGCTCCAACCCAGCTGGCTCTGACTGGAATGCAATCGTTGTCTGTCCCAATGGACACAAGCATGTGAGCTTTGACCTGGGAACCCTGTGGGTCGTCTGTGTTGATGAGTCCATCCGTAGATGTACTTTATAGTCTGTCACGAGTCACCGCAACAGGACCTCAATCACTTACAGAAATCAGTTTTCAGTCACTGTAAACTGAAATCTACAGCAAAAAGCTGAACTTGTTTGCTGTTGACTCAATAAAGCATGGATGCTATCTTAACAGACTTTGTAGATGCTTTTGTTCAGTGGATCTCAGTGCATCCTCGGGTGACATGCAGCTCAACCTGTTTACGCCATTTAAAAAATATTCAAATTGCTTTTTAATGGTAATTGGACTGCATTTATATAGTGCTTTCAACATGGCCACCAAAGCCCTTTCCATACTGCCTCAGTGACTCATTCATACACTGTGTCAGCCGTGCAAGGTTTGTAAACAACCCACATGAGCCCTAGTGTGATCCACAATGAGCTGGAAATAGTAAGTGCTCCCCAGAGTTAAAGCTGCCCATGACATTGCCTGATTGTACCTTTTAATGTAGCTGTCTGTTTAATTTGAATTTTAAATTTTTTTTGGGCAGTTTTACATGGTGACCTCATGCTGAGTACAAGTTAAATTACATGCGTTTCCAAGTATAGTGTGTGCTTTTGAAATAATACTAAACAAATTATTTAAAAGAATAAGCAATGAATGCCCTGAGTATATACAATTCCTTAGATGTAATTTTTGAAGTGGTTTTGTTTATTCTTATCATAAATAGGGTTTTTGTGTTTGGGACATGTTTTTGTCCTTATAAGAATCAGTGAGCTACATGTTCATTTTCTCAGGAAAAGATCTTAAACATACTAAATTTTTTGAAGTTAATGTATTAAAATTAATCAGGACATGCAGATTTTATAATACATTTGAATTGCTCTGAACTTATACTTAATATTTGCATAAGCTAATTCATACATAACTTAAATTTAATGTTTTTGTAGTGGAATCTTGGCTAGCTTTAACTAATTCAATAACCGCTACCTTGCTGATTGGTTACACAATGCTTTGATCACATTAGCATTGCACTTGCTCCAGGAGTACAGCAATATAAAACACAACATTTATCTGTTCTCAAACTGAGCTCATGCTCCACTCGTCACCATGATGGTAACCCTATAACCAACAGAAACTCTTCTACCCTAGCATAAAACATTAAATCTCCCACTTGATGTTAATATTCCAAACAAAAATACGTATGCGTTTACTGTCCTTTTGAGTGGCAATGCATGCTGGAAAATAGAAATCCCATCCCAGTTTCGGTTAAATTTAAGTTTGTCTAAATTGAAAGAAACTAATTCATTGGAAGGATCCAGTGACTTCTGAAAGGCATCCAAAATGGCATACTTCCCTACTATAAAGTAGGTGAAAAACAATATGTGACAAAAGAAGTGTGTCCAAATTCACAGCACTCAAAAGAGTAGGCAGAAAGTACCTGGATGACCTAGGCCTACGTACTTCTTCCGGTGAGATTCTGAATTTTTTAAAGAAAAGATTCAAACTATTTTAAGTGACTGAAATAAATCAAAATCCCACTTAGGATAAGGTGACCAGATTTCTGAAATGGAAACTGGGAACATTTCCTATAATTTGAGTGGTCAAAATATCACAATATAATTTATCTGTTAATTAAAAAACAGGGACAATACATTTTTGAATGCTTTTTGTTGTTGTGGACTCCCTATATTATTATTAACATTAATAATTATGATTTAGTTTGATTATTAGAATTTTTGGTCTGGATTTAATACAATTCAACTCACCACAAACAACAACAACAAAAACCCACTGAAAACATAGTAATATTGTACATAACAAACGGTTCAAAACGATATTATAACATGTCTTAACAAAAACACATTACAAAAATAAAACAACATAAATATGATAAATAAAAGTAACAAATGTTTTAACATTTTAGAATTGTATTTAATATTTAAATGTTCACAAGTCTATATAAATTACTTTTTTAACTTCAAATGTTTAATTACGTTTGTGCTTAAAAATAACTCTTACTCTCTTTAATTGGTCTTGTTATTTTGCATTTTAGGCAGAAAGTATGTATTATGCACATGTATTTGTTGCACGTATTTGTTTTTATAGTTATGATGTGTGGTAAGTGAGTAGCCTACTACTTGGGACTTTTGGGGACAAAACAATCCCGCACCCTGTTGAGGCTCTGTTATAAAGCACATGCAAACAGTATTACTTTAATTTAACATGAATAGTTAGTATGTTACTACCTTGAATATTTCTTTCGATATTTGACGATAATGGCGCTTTGCTCTGAGGTCTTAGTAGTGTACCTTCAAATAGTGCGGTGCCCTATTTGTGTATAGGGGCTGATATCGGATTCAGCCAACGTCATGTGGCTATTATATTGTACACTATTGAGTGGATAAAATACAGAAATCCTTTTAATTAAAAAAAATTGGAATGTTAAAAATAAGAAATAAAAATAATATAGATGTGTTTTTTCAACATGGCTACATGTTTCCCATCATATTAATCGGTGAAGTGACATCTTGGTTCAGCTGGAGTGTGTAGGCCTACACGTCCTTTGTGCCAGTTTTCAAAGTTCTTCGAACGGAGAAAAGTCAGCTGTTAAAGCCATGAAATGATTGTGCAACAGCCAAGCCTCAACCCAATCAGGGGTGGCACTGGCCAACCCATGGCTACCACTATGCCAATGATATTCATCCAATGACCGAATGAGTGTGCTCACTGGGTATAAAAGCAGCCCTGATTCTGCGGTATTGAGGTGCAGGTGCGGTGATTAGAGCTATACGGTGAGTGTGCATGCTGTGTGAGGGTGGCAGGTGTTGAGAATCTGGTGTAGCTAGTAATCTATAGTGAAAGTCTGCACATTGCAGTGATGTTGTGTAACGTTTTGTTTCGTGTTTAATCCATTGAAAGGGATGGAAGCTTGTTTCAGGGATGCAGGCAAGTTAATAAAATCTAAACAAGGTAACTTCATTGCAAGTTTAGGCTGTATCCGTTAAGAAAGGGGGAGGGATCAAGATTCTCAATTTACTCTAGTTTATTCCTCAGAGTTTTGACACTTTTTGTGTCAGAGTGATAATCTCGTAGTTGGGGATGAGTTTAGGTCAGAATTGTGTGTGTGTGTGTGTGTGTGTTTTAAGAGTCGCAATTATGGTTATTTAACACCCAGGTGGAAATGAGCGTCCGAAAGCACCTACTCCTGATCAAATAATAGGGTTTATGTTAATCGGTTTTGATTATTGATCCTGTTTTATCCTTGCTTATGGTCAATTGACTTTACTTCTGTGATTTCTGGTTATGAACAGGTCAAAGCAACAAACTCTTTTGTGGAGCAATGAAGGTCTATCAGATTGTCCCGCTACTCTTCATCTGCCAGTTCAGTCACACTCTGGGTGAGATACTAATGTGATTTGGGGTCTTTTATAGGCCAAAGTATTCATGCTAAAAGTATCTATATTTGCAATGTCTTGCGGCATGTGTTCACAGCTTTATACTGCGTGAGTGTGTGTGGCACCCTGAAGCAGATCGCGCTGGGTCCGGTTTAGTGGTTGGAGTGAACAAGCAAAATGAAGCGTTTGTCCTGATTAATAATGTCTTCACAAGGATCCACACATCTCTAAAGCACCTCAGTGTTGGTCCTGCTGGCCAGTTCGGGGTGGATACAGCAGACAGGATCTACAGGCTGCAGGGTGACAGTTTTGTGCAGATTCCAGGTGAAGAGACTGACTGTGCAGAGCGTGAAATATACAGAATTCATAAAACCTGTTTAATCTGTAATAAATGCGTGATTTCGGTTTTAAAGCCACGGTCCCAATGACATCCATTTATGATTCTTCCAGTTACTGACTAATCTGTCATCAAACCTGTTGTATGCTAGGCCTTCTCAAACAGGTGGATGCTGGAGGTGATCAGATCCCTGCTGGTGTCAATGTGAATGATGACATTTACTGTTCAAATATGGATGCGATCAACAAATGGCCAGTCAGCGCTAGTCCTTGGGCTCAACTTTCTGGGAAGCTGAAGTATTACAGCTGTGGCCCGTACAGTTGTTGGGGGGTGAACAGCAATGACCAAATCTTCATCATGAAGGTAGTGTCACAATGTTAAATGCAAGGGCTTCAGTTAAAAGCACAAAGTAGACCACAAATTCTGACATTACTAAAGAAACTGATGTGGAAGCCGCAAACCATTTCTTGATGTGACTATAGTTTACTGGTTTGTTTCTTTGGGTCTTGCAGGATGTGTCAAGTAATGCCTGTTCCGGGTCTGGCAAGTTTGAGAATATTCCTGGACTTCTGTCCATGATTGAAGTAGCAACTGATGGCAGTGTCTTTGGTGTCAACACTCAAGGGGGCTTGTACCAAAGGTGAACTAACCAGTCATATTAAACTTTGTTTGAACAAAAGATGAATGATGCTCTGCTGTAACTGTAACCCCAATTTCATCTGTTGCAGAACTGGCATTACTCGCTCCAACCCAGCTGGCTCTGACTGGAATGCAATCGTTGTCTGTCCCAATGGACACAAGCATGTGAGCTTTGACCTGGGAACCCTGTGGGTCGTCTGTGTTGATGAGTCCATCCGTAGATGTACTTTATAGTCTGTCACGAGTCACCGCAGCAACAGGACCTCAATCACTTACAGAAATCAGTTTTCAGTCACTGTAAACTTAAATCTACAGCAAAAAGCTGAACTTGTTTGCTGTTGACTCAATAAAGCATGGATGCTATCTTAACAGACTTTGTAGATGCTTTTGTTCAGTGCATCCTCGGGTGACATGCAGCTCAACCTGTTTACGCCATTTTAAAAGTATTCAAATTGCTTTTTTAATGGTAATTGGACTGCATTTATATAGTGCTTTCAACATGGCCACCAAAGCCCTTTCCATATTGCCTCAGTCACTCATTCATACACTGTGTCAGCCGTGCAAGGTTTGTAAACAACCCACATGAGCCCTAGTGTGATCCACAATGAGCTGGAAATAGTAAGTGCTCCCCAGAGTTAAAGCTGCCCATGACATTGCCTGATTGTACCTTTTAATGTAGCTGTCTGTTTAATTTGAATTTTAAATTTTTTTTTGGCAGTTTTACATGGTGACCTCATGCTGAGTACAAGTTAAATTACATGCGTTTCCAAGTATAGTGTGTGCTTTTTAAATAATACTAAACAAATTATTTAAAAGAATAAGCAATGAATGCCCTGAGTATATACATTTCCTTAGATGTAATTTTTGAAGTGGTTTTTGTTTATTCTTACCATAAATAGGGTTTTTGTGTTTGGGACATGTTTTTGTCCCTTATCTCAAGAATCAGTGAGCTACATGTTAATTTTTCTCAGGGAAAAGATCTTAAACATACTAAATTTTTTGAAGTTAATGTATTAAAATTAATCAGGACATGCAGATTTTATAATACATTTGAATTGCTCTGAACTTATACTTAATATTTGCATAAGCTAATTCATACATAACTTAAATTTAATGTTTTTGTAGTGGAATCTTGGCTAGCTTTAACTAATTCAATAACCGCTACCTTGCTGATTGGTTACACAATGCTTTGATCGCATTAGCATAGCACTTGCTCCAGGAGTACAGCAATATAAAACACTTAACATTTATCTGTTCTCAAACTGAGCTCATGCTCCACTCGTCACCATGATGGTAACCCTATAACCAACAAAACAAACTCTTCTACCCTAGCATAAAACATTAAATCTCCCACTTGATGTTAATATTCCAAACAAAAAATACGTTTGCTTTTTACTGTCCTTTTGAGTGGCAATGCATGCTGGAAAATAGAAATCCCATCCCAGTTTCGGTTAAATTTAAGTTTGTCTAAATTGAAAGAAACTAATTCATTGGAAGGATCCAGTGACTTCTGAAAGGCATCCAAAATGGCATACTTCCCTACTATAAAGTAGGTGAAAAACAATATGTGACAAAAGAAGTGTGTCCAAATTCACAGCACTCAAAAGAGTAGGCAGAAAGTACCTGGATGACCTAGGCCTACGTACTTCTTCCGGTGAGATTCTGAATTTATTAAAGAAAAGATTCAAACTATTTTAAGTGACTGAAATAAATCAAAATCCCACTTAGGATAAGGTGACCAGATTTCTGAAATGGAAACTGGGAACATTTCCTATAATTTGAGTGGTCAAAATATCACAATATAATTTATTATCTGTTAATTAAAAAACAGGGACAATACATTTTTGAATGCTTTTTGTTGTTGTGGACTCCCTATATTATTATTAACATTAATAATTATGATTTAGTTTGATTATTAGAATTTTTGGTCTGGATTTAATACAATTCAACTCACCCGCAAAAACAACAACAACAACAAAAACCCACTGAAAACATAGTAATATTGTACATAACAAACGGTTCAAAACGATATTATAACATGTCTTAACAAAAACACATTACAAAAATAAAACAACATAAATATGATAAATAAAAATAAATGTTTTAACATTTTAGAATTGTATTTAATATTTAAATTTTCACAAGTCTATATAAATTACTTTTTTAACTTCAAAAGTTTAATGTTTAATGTTTAAGAGTTAAATGTTTAACTCTTACTCTCTTTAATTGGTCTTGTTATTTTGCATTTTAGGCAGAAAGTATGTGTATTATGCACATGTATTTGTTGCACGTATTTGTTTTTATAGTTATGATGATGTGTGGAAAGTGAGTAGCCTACTACTTGGGACTTTTGGGGACAAAACAATCCCGCACCCTGTTGAGGCTCTGTTATAAAGCACATGCAAACAGTATTACTTTAATTTAACATGAATAGTTAGTATGTTACTACCTTGAATATTTCTTTCGATATTTGACGATAATGGCGCTTTGCTCTGAGGTCTTAGTAGTGTACCTTCAAATAGTGCGGTGCCCTATTTGTGTATAGGGGCTGATATCGGATTCAGCCAACGTCATGTGGCTATTATATTGTACACTATTGAGTGGATAAAATATATATTAATTATTTTAATTTTAAAAAATCAGAATGTTAAAAATAGGAAATAAAAATAATATAGATGTGTTTTTTCAACATGGCTACATGTTTCCCATCATATTAATCAATGAAGTGACATCTTGGTTCAGCTGGAGTGTGTAGGCCTACACGTCCTTTGTGCCAGTTTTCAAAGTTCTTCGAACGGAGAAAAGTCAGCTGTTAAAGCCATGAAATGATTGTGCAACAGCCAAGCCTCAACCCAATCAGGGGTGGCACTGGCCAACCCATGGCTACCACTATGCCAATGATATTCATCCAATGACCGAATGAGTGTGCTCACTGGGTATAAAAGCAGCCCTGATTCTGTGGTATTGAGGTGCAGGTGCGGTGATTAGAGCTATACGGTGAGTGTGCATGCTGTGTGAGGGTGGCAGGTGTTGAGAATCTGGTGTAGCTAGTAATCTATAGTAAAAGTCTGCACATTGCAGTGATGTTGTGTAACGTTTTGTTTCGTGTTTAATCCATTGAAAGGGATGGAAGCTTGTTTCAGGGATGCAGGCAAGTTAATAAAATCTAAACAAGGTAACTTCATTGCAAGTTTAGGCTGTATCCGTTAAGAAAGGGGAGGGATCAAGATTCTCAATTTACTCTAGTTTATTCCTCAGAGTTTTGACACTTTTTGTGTCAGAGTGATAATCTCGTAGTTGGGGATGAGTTTAGGTCAGAATTGTGTGTTTTAAGAGTCGCAATTATGGTTATTTAACACCCAGGTGGAAATGAGCGTCCGAAAGCACCTACTCCTGATCAAATAATAGGGTTTATGTTAATCGGTTTTGATTATTGATCCTTTTTTATCCTTGCTTATGGTCAATTGACTTTAATTCTGTGACTTCTGGTTATGAACAGGTCAAAGCAACAAACTCTTTTGTGGAGCAATGAAGGTCTATCAGATTGTCCCGCTACTCTTCATCTGCCAGTTCAGTCACACTCTGGGTGAGATACTAATGTGATTTGGGGTCTTTTATAGGCCAAAGTATTCATGCTAAAAGTATCTATATTTGCAATGTCTTGCGGCATGTGTTCACAGCTTTATACTGCGTGAGTGTGTGTGGCACCCTGAAGCAGATCGACGCTGGGTCCGGTTTAGTGGTTGGAGTGAACAAGCAAAATGAAGCGTTTGTCCTGATTAATAATGTCTTCACAAGGATCCACACATCTCTAAAGCACCTCAGTGTTGGTCCTGCTGGCCAGTTCGGGGTGGATACAGCAGACAGGATCTACAGGCTGCAGGGTGACAGTTTTGTGCAGATTCCAGGTGAAGAGACTGACTGTGCAGAGCGTGAAATATTACAGATTAAACAGGTTTTATGAATTCTGTATGTGTGAATTTGTTTTTAAAGCCATGGTCCCAATGACATCCATTTATGATTCTTCCAGTTACTGACTAATCTGTCATCAAACATGTTGTATGCTAGGCCTTCTCAAACAGGTGGATGCTGGAGGTGATCAGATCCCTGCTGGTGTCAATGTGAATGATGACATTTACTGTTCAAATATGGATGCGATCAACAAATGGCCAGTCAGCGCTAGTCCTTGGGCTCAACTTTCTGGGAAGCTGAAGTATTACAGCTGTGGCCCGTACAGTTGTTGGGGGGTGAACAGCAATGACCAAATCTTCATCATGAAGGTAGTGTCACAATGTTAAATACAAGGGCTTCAGTTAAAAGCACAAAGTAGACCACAAATTCTGACATTACTAAAGAAACTGATGTGGAAGCCGCAAACCATTTCTTGATGTGACTATAGTTTACTGGTTTGTTTCTTTGGGTCTTGCAGGATGTGTCTAGTAATGCCTGTTCCGGGTCAGGCAAGTTTGAGAATATTCCTGGACTTCTGTCCATGATTGAAGTAGCAACTGATGGCAGTGTCTTTGGTGTCAACACTCAAGGGGCTTGTACCAAAGGTGAACTGACCAGTCATATTAAACTTTGTTTGAACAAAAGATGAATGATGCTCTGCTGTAACTGTAACCCCAATTTCATCTGTTGCAGAACTGGCATCACTCGCTCCAACCCAGCTGGCTCTGACTGGAATGCAATCGTTGTCTGTCCCAATGGACACAAGCATGTGAGCTTTGACCTGGGAACCCTGTGGGTCGTCTGTGTTGATGAGTCCATCCGTAGATGTACTTTATAGTCTGTCATGAGTCGCTGCAGCAACAGGACCTCAATCACTAACAGAAATCAGTTTTCAGTCACTGTAAACTTAAATCTACAGCAAAAAGCTGAACTTGTTTGCTGTTGACTCAATAAAGCATGGATGCCATCTTAACAGACTTTTGTAGATGCTTTTGTTCAGTGGATCTCAGTGCATCCTCGGGTGACCTGCAGCTCAACCTGTTTACGCCATTTTAAAAATATTCAAATTGTTTTTTTTTTTTTTATGGTAATTGGACTGCATTTATATAGTGCTTTCAACATGGCCACCAAAGCCCTTTTCCATATTGCCTCAGTCACTCATTCATACACGGTGTCAGCCGTGCAAGGTTTGTAAACAACCCACATGAGCCCTAGTGTGATCCACAATGAGCTGGAAATAGTAAGTGCTCCTCAGAGTTAAAGCTGACCATGTACCTTTTAATGTAACTGTCTGTTTAATTTGCATTTTAATATATATATTTTTTTTGTCAGTTTTACATGGTGACCTCATGCTAAGGACAAGTTAAACATGCGTTTCCAAGTATAGTGTGCTTTTAAAATAATACTAAAGAAATTATTTAAAAGAAGCAATGAATGCCCTGAGTATATACATTTTCCTTAGATGTAACTTTAGAAGTGTTTTTATTGTGTTTACATTCTTAACATAAATAGGGGTTTTGTGTTTGGGACCTGTTTTTGTCCCTTATCTCAAGAATCAGTGAGCTACATGTTCATTTTCTCAGGAAAAGATCTTAACGCTGTAAACATACAAAAATTATGAAGATAAACGTATTAAAATTAATCAGGACATGCAGATTTTATAATACATTTGAATTGCTCTGAACTTATACTTAATATTTGCATAAGCTAATTCATACACAACTTAAATTTAATACGTTTTTGTAGTGGAATCTTGGCTAGCTTTAACTAATTCAATAACCGCTACCTTGCTGATTGGTTACACAATGCTTTGATCGCATTAGCATAGCACTTGCTCCAGGAGTACAGCAATATAAAACACTTAACATTTATCTGTTCTCAAACTGAGCTCATGCTCCACTCGTCACCATGATGGTAACCCTATAACCAACAGAAACTCTTCTACCCTAGCATAAAACATTAAATCTCCCACTTGATGTTAATATTGCAAACAAAAATACGCTTATGCGTTTTACTGTCCCTTTTGAGTGGCAATGCATTCTGGAAAATAGAAATCCCATCCCAGTTTCGGTTAAATTTAAGTTTGTCTAAATTGAAAGAAACTAATTCATTGGAAGGATCCAGTGACTTCTGAAAGGCATCCAAAATGGCATACTTCCCTACTATAAAGTAGGTGAAAAACAATGTGACAAAGAAGTATGTCCAAATTCACAGCACTCAAAAGAGTAGGCAGAAAGTACCTGGATGACCTAGGCCTACGTACTTCTTCCGGTGAGATTCTGAATTTTTTAAAGAAAAGATTCAAACGATTTTAAGTGACTGAAATAAATCAAAATCCCACTTAGGATAAGGTGACCAGATTTCTGAAATGGAAACATTTCCTATAATTTGAGTGGTCAAAATATCACAATATAATTTATCTGTTAATAAAAAAACAGGGACAATACATTTTTGAATGCTTTTGTCACGTTAACATACAAAGGACAAACAGGTGCGAGGACTCAAGTGCAGAAAATATGATTTAATATAAAACAAAACCCACGAGGGGGAAAAATACATAAACTAGAAATACATATAAACTGACCATACCGACACGGGTGACTGACACAAGGGGTATATAAAGGGGAGAAATCAAGCAGGGAATGATAGAACACAGGTGGGGCAAATTAAACCAATAACGAGATAACAAGGGGGTGGGATCTGACAATGACAGAGGCACATGGCCACACTAACAAACCCACATGTGCACACAAGACAGGACAGGCATGTGACAGCTTTTTGTTGTTGTGTCTATATAAATTACTTTTTTAACTTCAAATGTTTAATTACGTTTGTGCTTAAAAATAACTCTTACTCTCTTTAATTGGTCTTGTTATTTTGCATTTTAGGCAGAAAGTATGTGTATTATGCACATGTATTTGTTGCACGTATTTGTTTTTATAGTTATGATGTGTGGTAAGTGAGTAGCCTACTACTTGGGACTTTTGGGGACAAAACAATCCCGCACCCTGTTGAGGCTCTGTTATAAAGCACATGCAAACAGTATTACTTTAATTTAACATGAATAGTTAGTATGTTACTACCTTGAATGTTTATTTCGATATTGTGATGATGGCGCTTTGCTCTGAGGTCTTAGTAGTGTACCTTCAAATAGTGCGGTGCCCTATTTGTGTATAGGGCTGATATCGGATTCAGCCAACGTCATGTGGCTATTATATTGTACACTATTGAGTGGATAAAATACAGAAATCCTTTTAATTAAAAAAAATTGGAATGTTAAAAATAAGAAATAAAAATAATATAGATGTGTTTTTTCAACATGGCTACATGTTTCCCATCATATTAATCGGTGAAGTGACATCTTGGTTCAGCTGGAGTGTGTAGGCCTACACGTCCTTTGTGCCAATTTTCAAAGTTCTTCGAACGGAGAAAAGTCAGCTGTTAAAGCCATGAAATGATTGTGCAACAGCCAAACCTCAACCCAATCAGGGTGGCACTGGCCAACCCATGGCTACCACTATGCCAATGATATTCATCCAATGACCGAATGAGTGTGCTCACTGGGTATAAAAGCAGCCCTGATTCTGTGGTATTGAGGTGCAGGTGCGGTGATTAGAGCTATACGGTGAGTGTGCATGCTGTGTGAGGGTGGCAGGTGTTGAGAATCTGGTGTAGCTAGTAATCTATAGTGAAAGTCTGCACATTGCAGTGATGTTGTGTAACATTTTGTTCCATGTTTAATCCATTGAAAGGGATGGAAGCTTGTTTTAGGCATGCAGGCAAGTTAATAAAATCTAAACAAGGTAACTACATTGCAAGTTTAGGCTGTATCAGTTAAGAAAGGGGGAGGGATCAAGATTCTCAATTTACTCTAGTTTATTCCTCAGAGTTTTGACACTTTTTGTGTCAGAGTGATAATCTCGTAGTTGGGGATGAGTTTAGGTCAGAATTGTGTGTGTGTGTGTTTTAAGAGTCGCGATTATGGTTATTTAACACCCAGGTGGAAATGAGCGTCCAGCACCTACTCCTGATCAAATAATAGGGTTTATGTTAATCGGTTTTGATTATTGATCCTGTTTTATCCTTGCTTATGGTCAATTGACTTTACTTCTGTGATTTCTGGTTATGAACAGGTCAAAGCAACAAACTCTTTTGTGGAGCAATGAAGGTCTATCAGATTGTCCCGCTACTCTTCATCTGCCAGTTCAGTCACACTCTGGGTGAGATACTAATGTGATTTGGGGTCTTTTATAGGCCAACGTATTCATGCTAAAAGTATCTATATTTGCAATGTCTTGCGGCATGTGTTCACAGCTTTATACTGCGTGAGTGTGTGTGGCACCCTGAAGCAGATCGACGCTGGGTCCGGTTTAGTGGTTGGAGTGAACAAGTGTCACGCCCCGGGGCTGGCTACTGCCTGACTAAGCCACGCCCCTTTCAACTTCCACCTCGAGGAGGTCCCCAAAAGCCAACCCAATGACCAGACAACACAGGAACAGGTAAGTTAAAACAACTTTATTTAACTATTTAAAAAGAGATTGTCTCTAGGGGAAATGGGAAAGGGGCAATTAAAACTAAACAGTTCTGCCCTCCAGGTGGGCGGCCAAAGGGTAGGTGAGAGGAGGGGGAGGGCAACGGGGGTCCGTCCCTTTCGTTGTAATGTCCGTGGCGCCCTCCTCTTCCTTCCTGGAGGCAGATCGAATGTGCAGGTAGGTGGAGGGTTTGTCCCGGTTACTCCTTGGTGTGGCCGCACAGTGCGGAATCGACTATGGATGTCCTGGTATCTCACAAGTTCTCCTTTTCTTCCTACAGGCTGCTGCAGATACCCAGGGACACAGTTATTTGGATGGTTAGTTCTCACCTCTTTGCCAGGTACAACCTGCGGTCGGTACGAGTTTATCCAGCTCCTTCTTGTGTGTTTCACTTTAGTTCTCTCGCTCCACAGGTGACCGCTCCTTGCTGGTTACAGCGGACGGTAAGTACAGGATTACACAGCTCCTTCCCGTGTGGTTCACTTTGTCTCTCTTCCTCCACAGGTGGCAGCTGGGACACAAAAACACCGTTACTCTGGTATACTTCACTCTCACCTCTTTGCTGGTTACAGCAGACGGTAAGTGCAGGTCTTCACAGCTCCTTTTCGTGTGGTTCGCTTTATCTCTCTTTCTTCACAGGCGGCAGCTGGGACACAAGGACACAGTTACGTTGGTGTGCTTCACTCTCACCTCTTTGCTGGTTACAGCAGGACGGTAGGTACAGATTTACACAGCTCCTTCTCGTGTGGTTCACTTTATCTCTCTCTTCCACAGGCGGCAGCTGGGACACAAGGACACAGTTACGTTGGTGTGCTTCACTCTCACCTCTTTGCTGGTTACAGCAGACGGTAGGTACAGATTTACACAGTTCCTTCTCGTGTGGTTCACTTTATCTCTCTCTTCCACAGGCGGCAGCTGGGACACAAGGACACAGTTACGTTGGTGTGCTTCACTCTCACCTCTTTGCTGGTTACAACAGACGGTAGGTACAGATTCACCCGACTCCTTTACTCCTGTTCACTTTATCTCTGTCTTGGACACAAAAGATAACACACCATGTATACATCCACGGTAGTTCGTTTACTAGCACTCACGGGACCGTGATACTTCAATGATCCTAAGGGGCTTTTCCAGACACCACTCTTGTCCTCCAACACCTGGGGTAGTTCACAGCATGTAGTTGTCAATTTTAAACTGGACACAACGGCCTGTTCTTCCTCCTCGACGGGGCGTATGAAAACGGGGGTTTGTCTGACAAGACACACAGCAATACACAGCAAAGCACAGCAAAGCACAGCAGTACACAGCAGTACGTCACAGTGAAAACATTCCACAGCATAAAAGATTCACCCTCCGCAATCCAGTGCACACATAAGACGCCCGCTTCATCCACGTTGCCAGGGACAATAGGCGATGGTAAAGTCTGGTCCAGTGAAGTAATGCGTGGCCGCACTTAACCCAGGTGTATATATTTCCTCTGGCTCTCCCACCGCGCTGTCGAAGGGTGGGGCCAGTCTTCCTTCCTTCTTGCAGATAGTTATATCGCAGATAATCCACAATGCTCTGTCCAGTATGTATAGTTGGGTACTCACAGATGGTGTCGAATGGTATGGCGTTTCCTCTGTCCCAATACACACGTGGATCGTCTCGTTGTTGCACAAACCAGTCACTCTGCTTCTCTTCTAGAGAACACTATACCACAAGTGATGCACAATACCGGATTCAGAATGGAAGTTTGATACTCACAGGGGGTGTCGAGTAGTCTTAGCGGTACGCTTGCTCCACAGATACAGGCGTCGGGTCTTTGTCACCTAAACAAGCCGCTCTTCTCTTGGCCAATACTCACAACAATGCGACCGTCTCAATAAGTCTCCTAGGACAGTACACTCACATTCACTCCCTGACTCCGCTTCCCCGTTTCATTCCTCAATATCAACGATCTTTGTCACAGCTTCAGCCCGTAGGGTTTGTATGTTCCTTCGGTATACACACTTCAGCCTGGGAGAGAGATTAGGATCCGCAACGGATGTAAGAATGCCTGCAGCGCGACGCTACAATAGCACCAACCAGTACCAACACAACACGAGCACCAACTCCAGCACTGCCCTCCAACCTGTGATTTCCAATGTCTTTAAATACTGCTTTGTTTGTCGTATCCTCCAATCATCATCCGCTCTTGTTAATCCCACACAGCTGTACTCCATTCGTGCCCGATTACTCTCTGAATGCCGCCGGAACTTCCGTGTGTACTGCAACACCTCCGGGTGGAACCAAACTTCTTCTGACTTTTGGTTCCGCCCTAAAATCGTCACCTTGTGACACAAGCAAAATGAAGCGTTTGTCCTGATTAATAATGTCTTCACAAGGATCCACACATCTCTAAAGCACCTCAGTGTTGGTCCTGCTGGCCAGTTCGGGGTGGATACAGCAGACAGGATCTACAGGCTGCAGGGTGACAGTTTTTGCAGATTCCAGGTGAAGAGACTGACTGTGCAGAGCGTGAAATATACAGAATTCATAAAACCTGTTTAATCTGTAATAAATGCGTGATTTCGGTTTTAAAGCCACGGTCCCAATGACATCCATTTATGATTCTTCCAGTTACTGACTAATCTGTCATCAAACCTGTTGTATGCTAGGCCTTCTCAAACAGGTGGATGCTGGAGGTGATCAGATCCCTGCTGGTGTCAATGTGAATGATGACATTTACTGTTCAAATATGGATGCGATCAACAAATGGCCAGTCAGCGCTAGTCCTTGGGCTCAACTTTCTGGGAAGCTGAAGTATTACAGCTGTGGCCCGTACAGTTGTTGGGGGGTGAACAGCAATGACCAAATCTTCATCATGAAGGTAGTGTCACAATGTTAAATGCAAGGGCTTCAGTTAAAAGCACAAAGTAGACCACAAATTCTGACATTACTAAAGAAACTGATGTGGAAGCCAGCAACCATTTCTTGATGTGACTATAGTTTACTGGTTTGTTTCTTTGGGTCTTGCAGGATGTGTCTAGTAATGCCTGTTGGTCTGGCAAGTTTGAGAATATTCCTGGACTTCTGTCCATGATTGAAGTAGCAACTGATGGCAGTGTCTTTGGTGTCAACACTCAAGGGGCTTGTACCAAAGGTGAACTAACCAGTCATATTAAACTTTGTTTGAACAAAAGATGAATGATGCTCTGCTGTAACTGTAACCCCAATTTCATCTGTTGCAGAACTGGCATTACTCGCTCCAACCCAGCTGGCTCTGACTGGAATGCAATCGTTGTCTGTCCCAATGGACACAAGCATGTGAGCTTTGACCTGGGAACCCTGTGGGTCGTCTGTGTTGATGAGTCCATCCGTAGATGTACTTTATAGTCTGTCACGAGTCACCGCAGCAACAGGACCTCAATCACTTACAGAAATCAGTTTTCAGTCACTGTAAACTGAAATCTACAAAAAAGCTGAACTTGTTTGCTGTTGACTCAATAAAGCATGGATGCTATCTTAACAGACTTTGTAGATGCTTTTGTTCAGTGCATCCTCGGGTGACATGCAGCTCAACCTGTTTACGCCATTTTAAAAGTATTCAAATTGCTTTTTTAATGGTAATTGGACTGCATTTATATAGTGCTTTAACATGGCCACCAAAGCCCTTTCCATATTGCCTCAGTCACTCATTCATACACTGTGTCAGCTGCAAGGTTTGTAAACAACCCACATGAGCCCTAGTGTGATCCACAATGAGCTGGAAATAGTAAGTGCTCCCCAGAGTTAAAGCTGCCCATGACATTGCCTGATTGTACCTTTTAATGTAGCTGTCTGTTTAATTTGAATTTTAAATTTTTTTTTGGCAGTTTTACATGGTGACCTCATGCTGAGTACAAGTTAAATTACATGCGTTTCCAAGTATAGTGTGTGCTTTTTAAATAATACTAAACAAATTATTTAAAAGAATAAGCAATGAATGCCCTGAGTATATACACTGAGTATATATATATACTTATCTCAAGAATCAGTGAGCTACATGTTAATTTTTCTCAGGGAAAAGATCTTAAACATACTAAATTTTTTGAAGTTAATGTATTAAAATTAATCAGGACATGCAGATTTTATAATACATTTGAATTGCTCTGAACTTCTACTTAATATTTGCATAAGCTAATTCATACACAACTTAAATTTAATACGTTTTTGTAGTGGAATCTTGGCTAGCTTTAACTAATTCAATAACCGCTACCTTGCTGATTGGTTACACAATGCTTTGATCGCATTAGCATTGCACTTGCTCCAGGAGTACAGCAATATAAAACACTTAACATTTATCTGTTGTCAAACTGAGCTCATGCTCCACTCGTCACCATGATGGTAACCCTATAACCAACAAAAACTCTTCTACCCTAGCATAAAACATTAAATCTCCCACTTGATGTTAATATTGCAAACAAAAAATACGTTTGCGTTTTACTGTCCTTTTGAGTGGCAATGCATGCTGGAAAATAGAAATCCCATCCCAGTTTCGGTTAAATTTAAGTTTGTCTAAATTGAAAGAAACTAATTCATAGGAAGGATCCAGTGACTTCTGAAAGGCATCCAAAATGGCATACTTCCCTACTATAAAGTAGGTGAAAAACAGTATGTGACAAAAGAAGTATGTCCAAATTCACAGCACTCAAAAGAGTAGGCAGAAAGTACCTGGATGACCTTGGCCTACGTACTTCTTCCGGTGAGATTCTGATTTTTTTTAAAGAAAAGATTCAAACAATTTTAATTGACTGAAATAAATCAAAATCCCACTTAGGATAAGGTGACCAGATTTCTGAAATGGAAACATTTCCTATAATTTGAGTGGTCAAAATATCATTATAATATAATTTATTATCTGTTAATTAAAAAACAGGGACAATACATTCTTGAATGTTTTTTGTTGTTATGGACTCCCTATATTATTATTAACATTAATAATTATTATGATTTAGTTTGATTATGAGAATTTTTGGTCTGGATTTAATACAATTCAACTCACCCGCAAAAACAACAACAACAAAAACCCACTGAAAACATAGTAATATTGTACATAACAAACGGTTCAAAACGATATTATAACATGCCTTAAAAACAATTTACAAAAATAAAACAACATAAATATGATAAATAAAAGTAACAAATGTTTTAACATTTTAGAATTGTATTTAATATTAAAATGTTCACAAGTCTATATAAATTACTTTTTTAACTTCAAATGTTTAATTACGTTTGTGCTTAAAAATAACTCTTACTCTCTTTAATTGGTCTTGTTATTTTGCATTTTAGGCTGAAAGTACGTGTATTATGCACATGTATTTGTTGCACGTATTTGTTTTTATAGTTATGATGTGTGGAAAGTGAGTAGCCTACTACTTGGGACTTTTGGTAACAAAACAATCCCGCACCCTGTTGAGGCTCTGTTATAAAGCACATGCAAACAGTATTACTTTAATTTAACATGAATAGTTAGTATGTTACTACCTTGAATATTTATTTCGATATTTGATTTAATGGCGCTTTGCTCTGAGGTCTTAGTTGTACCTTCAAATAGTGCGGTGCCCTATTTGTGTATAGGGGCTGATATCGGATTCAGCCAACGCCATGTGGCTATTATATTGTACACTATTGAGTGGATAAAATACAGAAATCCTTTTAATTAAAAAAATTGGAATGTTAAAACTAGGAAATAAAAATAATATAGATGTGTTTTTTCAACATGGCTACATGTTTCCCATCATATTAATCGGTGAAGTGACATCTTGGTTCAGCTGGAGTGTGTAGGCCTACACGCCCTTTGTGCCAGTTTTCAAAGTTCTTCGAACGGAGAAAAGTCAGCTGTTAAAGCCATGAAATGATTGTGCAACAGCCAAGCCTCAACCCAATCAGGGGTGGCACTGGCCAACCCATGGCTACCACTATGCCAATGATATTCATCCAATGACCGAATGAGTGTGCTCACTGGGTATAAAAGCAGCCCTGATTCTGTGGTATTGAGGTGCGGTGATTAGAGCTATACGGTGAGTGTGCATGCTGTGTGAGGGTGGCAGGTGTTGAGAATCTGGTGTAGCTAGTAATCTATAGTGAAAGTCTGCACATTGCAGTGATGTTGTGTAACGTTTTGTTTCGTGTTTAATCCATTGAAAGGGATGGAAGCTTGTTTCAGGGATGCAGGCAAGTTAATAAAATCTAAACAAGGTAACTTCATTGCAAGTTTAGGCTGTATCCGTTAAGAAAGGGGAGGGATCAAGATTCTCAATTTATACCTCAGAGTTTTGACACTTTTTGTGTCAGAGTGATAATCTCGTAGTTGGGGATGAGTTTAGGTCAGAATTGTGTGTGTGTGTGTTTTAAGAGTCGCGATTATGGTTATTTAACACCCAGGTGGAAATGAGCGTCCGAAAGCACCTACTCCTGATCAAATAATAGGGTTTATGTTAATCGGTTTTGATTATTGATCCTGTTTTATCCTTGCTTATGGTCAATTGACTTTACTTCTGTGATTTCTGGTTATGAACAGGTCAAAGCAACAAACTCTTTTGTGGAGCAATGAAGGTCTATCAGATTGTCCCGCTACTCTTCATCTGCCAGTTCAGTCACACTCTGGGTGAGATACTAATGTGATTTGGGGGTCTTTTATAGGCCAAAGTATTCATGCTAAAAGTATCTATATTTGCAATGTCTTTGCGGCATGTGTTCACAGCTTTATACTGCGTGAGTGTGTGTGAACTCTGAAGCAGATCGACGCTGGGTCCGGTTTAGTGGTTGGAGTGAACAAGCAAAATGAAGCGCTTGTCCTGATTAATAATGTCTTCACAAGGATCCACACATCTCTAAAGCACCTCAGTGTTGGTCCTGCTGGCCAGTTCGGGTGGATACAGCAGACAGGATCTACAGGCTGCAGGGTGACAGCTTTTGTGCAGATTCCAGGTGAAGAGACTGACTGTGCAGAGCGTGAAATATTACAGATTAAACAGGTTTTATGAATTCTGTATGTGTGAATTTGGTTTTAAAGCCATGGTCCCAATGACATCCATTTATGATTCTTCCAGTTACTGACTAATCTGTCATCCAACCTGTTGTATGCTAGGCCTTCTCAAACAGGTGGATGCTGGAGGTGATCAGATCCCTGCTGGTGTCAATGTGAATGATGACATTTACTGTTCAAATATGGATGCGATCAACAAATGGCCAGTCAGCGCTAGTCCTTGGGCTCAACTTTCTGGGAAGCTGAAGTATTACAGCTGTGGCCCGTACAGTTGTTGGGGGGTGAACAGCAATGACCAAATCTTCATCATGAAGGTAGTGTCACAATGTTAAATGCAAGGGCTTCAGTTAAAAGCACAAAGTAGACCACAAATTCTGACATTACTAAAGAAACTGATGTGGAAGCCGCAAACCATTTCTTGATGTGACTATAGTTTACTGGTTTGTTTCTTTGGGTCTTGCAGGATGTGTCTAGTAATGCCTGTTCCGGGTCTGGCAAGTTTGAGAATATTCCTGGACTTCTGTCCATGATTGAAGTAGCAACTGATGGCAGTGTCTTTGGTGTCAACACTCAAGGGGGCTTGTACCAAAGGTGAACTGACCAGTCATATTAAACTTTGTTTGAACAAAAGATGAATGATGCTCTGCTGTAACTGTAACCCCAATTTCATCTGTTGCAGAACTGGCATCACTCGCTCCAACCCAGCTGGCTCTGACTGGAATGCAATCGTTGTCTGTCCCAATGGACACAAGCATGTGAGCTTTGACCTGGGAACCCTGTGGGTCGTCTGTGTTGATGAGTCCATCCGTAGATGTACTTTATAGTCTGTCACGAGTCACCGCAGCAACAGGACCTCAATCACTTACAGAAATCTGTTTTCAGTCACTGTAAACTTAAATCTACAGCAAAAAGCTGAACTTGTTTGCTGTTGACTCAATAAAGCATGGATGCCATCTTAACAGACTTTTGTAGATGCTTTTGTTCAGTGGATCTCAGTGCATCCTCGGGTGACATGCAGCTCAACCTGTTTACGCCATTTAAAAAATATTCAAATTGTTTTTTTTTTTAAATGGTAATTAGACTGCATTTATATAGTGCTTTCAACATGGCCACCAAAGCCCTTTTCCATATTGCCTCAGTCACTCATTCATACACTGTGTCAGCCGTGCAAGGTTTGTAAACAACCCACATGAGCCCTAGTGTGATCCACAATGAGCTGGAAATAGTAAGTGCTCCCCAGAGTTAAAGCTGCCCATGACATTGCCTGATTGTACCTTTTAATGTTATTTTTTTTTGTTGGCATTTTTACATGGTGACCTCATGCTGAGGACAAGTTAAATTACATGTTTCCAAGTATAGTGTGTGCTTTTAAAATAATACTAAACAAATTATTTAAAAGAAGCAATGAATGCCCTGAGTATATACATTTTCCTTAGATGTAACTTTTGAAGTGGTTTTTATTGTGTTTACATTCTTAACCATAAATAGGGTTTTGTGTTTGGGACCTGTTTTTGTCCCTTATCTCTAGAATCAGTGAGCTACATGTTCATTTTTCTCAGGGAAAAGATCTTAAAGCTGTAAACATACTAAATTTTTTGAAGTTAATGTATTAAAATTAATCAGGACATGCAGATTTTAATACATTTGAATTGCTCTGAACTTACACTTAATATTTGCATAAGCTAATTCATACACAACTTAAATTTAATACGTTTTTGTAGTGGAATCTTGGCTAGCTTTAACTAATTCAATAACCGCTACCTTGCTGATTGGTTACACAATGCTTTGATCGCATTAGCATAGCACTTGCTCCAGGAGTACAGCAATATAAAACACTTAACATTTATCTGTTCTCAAACTGAGCTCATGCTCCACTCGTCACCATGATGGTAACCCTATAACCAACAAAACAGAAACTCTTCTACCCTAGCATAAAACATTAAATCTCCCACTTGATGTTAATATTGCAAACAAAAAATACGTTTGCTTTTTACTGTCCTTTTGAGTGGCAATGCATGCTGGAAAATAGAAATCCCATCCCAGTTTTGGTTAAATTTAAGTTTGTCTAAATTGAAAGAAACTAATTCATTGGAAGGATCCAGTGACTTCTGAAAGGCATCCAAAATGGCATACTTCCCTACTATAAAGTAGGTGAAAAACAGTATGTGACAAAAGAAGTATGTCCAAATTCACAGCACTCAAAAGAGTAGGCAGAAAGTACCTGGATGACCTAGGCCTACGTACTTCTTCCGGTGAGATTCTGAATTTTTTAAAGAAAAGATTCAAACGATTTTAAGTGACTGAAATAAATCAAAATCCCACTTAGGATAAGGTGACCAGATTTCTGAAATGGAAACATTTCCTATAATTTGAGTGGTCAAAATATCACTACTTCTTCCAGTGAGATTCTTGAATTTTTAAAGAAAAGATTCAAACTATTTTAAGATGATGGAATGACTGAATCAAAAAAATCCCACTTAGGATAAGGTGACCAGATTTCTGAAATGGAAACTGGGAACATTTCCTATAATTTGAGTGGTCAAAATATCATTAAAATATAATTTATTATCTGTTAATTAAAAAACAGGGACAATACATTTTTGAATGTTTTTTGTTGTTATGGACTCCCTATATTATTATTAACATTAATAATTATTATGATTTAGTTTGATTATTAGAATTTTTGGTCTGGATTTAATATAATTCAACTCAACTAAATTTAATATAACAACAACAAAAACCCACTGAAAACATAGTAATATTGTACATAACAAACGGTTCAAAACGATGCCTTAACAAAAACACATTACAAAAATAAAACAACATAAATATGATAAATAAAAGTAACAAATGTTTTAACATTTTAGAATTGTATTTAATATTTAAATTTTCACAAGTCTATATAAATTACTTTTTTAACTTCAAATGTTTAATTACGTTTGTGCTTAAAAATAACTCTTACTCTCTTTAATTGGTCTTGTTATTTTGCATTTTAGGCTGAAAGTACGTGTATTATGCACATGTATTTGTTGCACGTATTTGTTTTTATAGTTATGATGTGTGGAAAGTGAGTAGCCTACTACTTGGGACTTTTGGTAACAAAACAATCCCGCACCCTGTTGAGGCTCTGTTATAAAGCACATGCAAACAGTATTACTTTAATTTAACATGAATAGTTAGTATGTTACTACCTTGAATATTTCTTTCGATATTTGACGATAATGGCGCTTTGCTCTGAGGTCTTAGTAGTGTACCTTCAAATAGTGCGGTGCCCTATTTGTGTATAGGGGCTGATATCGGATTCAGCCAACGTCATGTGGCTATTATATTGTACACTATTGAGTGGATAAAATACAGAAATCCTTTTAATTAAAAAAAATTGGAATGTTAAAAATAAGAAATAAAAATAATATAGATGTGTTTTTTCAACATGGCTACATGTTTCCCATCATATTAATCGGTGAAGTGACATCTTGGTTCAGCTGGAGTGCGTAGGCCTACACGTCCTTTGTGCCAGTTTTCAAAGTTCTTCGAACGGAGAAAAGTCAGCTGTTAAAGCCATGAAATGATTGTGCAACAGCCAAGCCTCAACCCAATCAGGGGTGGCACTGGCCAACCCATGGCTACCACTATGCCAATGATATTCATCCAATGACCGAATGAGTGTGCTCACTGGGTATAAAAGCAGCCCTGATTCTGTGGTATTGAGGTGCAGGTGCGGTGATTAGAGCTATACGGTGAGTGTGCATGCTGTGTGAGGGTGGCAGGTGTTGAGAATCTGGTGTAGCTAGTAATCTATAGTAAAGTCTGCACATTGCAGTGATGTTGTGTAACGTTTTGTTCCATGTTTAATTCATTGAAAGGGATGGAAGCTAGTTTCAGGGATGCAGGCAAGTTAATAAAATCTAAACAAGGTAATTTCATTGCAAGTTTAGGCTGTATCAGTTAAGAAAGGGAGGGATCAAGATTCTCAATTTATACCTCAGAGTTTTGACACTTTTTGTGTCAGAGTGATAATCTCGTAGTTGGGGATGAGTTTAGGTCAGAATTGTGTGTGTGTGTTTTAAGAGTCGCAATTACGGTTATTTAACACCCAGGTGGAAATGAGCGTCCAGCACCTACTCCTGATCAAATAATAGGGTTTATGTTAATCGGTTTTGATTATTGATCCTGTTTTATCCTTGCTTATGGTCAATTGACTTTACTTCTGTGATTTCTGGTTATGAACAGGTCAAAGCAACAAACTCTTTTGTGGAGCAATGAAGGTCTATCAGATTGTCCCGCTACTCTTCATCTGCCAGTTCAGTCACACTCTGGGTGAGATACTAATGTGATTTGGGGTCTTTTATAGGCCAACGTATTCATGCTAAAAGTATCTATATTTGCAATGTCTTTTGCGGCATGTGTTCACAGCTTTATACTGCGTGAGTGTGTGTGGCACCCTGAAGCAGATCGACGCTGGGTCCGGTTTAGTGGTTGGAGTGAACAAGCAAAATGAAGCGTTTGTCCTGATTAATAATGTCTTCACAAGGATCCACACATCTCTAAAGCACCTCAGTGTTGGTCCTGCTGGCCAGTTCGGGGTGGATACAGCAGACAGGATCTACAGGCTGCAGGGTGACAGTTTTGTGCAGATTCCAGGTGAAGAGACTGACTGTGCAGAGCGTGAAATATACAGAATTCATAAAACCTGTTTAATCTGTAATAAATGCGTGATTTCGGTTTTAAAGCCACGGTCCCAATGACATCCATTTATGATTCTTCCAGTTACTGACTAATCTGTCATCAAACCTGTTGTATGCTAGGCCTTCTCAAACAGGTGGATGCTGGAGGTGATCAGATCCCTGCTGGTGTCAATGTGAATGATGACATTTACTGTTCAAATATGGATGCGATCAACAAATGGCCAGTCAGCGCTAGTCCTTGGGCTCAACTTTCTGGGAAGCTGAAGTATTACAGCTGTGGCCCGTACAGTTGTTGGGGGGTGAACAGCAATGACCAAATCTTCATCATGAAGGTAGTGTCACAATGTTAAATGCAAGGGCTTCAGTTAAAAGCACAAAGTAGACCACAAATTCTGACATTACTAAAGAAACTGATGTGGAAGCAGCAAACCATTTCTTGATGTGACTATAGTTTACTGGTTTGTTTCTTTGGGTCTTGCAGGATGTGTCAAGTAATGCCTGTTCCGGGTCTGGCAAGTTTGAGAATATTCCTGGACTTCTGTCCATGATTGAAGTAGCAACTGATGGCAGTGTCTTTGGTGTCAACACTCAAGGGGGCTTGTACCAAAGGTGAACTAACCAGTCATATTAAACTTTGTTTGAACAAAAGATGAATGATGCTCTGCTGTAACTGTAACCCCAATTTCATCTGTTGCAGAACTGGCATCACTCGCTCCAACCCAGCTGGCTCTGACTGGAATGCAATCGTTGTCTGTCCCAATGGACACAAGCATGTGAGCTTTGACCTGGGAACCCTGTGGGTCGTCTGTGTTGATGAGTCCATCCGTAGATGTACTTTATAGTCTGTCACGAGTCACCAGCAACAGGACCTCAATCACTAACAGAAATCAGTTTTCAGTCACTGTAAACTGAAATCTACAACAAAAGCTGAACTTGTTTGCTGTTGACTCAATAAAGCATGGATGCTATCTTTACAGACTTTGTAGATGCTTTTGTTCAGTGGATCTCAGTGCATCCTCGGGTGACCTGCAGCTCAACCTGTTTACGCCATTTAAAAATATTCAAATTGTTTTTAATGGTAATTGGACTGCATTTATATAGTGCTTTCAACATGGCCACCAAAGCCCTTTCCATACTGCCTCAGTCACTCATTCATACACTGTGTCAGCCTTACAAGGTTTGTAAACAACCCACATGAGCCCTAGTGTGATCCACAATGAGCTGGAAATAGTAAGTGCTCCCCAGAGTTAAAGCTGCCCATGACATTGCCTGATTGTACCTTTTAATGTAACTGTCTGTTTAATTTGAATTTTAAATTTTGTTTTGGCAGTTTTACATGGTGACTTCATGCTGAGTACAAGTTAAATTACATGCGTTTCCAAGTATAGTGTGTGCTTTTGAAATAATACTAAACAAATTATTTAAAAGAATAAGCAATGAATGCCCTGAGTATATACATTTTCCTTAGATGTAATTTTTGAAGTGGTTTGTTTATTCTTACCATAAATAGGGTTTTTGTGTTTGGGACATGTTTTTGTCCCTTATCTCAAGAATCAGTGAGCTACATGTTAATTTTTCTCAGGGAAAAGATCTTAAACATACTAAATTTTTTGAAGTTAATGTATTAAAATTAATCAGGACATGCAGATTTTATAATACATTTGAATTGCTCTGAACTTATACTTAATATTTGCATAAGCTAATTCATACATAACTTAAATTTAATGTTTTTGTAGTGGAATCTTGGCTAGCTTTAACTAATTCAATAACCACCTTGCTGATTGGTTACACAATGCTTTGATCGCATTAGCATTGCACTTGCTCCAGGAGTACAGCAATATAAAACACTTAACATTTATCTGTTCTCAAACTGAGCTCATGCTCCACTCGTCACCATGATGGTAACCTATAACCAACAGAAACTCTTCTACCCTAGCATAAAACATTAAATCTCCCACTTGATGTTAATATTGCAAACAAAAATACGTTTGCTTTACTGTCCTTTGAGTGGCAATGCATGCTGGAAAATAGAAATCCCATCCCAGTTTCGGTTAAATTTAAGTTTGTCTAAATTGAAAGAAACTAATTCATAGGAAGGATCCAGTGACTTCTGAAAGGCATCCAAAATGGCATACTTCCCTACTATAAAGTAGGTGAAAAACAATGTGACAAAAGAAGTGTGTCCAAATTCACAGCACTCAAAAGAGTAGGCAGAAAGTACCTGGATGACCTAGGCCTACGTACTTCTTCCGGTGAGATTCTGAATTTTTAAAGAAAAGATTCAAACTATTTTAAGTGACTGAAATAAATCAAAATCCCACTTAGGATAAGGTGACCAGATTTCTGAAATGGAAACTGGGAACATTTCCTATAATTTGAGTGGTCAAAATATCACAATATAATTTATTATCTGTTAATTAAAAAACAGGGACAATACATTTTTGAATGCTTTTTGTTGTTATGGACTCCCTATATTATTATTAACATTAATAATTATGATTTAGTTTGATTATTAGAATTTTTGGTCTGGATTTAATACAATTCAACTCACCCGCAAAAACAACAACAACAACAAAAACCCACTGAAAACATAGTAATATTGTACATAACAAACGGTTCAAAACGATATTATAACATGTCTTAACAAAAACAATTTACAAAAATAAAACAACATAAATATGATAAATAAAAGTAACAAATGTTTTAACATTTTAGAATTGTATTTAATATTAAAATGTTCACAAGTCTATATAAATTACTTTTTTAACTTCAAATGTTTAATTACGTTTGTGCTTAAAAATAACTCTTACTCTCTTTAATTGGTCTTGTTATTTTGCATTTTAGGCAGAAAGTATGTGTATTATGCACATGTATTTGTTGCACGTATTTGTTTTTATAGTTATGATGTGTGGAAAGTGAGTAGCCTACTACTTGGGACTTTTGGGGACAAAACAATCCCGCACCCTGTTGAGGCTCTGTTATAAAGCACATGCAAACAGTATTACTTTAATTTAACATGAATAGTTAGTATGTTACTACCTTGAATATTTCTTTTGATATTTGACGATAATGGCGCTTTGCTCTGAGGTCTTAGTAGTGTACCTTCAAATAGTGCGGTGCCCTATTTGTGTATAGGGGCTGATATCGGATTCAGCCAACGTCATGTGGCTATTATATTGTACACTATTGAGTGGATAAAATATATCAATTATTTTAATTTAAAAAATCGGAATGTTAAAAATAGGAAATAAAAATAATATAGATGTGTTTTTTCAACATGGCTACATGTTTCCCATCATATTAATCAATGAAGTGACATTCAGCTGGAGTGTGTAGGCCTACACGTCCTTTGTGCCAGTTTTCAAAGTTCTTCGAACGGAGAAAAGTCAGCTGTTAAAGCCACGAAATGATTGTGCAACAGCCAAGCCTCAACCCAATCAGGGGTGGCACTGGCCAACCCATGGCTACCACTATGCCAATGATATTCATCCAATGACCGAATGAGTGTGCTCACTGGGTATAAAAGCAGCCCTGATTCTGTGGTATTGAGGTGCAGGTGCGGTGATTAGAGCTATACGGTGAGTGTGCATGCTGTGTGAGGGTGGCAGGTGTTGAGAATCTGGTGTAGCTAGTAATCTATAGTGAAAGTCTGCACATTGCAGTGATGTTGTCTAACGTTTTGTTTCGTGTTTAATCCATTGAAAGGGATGGAAGCTTGTTTCAGGGATGCAGGCAAGTTAATAAAATCTAAACAAGGTAACTTCATTGCAAGTTTAGGCTGTATCAGTTAAGGGGGGAGGGATCAAGATTCTCAATTTACTCTAGTTTATTCCTCAGAGTTTTGACACTTTTTGTGTCAGTGATAATCTCGTAGTTGGGGATGAGTTTAGGTCAGAATTGTGTGTGTGTGTTTAAGAGTCGCAATTATGGTTATTTAACACCCAGGTGGAAATGAGCGTCCAAAGCACCTACTCCTGATCAAATAATAGGGTTTATGTTAATCGGTTTTGATTATTGATCCTGTTTTATCCTTGCTTATGGTCAATTGACTTTACTTCTGTGATTTCTGGTTATGAACAGGTCAAAGCAACAAACTCTTTTGTGGAGCAATGAAGGTCTATCAGATTGTCCCTCTACTCTTCATCTGCCAGTTCAGTCACACTCTGGGTGAGATACTAATGTGATTTGGGATCTTGTATAGGCCAAAGTATTCATGCTAAAAGTATATTTGCAATGTCTTTGCGGCATGTGTTCACAGCTTTATACTGCGTGGGTGTGTGTGGCACCCTGAAGCAGATCGACGCTGGGTCCGGTTTAGTGGTTGGAGTGAACAAGCAAATGAAGCGTTTGTCCTGATTAATAATGTCTTCACAAGGATCCACACATCTCTAAAGCACCTCAGTGTTGGTCCTGCTGGCCAGTTCGGGTGGATACAGCAGACAGGATCTACAGGCTGCAGGGTGACAGTTTTGTGCAGATTCCAGGTGAAGAGACTGACTGTGCAGAGCGTGAAATATTACAGATTAAACAGGTTTTATGAATTCTGTATGTGTGAATTTGGTTTTAAAGCCATGGTCCCAATGACATCCATTTATGATTCTTCCAGTTACTGACTAATCTGTCATCCAACCTGTTGTATGCTAGGCCTTCTCAAACAGGTGGATGCTGGAGGTGATCAGATCCCTGCTGGTGTCAATGTGAATGATGACATTTACTGTTCAAATATGGATGCGATCAACAAATGGCCAGTCAGCGCTAGTCCTTGGGCTCAACTTTCGGGAAGCTGAAGTATTACAGCTGTGGCCCGTACAGTTGTTGGGGGGTGAACAGCAATGACCAAATCTTCATCATGAAGGTAGTGTCACAATGTTAAATGCAAGGGCTTCAGTTAAAAGCACAAAGTAGACCACAAATTCTGACATTACTAAAGAAACTGTTGTGGAAGCAGCAAACCATTTCTTGATGTGACTATAGTTTACTGGTTTGTTTCTTTGGGTCTTGTAGGATGTGTCTAGTAATGCCTGTTCCGGTCTGGCAAGTTTGAGAATATTCCTGGACTTCTGTCCATGATTGAAGTAGCAACTGATGGCAGTGTCTTTGGTGTCAACACTCAAGGGGCTTGTACCAAAGGTGAACTGACCAGTCATATTAAACTTTGTTTGAACAAAAGATGAATGATGCTCTGCTGTAACTGTAACCCCAACTTTCATCTGTTGCAGAACTGGCATCACTCGCCCAACCCAGCTGGCTCTGACTGGAATGCAATCGTTGTCTGTCCCAATGGACACAAGCATGTGAGCTTTGACCTGGGAACCCTGTGGGTCGTCTGTGTTGATGAGTCCATCCGTAGATGTACTTTATAGTCTGTCACGAGTCACCGCAGCAACAGGACCTCAATCACTAACAGAAATCAGTTTTCAGTCACTGTAAACTGAAATCTACAGCAAAAAGCTGAACTTGTTTGCTGTTGACTCAATAAAGCATGGATGCCATCTTAACAGACTTTTGTAGATGCTTTTGTTCAGTGGATCTCAGTGCATCCTCGGTGACCTGCAGCTCAACCTGTTTACGCCATTTAAAAATATTCAAATTGTTTTTTTTTTTTTTATGGTAATTGGACTGCATTTATATAGTGCTTTCAACATGGCCCCCAAAGCCCTTTTCCATATTGCCTCAGTCACTCATTCATACACGGTGTCAGCCGTGCAAGGTTTGTAAACAACCCACATGAGCCCTAGTGTGATCCACAATGAGCTGGAAATAGTAAGTGCTCCCCAGAGTCAAAGCTGCCCATGACATTGCCTGATTGTACCTTTTAATGTAACTGTCTGTTTAATTTGCATTTTAATATATTTTTTGTCAGTTTTACATGGTGACCTCATGCTAAGGACAAGTTAAACATGCGTTTCCAAGTATAGTGTGCTTTTAAAATAATACTAAAGAAATTATTTAAAAGAAGCAATGAATGCCCTGAGTATATACATTTTCCTTAGATGTAACTTTAGAAGTGTTTTTATTGTGTTTACATTCTTAACATAAATAGGGGTTTTGTGTTTGGGACCTGTTTTTGTCCCTTATCTCAAGAATCAGTGAGCTACATGTTCATTTTTCTCAGGGAAAAGATCTTAACGCTGTAAACATACAAAAATTATGAAGATACAAAATGTATTAAAATTAATCAGGACATGCAGATTTTATAATACATTTGAATTGCTCTGAACTTATACTTAATATTTGCATAAGCTAATTCATACACAACTTAAATTTAATGTTTTTGTAGTGGAATCTTGGCTAGCTTTAACTAATTCAATAACCGCTACCTTGCTGATTGGTTACACAATGCTTTGATCGCATTAGCATAGCACTTGCTCCAGGAGTACAGCAATATAAAACACTTAACATTTATCTGTTCTCAAACTGAGCTCATGCTCCACTCGTCACCATGATGGTAACCCTATAACCAACAGAAACTCTTCTACCCTAGCATAAAACATTAAATCTCCCACTTGATGTTAATATTGCAAACAAAAAATACGTTTGCGTTTTACTGTCCTTTTGAGTGGCAATGCATGCTGGAAAATAGAAATCCCATCCCAGTTTCGGTTAAATTTAAGTTTGTCTAAATTGAAAGAAACTAATTCATAGGAAGGATCCAGTGACTTCTGAAAGGCATCCAAAATGGCATACTTCCCTACTATAAAGTAGGTGAAAAACAGTATGTGACAAAAGAAGTATGTCCAAATTCACAGCACTCAAAAGAGTAGGCAGAAAGTACCTGGATGACCTAGGCCTACGTACTTCTTCCGGTGAGATTCTGATTTTTTTTAAAGAAAAGATTCAAACAATTTTAATTGACTGAAATAAATCAAAATCCCACTTAGGATAAGGTGACCAGATTTCTGAAATGGAAACATTTCCTATAATTTGAGTGGTCAAAATATCATTAAAATATAATTTATTATCTGTTAATTAAAAAACAGGGACAATACATTTTTGAATGCTTTTTGTTGTTATGGACTCCCTATATTATTATTAACATTAATAATTATGATTTAGTTTGATTATTAGAATTTTTGGTCTGGATTTAATACAATTCAACTCACCCGCAAAAACAACAACAACAACAAAAACCCACTGAAAACATAGTAATATTGTACATAACAAACGGTTCAAAACGATATTATAACATGTCTTAACAAAAACAATTTACAAAAATAAAACAACATAAATATGATAAATAAAAGTAACAAATGTTTTAACATTTTAGAATTGTATTTAATATTAAAATGTTCACAAGTCTATATAAATTACTTTTTTAACTTCAAATGTTTAATTACGTTTGTGCTTAAAAATAACTCTTACTCTCTTTAATTGGTCTTGTTATTTTGCATTTTAGGCAGAAAGTATGTGTATTATGCACATGTATTTGTTGCACGTATTTGTTTTTATAGTTATGATGTGTGGAAAGTGAGTAGCCTACTACTTGGGACTTTGGGGACAAAACAATCCCGCACCCTGTTGAGGCTCTGTTATAAAGCACATGCAAACAGTATTACTTTAATTTAACATGAATAGTTAGTATGTTACTACCTTGAATATTTCTTTTGATATTTGACGATAATGGCGCTTTGCTCTGAGGTCTTAGTAGTGTACCTTCAAATAGTGCGGTGCCCTATTTGTGTATAGGGGCTGATATCGGATTCAGCCAACGTCATGTGGCTATTATATTGTACACTATTGAGTGGATAAAATATATCAATTATTTTAATTTAAAAAATCGGAATGTTAAAAATAGGAAATAAAAATAATATAGATGTGTTTTTTCAACATGGCTACATGTTTCCCATCATATTAATCAATGAAGTGACATTCAGCTGGAGTGTGTAGGCCTACACGTCCTTTGTGCCAGTTTTCAAAGTTCTTCGAACATAGAAAAGTCAGCTGTTAAAGCCATGAAATGATTGTGCAACAGCCAAGCCTCAACCCAATCAGGGGTGGCACTGGCCAACCCATGGCTACCACTATGCCAATGATATTCATCCAATGACCGAATGAGTGTGCTCACTGGGTATAAAAGCAGCCCTGATTCTGTGGTATTGAGGTGCAGGTGCGGTGATTAGAGCTATACGGTGAGTGTGCATGCTGTGTGAGGGTGGCAGGTGTTGAGAATCTGGTGTAGCTAGTAATCTATAGTGAAAGTCTGCACATTGCAGTGATGTTGTCTAACGTTTTGTTTCGTGTTTAATCCATTGAAAGGGATGGAAGCTTGTTTCAGGGATGCAGGCAAGTTAATAAAATCTAAACAAGGTAACTTCATTGCAAGTTTAGGCTGTATCAGTTAAGAAAGGGGGAGGGATCAAGATTCTCAATTTACTCTAGTTTATTCCTCAGAGTTTTGACACTTTTGTGTCAGAGTGATAATCTCGTAGTTGGGGATGAGTTTAGGTCAGAATTGTGTGTGTGTGTTTTAAGAGTCGCAATTACGTTTATTTAACACCCAGGTGGAAATGAGCGTCCGAAAGCACCTACTCCTGATCAAATAATAGGGTTTATGTTAATCGGTTTTGATTATTGATCCTGTTTTATCCTTGCTTATGGTCAATTGACTTTACTTCTGTGATTTTCTGGTTATGAACAGGTCAAAGCAACAAACTCTTTTGTGGAGCAATGAAGGTCTATCAGATTGTCCCTCTACTCTTCATCTGCCAGTTCAGTCACACTCTGGGTGAGATACTAATGTGATTTGGGATCTTGTATAGGCCAAAGTATTCATGCTAAAAGTATATTTGCAATGTCTTTTGCGGCATGTGTTCACAGCTTTATACTGCGTGAGTGTGTGTGGCACCCTGAAGCAGATCGACGCTGGGTCCGGTTTAGTGGTTGGAGTGAACAAGCAAAATGAAGCGTTTGTCCTGATTAATAATGTCTTCACAAGGATCCACACATCTCTAAAGCACCTCAGTGTTGGTCCTGCTGGCCAGTTCGGGGTGGATACAGCAGACAGGATCTACAGGCTGCAGGGTGACAGTTTTGTGCAGATTCCAGGTGAAGAGACTGACTGTGCAGAGCGTGAAATATTACAGATTAAACAGGTTTTATGAATTCTGTATGTGTGAATTTGGTTTTAAAGCCATGGTCCCAATGACATCCATTTATGATTCTTCCAGTTACTGACTAATCTGTCATCCAACCTGTTGTATGCTAGGCCTTCTCAAACAGGTGGATGCTGGAGGTGATCAGATCCCTGCTGGTGTCAATGTGAATGATGACATTTACTGTTCAAATATGGATGCGATCAACAAATGGCCAGTCAGCGCTAGTCTTTGGGCTCAACTTTCTGGGAAGCTGAAGTATTACAGCTGTGGCAGTTGTTGGGGGTGAACAGCAATGACCAAATCTTCATCATGAAGGTAGTGTCACAATGTTAAATGCAAGGGCTTCAGTTAAAAGCACAAAGTAGACCACAAATTCTGACATTACTAAAGAAACTGATGTGGAAGCCGCAAACCGTTTCTTGATGTGACTATAGTTTACTGGTTTGTTTCTTTGGGTCTTGTAGGATGTGTCTAGTAATGCCTGTTCCGGGTCTGGCAAGTTTGAGAATATTCCTGGACTTCTGTCCATGATTGAAGTAGCAACTGATGGCAGTGTCTTTGGTGTCAACACTCAAGGGGGCTTGTACCAAAGGTGAACTGACCAGTCATATTAAACTTTGTTTGAACAAAAGATGAATGATGCTCTGCTGTAACTGTAACCCCAACTTCGTCTGTTGCAGAACTGGCATCACTCGCTCCAACCCAGCTGGCTCTGACTGGAATGCAATCGTTGTCTGTCCCAATGGACACAAGCATGTGAGCTTTGACCTGGGAACCCTGTGGGTCGTCTGTGTTGATGAGTCCATCCGTAGATGTACTTTATAGTCTGTCACGAGTCACCGCAGCAACAGGACCTCAATCACTAACAGAAATCAGTTTTCAGTCACTGTAAACTGAAATCTACAGCAAAAAGCTGAACTTGTTTGCTGTTGACTCAATAAAGCATGGATGCCATCTTAACAGACTTTTGTAGATGCTTTTGTTCAGTGGATCTCAGTGCATCCTCGGGTGACCTGCAGCTCAACCTGTTTACGCCATTTTAAAAATATTCAAATTGTTTTTTTTTTTTTTATGGTAATTGGACTGCATTTATATAGTGCTTTCAACATGGCCCCCAAAGCCCTTTTCCATATTGCCTCAGTCACTCATTCATACACGGTGTCAGCCGTGCAAGTTTGTAAACAACCCATGAGCCTAGTGTGATCCACAATGAGCTGGA
The DNA here is from genome assembly GCA_023029165.1 of Gobiocypris rarus. NCBI lineage: Eukaryota > Metazoa > Chordata > Actinopteri > Cypriniformes > Gobionidae > Gobiocypris > Gobiocypris rarus. The sequence continues at coordinate 14,327,419 of CM040922.1, forward strand.
AATAGTAAGTGCTCCCAGAGTTAAAGCTGCCCATGACATTGCCTGATTGTACCTTTTAATGTAACTGTCTGTTTAATTTGCATTTTAATATATATATTTTTTTTGTCAGTTTTACATGGTGACCTCATGCTAAGGACAAGTTAAACATGCGTTTCCAAGTATAGTGTGCTTTTAAAATAATACTAAAGAAATTATTTAAAAGAAGCAATGAATGCCCTGAGTATATACATTTTCCTTAGATGTAACTTTAGAAGTGTTTTTATTGTGTTTACATTCTTAACATAAATAGGGGTTTTGTGTTTGGGACCTGTTTTTGTCCCTTATCTCAAGAATCAGTGAGCTACATGTTCATTTTTCTCAGGGAAAAGATCTTAACGCTGTAAACATACAAAAAATTATGAAGATACAAAATGTATTAAAATTAATCAGGACATGCAGATTTTATAATACATTTGAATTGCTCTGAACTTATACTTTTGCATAAGCTAATTCATACACAACTTAAATTTAATACGTTTTTGTAGTGGAATCTTGGCTAGCTTTAACTAATTCAATAACCGCTACCTTGCTGATTGGTTACACAATGCTTTGATCGCATTAGCATAGCACTTGCTCCAGGAGTACAGCAATATAAAACACTTAACATTTGTCTGTTCTCAAACTGAGCTCATGCTCCACTCGTCACCATGATGGTAACCCTATAACCAACAAAACAGAAACTCTTCTACCCTAGCATAAAACATTAAATCTCCCACTTGATGTTAATATTGCAAACAAAAATACGCTTATGCGTTTACTGTCCTTTTGAGTGGCAATGCATGCTGGAAAATAGAAATCCCATCCCAGTTTCGGTTAAATTTAAGTTTGTCTAAATTGAAAGAAACTAATTCATAGGAAGGATCCAGTGACTTCTGAAAGGCATCCAAAATGGCATACTTCCCTACTATAAAGTAGGTGAAAAACAGTATGTGACAAAAGAAGTATGTCCAAATTCACAGCACTCAAAGAGTAGGCAGAAAGTACCTGGATGACCTAGGCCTACGTACTTCTTCCGGTGAGATTCTGATTTTTTTTAAAGAAAAGATTCAAACAATTTTAATTGACTGAAATAAATCAAAATCCCACTTAGGATAAGGTGACCAGATTTCTGAAATGGAAACATTTCCTATAATTTGAGTGGTCAAAATATCATTAAAATATAATTTATTATCTGTTAATTAAAAACAGGGACAATACATTTTTGAATGCTTTTTGTTTATGGACTCTATATTATTATTAACATTAATAATTATGATTTAGTTTGATTATTAGAATTTTTGGTCTGGATTTAATACAATTCAACTCACCCATAAAAACAACAACAACAAAACCCACTGAAAACATAGTAATATTGTACATAACAAACGGTTCAAAACGATATTATAACATGTCTTAACAAAAACAATTTACAAAAATAAAACAACATAAATATGATAAATAAAAGTAACAAATGTTTTAACATTTTAGAATTGTATTTAATATTAAAATGTTCACAAGTCTATATAAATTACTTTTTAACTTCAAATGTTTAATTACGTTTGTGCTTAAAAATAACTCTTACTCTCTTTAATTGGTCTTGTTATTTTGCATTTTAGGCAGAAAGTATGTGTATTATGCACATGTATTTGTTGCGTATTTGTTTTTATAGTTATGATGTGTGGAAAGTGAGTAGCCTACTACTTGGGACTTTTGGGGACAAAACAATCCTGCACCCTGTTGAGGCTCTGTTATAAAGCACATGCAAACAGTATTACTTTAATTTAACATGAATAGTTAGTATGTTACTACCTTGAATATTTCTTTTGATATTTGTGATAATGGCGCTTTGCTCTGAGGTCTTAGTAGTGTACCTTCAAATAGTGCGGTGCCCTATTTGTGTATAGGGGCTGATATCGGATTCAGCCAACGTCATGTGGCTATTATATTGTACACTATTGAGTGGATAAAATATATCAATTATTTTAATTTAAAAAATCGGAATGTTAAAAATAGGAAATAAAAATAATATAGATGTGTTTTTTCAACATGGCTACATGTTTCCCATCATATTAATCAATGAAGTGACATCTTGGTTCAGCTGGAGTGTGTAGGCCTACACGTCCTTTGTGCCAGTTTTCAAAGTTCTTCGAACGGAGAAAAGTCAGCTGTTAAAGCCATGAAATGATTGTGCAACAGCCAAACCTCAACCCAATCAGGGTGGCACTGGCCAACCCATGGCTACCACTATGCCAATGATATTCATCCAATGACTGAATGAGTGTGCTCACTGGGTATAAAAGCAGCCCTGATTCTGTGGTATTGAGGTGCAGGTGCGGTGATTAGAGCTATACGGTGAGTGTGCATGCTGTGTGAGGGTGGCAGGTGTTGAGAATCTGGTGTAGCTAGTAATCTATAGTAAAAGTCTGCACATTGCAGTGATGTTGTGTAACGTTTTGTTCCATGTTTAATTTATTGAAAGGGATGGAAGCTTGTTTCAGGGATACAGGCAAGTTAATAAAATCTAAACAAGGTAACTTCATTGCAAGTTTAGGCTGTATCAGTTAAGAAAGGGGGAGGGATCAAGATTCTCAATTTATACCTCAGAGTTTTGACACTTTTTGTGTCAGAGTGATAATCTCGTAGTTGGGGATGAGTTTAGGTCAGAATTGTGTGTGTGTGTGTGTGTGTGTTTTAAGAGTCGCAATTACGGTTATTTAACACCCAGGTGGAAATGAGCGTCCGAAAGCACCTACTCCTGATCAAATAATAGGGTTTATGTTAATCGGTTTTGATTATTGATCCTGTTTTATCTTTGCTTATGGTCAATTGACTTTACTTCTGTGATTTCTGGTTATGAACAGGTCAAAGCAACAAACTCTTTTGTGGAGCAATGAAGGTCTATCAGATTGTCCCGCTACTCTTCATCTGCCAGTTCAGTCACACTCTGGGTGAGATACTAATGTGATTTGGGGTCTTTTATAGGCCAACGTATTCATGCTAAAAGTATCTATATTTGCAATGTCTTTTGCGGCATGTGTTCACAGCTTTATACTGCGTGGGTGTGTGTGGCACCCTGAAGCAGATCGACGCTGGGTCCGGTTTAGTGGTTGGAGTGAACAAGCAAAATGAAGCGTTTGTCCTGATTAATAATGTCTTCACAAGGATCCACACATCTCTAAAGCACCTCAGTGTTGGTCCTGCTGGCCAGTTCGGGGTGGATACAGCAGACAGGATCTACAGGCTGCAGGGTGACAGTCAGTCTCTTCACCTGGAATCTGCACAAAACTGTGCAGAGCGTGAAATATACAGAATTCATAACCTGTTTAATCTGTAATAAATGCGTTATTTCGGTTTTAAAGCCACGGTCCCAATGACATCCATTTATGATTCTTCCAGTTACTGACTAATCTGTCATCCAACCTGTTGTATGCTAGGCCTTCTCAAACAGGTGGATGCTGGAGGTGATCAGATCCCTGCTGGTGTCAATGTGAATGATGACATTTACTGTTCAAATATGGATGCGATCAACAAATGGCCAGTCAGCGCTAGTCCTTGGGCTCAACTTTCTGGGAAGCTGAAGTATTACAGCTGTGGCCCGTACAGTTGTTGGGGGGTGAACAGCAATGACCAAATCTTCATCATGAAGGTAGTGTCACAATGTTAAATGCAAGGGCTTCAGTTAAAAGCACAAAGTAGACCATGCAAACAAATTCTGACATTACTAAAGAAACTGGTGTGGAATCGGCAAACCATTTCTTGATGTGACTATAGTTTACTGGTTTGTTTCTTTGGGGCTTGCAGGATGTGTCTAGTAATGCCTGTTCCGGGTCTGGCAAGTTTGAGAATATTCCTGGACTTCTGTCCATGATTGAAGTAGCAACTGATGGCAGTGTCTTTGGTGTCAACACTCAAGGGGGCTTGTACCAAAGGTGAACTGACCAGTCATATTAAACTTTGTATGAACAACAGATGAATGATGCTCTGCTGTAACTGTAACCCCAATTTCATCTGTTGCAGAACTGGCATCACTCGCTCCAACCCAGCTGGCTCTGACTGGAATGCAATCGTTGTCTGTCCCAATGGACACAAGCATGTGAGCTTTGACCTGGGAACCCTGTGGGTCGTCTGTGTTGATGAGTCCATCCGTAGATGTACTTTATAGTCTGTCATGAGTCGTTGCAGCAACAGGACCTCAATCACTAACAGAAATCAGTTTTCAGTCACTGTAAACTCAAATCTACAGCAAAAAGCTGAACTTGTTTGCTGTTGACTCAATAAAGCATGGATGCCATCTTAACAGACTTTGTAGATGCTTTTGTTCAGTGGATCTCAGTGCATCCTCGGGTGACATGCAGCTCAACCTATTTACACCATTTAAAAAATATTCAAATTGCTTAATGGTAATTGGACTGCGTTTTATATAGTGCTTTCAACATGGCCACCAAAGCCCTTTCCATATTGCCTCATTCATACACAAGTGTCAGCCGTGCAAGGTTTGTAAACAACCCACATGAGCCAATGCTGCCCCATTTTTAAGTCTAAATTTATTTTATTTTTTTCCATTTGATTAATTACAATACTTTGATCAGCTAAAAGTCAGACTGCATTTCTAGAACTGCCCGATCTTGCAGCTTTGCCTTGTACAGGCTTGGGATGATCCAACCATTACTATTGGAACATGCTACACAACTTGTCATCCAAGCTCTCTTTCCAGATTGTAATTCTCTCTTGGCCACTGGCATCAAAGTCAAGGCACTATTTGCTACAGAACAACTGGCTCTGCACCCCTAAACAAACTCACTGAATCAGTGTTAAATGCCTTCCAGATGCTTGCGTTCTGAAGGTGACTGGCACACTGTGCTGCCATCCCAAAGAGGCACAATTACTTTCCCAGACTTTTACCTGGACTGTTCCATGCTGGTGGAATAACTTGACTAGCTCTAACCATTTTCAGGAGACTGCTAATGATGCATATTTGTGAAAACTTGGCCCATTTAAAAATAGCTCTTTTCTTTTTACACAAAAACAACTGCTAGACTAACAAAAAATTGTGCACTTATTGCTGCTTCCATACTCCTAATTTGTAAGTTACTTTGGATAAAATGTAATAAAGTAATTGCAATGTTACAGTATAAAGATATAAGCCTACAGATGAATATAATCTTTACTGAAGATATATTTTTATATTCTAAATTATATACTAAGCTTGTTATAATTCAAGTAACTTGACATGTTATGTACAATGACCAGTGTTGGGGAAAGTTACTTTGAAAAGTAATGCGTTACTCCCTTAAAAAGTAACTAAGTTACTTAAAAGTAATGTTACTTTTTCTCACCTGGGCTGGGCTTGTTTATTATAAAATTCTATTTGTGCAAAGGTAAAGACCTCTTCATACCAAAATTGAAATAAGCCTCAGGCTGTGGTAAAAATGCAAATACACATGAACAAGATAGAGCGCAGCTGTGCTGCCATTCTGGATAATGGAAGAATAGAAATCTGGAGAAAAAGGTTTCACCAATAAAAACTCTAATTTCTCATGGTTTAACTGAATCAAATGTCAGCAGCAAGATATTGGTCAATAAATTGAAATGAAATGCATAAAAATATTTGTTTTATTTAACATTTAATTATTGGAGGTTTGTATGGTATTCTGATTTTGCATTTGACTGATTTGATTCATTTTAAGGAGTAATGAATCTTTATTGTGCAAGTGAGATGAATAAATGCTCACATTTAGTCTAGAACTACATGTTCACACACAATGCCTCTGCACTAACTCAGTTTTTCTCAACATCGGGGCAGGAGAACTGTCAGTCAAATAAATGTGAAAAAGTAACTCGGATATTTTATTGCAAATTTGAAAAGTAATGCGAAAAAGTAATCTGATTACGTAACTCAAGTTACCCCCAACACTGACAATGACTAATACTGTAAATGTGCAGGTTCCTTTGATTAAATGTATTCTGTTCTATCAGAAATTGGCTGTAATGGTTGCTGTTTTTTATGTATATGTACTTAATTTAGAGGTTGTGAGTGGTTGTAAAAAAAATGTATACTGTAAATATGCAAACATTTGTTTTTGAATGTATGTGCTTATTGCATTTTTATTAATATCTTCGTTATTGTACATGGAAAACCTATATTTAAAAAGAACAACTGTAGATGGACAGATCAGCTTTATAAAACAACTCATAAAAACCTTATATTTGCAAATTTTGTCATTTTATATGTAATTTGACATAATTCATCAGTTTTTCCTAAATGTAATAAATGATTATTAACAGTAATGCTGTATTTTATTAATTTTGACTAAAGTGTACTCTGTATTTTTACAGTTTTTGCATGTATTTTGTGAAATCTGTCTTGAAACTCTGCTGCCAGACTTTTGCCGTTTTTCACAGGATTTTTTTTTTTACAGTAATAAAATGAGAAATGTAAAGTTTTGTTGTTTATTTTTTGATAGGTTATTCTGATTTCCTTACTTCCAGGCAGTGGATTATTCTTCATTCCCTATCATTATTACCTATTCACTGTATATATAATATTCTACAGTATTGTAAGTATTTATTTGTGTAACTTTCTTGTAAAAAATATTTTTCCAAAAAGTAAAAATGCAACATATTTAATAAAAAAAACAGACTATAAAGTTATTTCCCTCAGTCTGAACTCAACCCCATCCCATTAAGCATTCAATAGTTTAGACTCTACCCATGTGACATCAATCATTATTTTTCAACATTTTATTTGAATCCATAAGTAAACAATGTACTATATATATATATATATATATATATATATATATATATATATATATATATATATATATATATATATATATATATATATAGGTCCTTATCAAAAAACTAGCATATTGTGATATAAGTTTTCCATAATGTAATGATAAAAATTAAACTTTCATATATTTTAGATTCATTGCACACCAACTGAAATATTTCAGGTCTTTTATTGTTTTAATACTGATGATTTTGGCAGACAGCTCATGAAAACCCAAAATTGTGGTGATCTCAAAAATTTGCATATCATGAAAAGGTTCTCTAAATGAGCTATTAACCTAATCATCTGAATCAACTAATTAACTCTAAACACCTGCAAAAGATTCCTGAGGCTTTTAAAAACTCCCAGCCTGGTTCATTACTCAAAACCGCAATCATGGGTAAGACTGCCGACCTGACTGCTGTCCAGAAGGCCATCATTGACACCCTCAAGCGAGAGGGTAAGACACAGAAATACATTTCTGAACCAATAGGCTGTTCCCAGAGTGCTGTATCAAGGCACCTCAGTGGGAAGTCTGTGGGAAGGAAAAAGTGTGGCAAAAACGCTGCACAACGAGAAGAGGTGACCGGACCCTGAGGAAGATTGTGGAGAAGGACCGATTCCAGACCTTGGGGGACCTGCGGAAGCAGTGGACTGAGTCTGGAGTAGAAACATCCAGAGCCACCGTGCACAGGCGTGTGCAGGAAATGGGCTACAGGTGCCGCATTCCCAGGTCAAGCCACTTTTGAACCAGAAACAGCGGCAGAAGCGCCTGACCTGGGCTACAGAGAAGCAGCACTGGACTGTCGCTCAAATTTTGCATGTCATTCGAAATCAAGGTGCCAGAGTCTGGAGGAAGACTGGGAGAAGGAAATGCCAAAATGCCTGAAGTCCAGTGTCAAGTACCCACAGTCGATGATGGTCTGGGGTGCCATGTCAGCTGCTGGTGTTGGTCCACTGTGTTTTATCAAGGGCAGGGTCCATGCAGCTAGCTATCAGGAGATTTTGGAGCACTTCATGCTTCCATCTGCTGAAAAGCTTTATCGAGATGAAAATTTCGTTTTTCAGCACGACCTGGCACCTGCTCACAGTGCCAAAACCACTGGTAAATGGTTTACTGACCATGGTATTACTGTGCTCAATTGGCCTGCAAACTCTCCTGACCTGAACCCCATAGAGAATCTGTGGGATATTGTGAAGAGAAAGTTGAGAGACGAAAGACCCAACACTCTGGATGAGCTTAAGGCCGCTATCGAAGCATCCTGGGCCTCCATAACACCTCAGCAGTGCCACAGGCTGATTGCCTCCATGCCACGCCGCATTGAAGCAGTCATTTCTGCAAAAGGATTCCCCACCAAGTATTGAGTGCATAACTGAACATAATCATTTGAAGGTTGACTTTTTTTGTATTAAAAACACTTTTCTTTTATTGGTTGGATGAAATTTGCTGATTTTTTGAGAATTTGGGGTTTTCATGAGCTGTATGCCAAAATCATCAGTATTAAAACAATAAAAGACCTGAACTATTTTAGTTGGTGTGCAATGAATCTAAAATATATGAAAATTAAATTGTTATTATTACAGTATGGAAAATAATGAACTTTTATCACAATATGCTAATTTTTTTAGAAGGACCTGTGTGTAAATATATATAGTTATTTTATGTAATTAGCCTATATATTTAACACTTCACTACAAAGAGAGTGACCAAAATGGATATTTTAATGTTATAATTGTGATTCGATAGTCACAACTTGTCACAAAAAAAATGTTAGGGAGTGGAAATGGCTAATGAGCCAATAAGTGTTCCTCTTCAGCCATCTTCTGGCTCTAGTACACAATTCTTTTGGATTTAAAATTATTTGGTTGACATTTTAAGTTATCATTTGCTCCGTGTAGGCTAAATTTGTTTCTAACGCCAATTGTAAATGAAAAACCTTGAAAGGGGCGAAATGTTTGAATTTGCATTGTGGTAAAGTATTTTTTTACCACTTCGTTATTGTGGCTTGGAATTTTGTTTGTTGGAAATATGAACTGAATTTAGAAATGCTTTTGAAATCAAAAACTTTGCGTTTAGTAAACAAAATAAGTTTTTGAAAGTAAGACAGCATTTGGAGTGGAATGCGTGCAAATTAATCTGCTCCCCGAATCCATGGCCTTTGCTGCTATTGTGATTGTACACAAATAAAAGACAGTTAACAGTTTATAATTATGAAAGAGTATTGTGAGTTGTTTCTGCTGTCATAAAGGAAAAAATCCATCAGAACGTGCTGGCGCAATCATCAGACAGAGGGATAAAGAAAACCTTGTTTCATAGATATGCTTTGTTAGCCTATTATATATATATATATATTTTTTTTTTTATTTCATGTTGATTATAAAGTGAGCAGCACAAGTAAGATACATCATACCATGCGCAATATGTCTGGAGACATGGAGTGGGGTCAGACATGATTTTGACCACTTCATTGAGTTTTGTTTTGTTTAAATTTAATTTCGTTTTGTATTTTGTATTTTAATTTTGAACAACGTTTCATCAACTATTTCCATTATATTTAATAAATAAGAAGCAAACCGTCGGAAATGGATTGACGTGCGTAAGGAACCCATGTTTCTGCTGCCTTTGAGTAACATGTTTTGAGTACATTTCTTGAATATATGTCTTACTTACAGTAGACATATGGATAGTTATGATAATAAGTTATGAGATAATATGTAACTTAAATGGCAACAATACGTCACCATACAATAGAGTGAGTATTGATCAAAAACATTGTAGGCCTATTACAGTTCACTTGGAGGAGTGAAGGAAAACGAGTGCATGAAGTCAGACAGCTATTGAGCGTATTTTTTTACAGTCTGTGCTGTACACTCGTTATTGCGGTTCAATGTGGGAATCAGTGGGACTGAATGAGTGCACTCAAAAATGTTCACTATGGCCCTGTCCCAAATGGCACACTTCATGTGCTCATGAGCGCCCTTCTTTAAGCTTACAAATGGCTGTCCCTGCGGCGCGCGCGGGAACTAGGCCCTTTCCCAAATGGCACCCTAAACCCTCACGGTCTTCCTTGCTGCTTTGACTGCCGGGTAGAAGTCCTCTGCGTAGCTCACAGGCCCTGTCCCAAACACTTGATGTGCACTTGTTCAGCTGCTATGCGCCCTCGATGCGCACTTCAACTGAGCCCGCAAGTTCACGAGCTATGCAGAGGACTTTTACCCGGACTCAGAGGAAGACAGTGAGGGTTTAGGGACAGGGCCAGGGCCGCAAACTTGCAAGAGCACCCTCTTTAAGCTTTAATGACGAATGGGACATCCTACGGTCTTGTGGACTTAACGGACACGCGCATGCAGCGGCCATTGTAAGTCCGCCAAGACCAAAAGTGCATATGAAGTGTGCAATTTGGGACAGGGCCCAAGTAGAGTCCGTTTATATTACAGCGCCATCTGCTGGTGAAAATAACCACTAAAATAATAACCAGCATGTTGGTTGGGCGCTTTTTTTGGTTGCAAAATATCTGCAGGTTGTTGTTTGAACGACCTATAAAACCGGGACATTTCCGGTGACAGAACACCAAAAGCAGGGTATATATGAGTGTATATGCTATATATATGCGTGTATATGCTGTTTTCATATGAAAACAGCATATACACGCATAATTAAATCTCCCATTGTATGTCTACAATTTGTGTATATATACTTAAACTGACAATAATAAATAAAATCAATAAATCAATCAATAAATAAATGTGTAGTCTTGCAGAATATTATTCTCTGGGCTGGATCATGTGATTCGAGTCTAACATCACGTGACGAGTGAGCGCATCAGCGCACGGAAGTTGTCATAAGTAGCTAAAAAGAGCTGCTGAGTGGACTGCTGCTGATGTTATAGGCTGAAAATAATTATCTGCTCTCGACCATTCCACCGAATTGCGTGTGCTTTTCGGATAATAAGCTATATAAACGGCTGAACACGTCCCTCGGCTCCAGGACAGAGTTTAAGCAGCGATATGGAGTGGTTTGGAGGCGGCGTGTTCCAAACTGAACAGGACCGAAAGGAAAACATGCCCCGCACACACCCACACGAGGTACCAGAGAAAGTTCACTAGTGCTACCCGATCACTAATTTATTACCCGATGCCTTTTGATTGTTCTTTAAATCCACGCGAGCTTGCTGTCTCTTTGTGTTTACACTTGAAGCTATGCGGAAATGTGCTCTGAAGTCGTCGTTAGTTTCCGTTAGCTGGATTACTAGTCTAAATGCTGCAGTAAAAGTTTACCGCAGGATGAGAAAGAAAAGGCTGCATCTCAGTAGTAAGCTGACTACGTTACCTAGACAGCATTTTTGGGCATCGCATTCATTCCCTTTTATGGGGGACAGAAATGCTGTTTAGGTAGACGGGCATCTAAGATAGGCTTATTTGTACATTGGGTATTATCTGGATCTTTGACATGAGATCATGAGCCAGTGTTTTCGGTCTCATGTTGACAAGCTTGTTCTGACAGCTGAGGATAATGAGTGCTTTATTATTAGATCCATGAAAATCCCTCTGCTACTTTGATGGCTCACATTTGTGTTATTTATCTCTGTAGTAACTATATTGCAACTGCATAAGCTTGGACCTCACCTATATTAAATCAAACTCAATAATGCCAATGCTTTATTGTGGTAACACTTTAGTTCTAAAACATTTGAACATTCTTAAAGTTTCTCTTATTTTTTACTGTGCTTTGTATCTTTCTATGGAGTTTTTCTCACTGTAGTCCCCTTTTTCTTGATCACTGGGGTTGTATTCTTAATGCAGTACCTAAGCTGCTTGCATACATTTATTGTGAAAGTTGCTTTTACAGATAATTTTCAATTGATAATATTCTTCAGGTATATACATCCAACATTAAGTATAGCCAATTTAAGTTTGGAAACAGTATGTTGTATTTATATTGTCACACTTACTGGTTATCTTGCAGTTTAAATGGTTTTTTTTCTTCATACATACAAATATATAGATGGATTTTAGGAAGAGGGTCCCTTATAAAATTTTCATCATATTTGTGGGTCCTTAGCATCATACAGTTTGAAAACCCCAGGTTTAGGCTCCAATTCTCACTATTAACTAGTTGCTTATAGAATGCATAGTACCAGGATATTGGCTGGATATAAAGCACATTAATGCCTTATACTTTATCCATGACTATATTCTATATCCCTTAATCCTAGCCAATACCTAAATACTTATCATTAATAAGCAGTAATTATGAGTTTGAGGCAAACGTCATAGTTAATAGTTAGTTAATAATGGTGATAATTGTACCCTGGTCTAAAGTGTGACTTTTTTTATAGATGAAAAATGCGGTTTCCAAATCACTTTAGAGAATTTTAGAAGGAGATCCAGGTTATGCTGTTCTTTTTTTGCATGGGAACAAATATGAAAAATTTACCACCATCCTTTAATTTAAAATGTCAATATTCAGGACTGAAAAAGTCATGCAAATGTGTATAATAATTATATTTTCCCAGCTAAATATTGCTCTTTATGAGTGAGTATGTAAAGTAAATCTTGCTTGTAAACCAGTGTACTGACATGATGACATCAGTCTTTCTCTTGAGTTTCTTTTGTATACTAAAGTGCTATTTGAAGTCTAATAATTTGAATGATTGCTGCTTGCCATATAAATATATATCTGACCCTGCAGTCTCTATAAGTAATATGTGTATATTATTTATCCACCTTTTTCCTAACGAGCCTACTGCGTTGATTATGGGACTTCCGGATTGTCCAAACAAACAAATCATTTCAAATCATATGGTTGTGCTACAAATAATCCTAATCTGTCAATTTGACTGAACGAGCTGTACAATTTCCTTCATGTTTGTTCAGACATCAGAATAATGTAACGCTTGGTATTTTAACGTGACGTGGATGTTGTGGTATGATAAGAATATATTTGGCAAGGGCAGTCACCACATTTTTTTCCACCTGATTATTTTCTTTTTTCCCTTTGTGTTCCACTGTAACAGTATGAAAAAGGACAACACATACTGTGCATTTGTTGTCTGCTCTCCTGATTTATTTTACAATATATCCCATGAATAATTCACTGGGGTGCACTAAGAGTCTCTTGTTTTTCTCCCCAAATCCTCACATCTCTTTCCAGGTTTGTTTTCACACGGATGCTTTTAAATGTAATTGTCTCCTCTATTCACTTCTAATTATTTTAATGTTACGATGGCGTAGATGAGGCGAAACAAGCGTTGCTCCTTTTCTGTTCAACTGAATGCACAGTATGAAAGCAGTTTTTGACCATCGACTTGCGTATTTCCCTTATTAGCTACATGTCACAAACGGGTATAAATCGCTATGTATATTATCCAGATATGTATATTACTCAAGCTATTATAGATTCAAACAATGTAATGCTGTATTAACATGTGAGCATTCCTTAACAATACCAATAAACATATTAAACAAACAAACAGCTCCTAGTGTCTTCATTTCTTCCCTTATGTCAACATCATATTCAGACAATTGTTTAAAAATTAAAGACCCCCTGTATTGAAAATCAAGTTTAAAATGTTGTTTATATGTATATGTGGCGGTTTTACCACTTATGCTTTAAGGCAAATTATGTTCAAATGTATAAATCAACACCATTGTATTTTCTCCTTAAAACTGCAGTGAAAAACATGCCGGTGTTTCATAAACTACCTTGAAACCAATCACGCCAATGTGCAGGCAGGCTTTAGCATATCATTAACTATGTTGAAAGCCCAATGCGGTCGTGCGCATTTTACTTTCGCTTTCAAATCAGCGCCAATTCGTGGGTGGCAATTTCTTGCAGAAACTGTCTGTGTTTGCCTCAACAGACATTGTCATTATTGAGTTTCAAACCCGCATCAGAAGGTGTTTTCAAGACCCATCGTAGACATCAATCGTGAATCTCTGGCATTGCTCTATAGATGATTGTCATCCATGTACGCTGCTTTACCTTTATGGTCTCTTAAGAGGCTATTCATCTCTCTTTGCAATATCTCTGGCGCACTGGATATTCAGAAATGGAGTATCGAAATCATTGTTGCACCAGTGTCAACTGAGGAAGTATATCGTCAAGGGTTTGTAGAATGTACCTTTCATGTTCAACTGCTTGGATTAGACTGTTTAGGCCTATATTCTCGCCTGGACATTCTTCCTGGGCACAGGCACCATCAGTGTGCACCATTCATTTGGCTCCGTAATTAACTCGATCACTCCACACTTCATTCTTTCTAGCTCAGCTTTCACTTTAGAATGGTATCAGTCTGGTTTTCTTTACATTAGCGCTATTTTGGACTGATTGTTTTAATGCATTCACTAACCGGATCATTGGACTGGAAACTTTCCTGGAGTTAAGAGGCTTAAAGGGTTAATTCTCCCAAAAATGAAAACAATTCTGTCATTAATCACTCACCCTCATGTCGTTCCAAACCCGTAAGAGCTACTTTTATCTTCGGAACACAAATTAAGCTATTTCTGATGAAATCTGAGAGCTTTCTGACCCCACATAGACTGTAACGTTATTGCCAATTTTTAAGGCCCAGAAAGGTAGTTAAGACATCGTTAAAATAGCCCACGTGACTCAAGTGGCTCAGCCGCAATGTTATGAAGCGACAAGAATGCTTTTTGTATGCAAAAGTAATAATAAAATTCACCTACATTTTGGTGCATCCCTAATAAAAATGTTTTACTGTCCCTTTTGATCAGTTTAATATGTGATTGATGATTAAAATTATTAATTTATCAAAATTATTACTAAGCACAAACATCTAAATGGTTGTGTATAGATATATATTTTAAATTCTTCAACAATTGTAAACAGCTGGAAAATTAAAAAAAGAATGGCAACCCTGATGTTTAAAAATTCAGTGCCAGATGTGTAATTATTTGTAATGTCGCTGTTGAGGACTGGATCTGTTTCAAAAACAGAGCAATGTTCTTTGAATATATGAATTTTCCATGCAGACAAATGATTTGTGACTCATCTCTGTGTCCCATCACAGCCCAGTGCGGAGAGCATGGCGTCTCTGTGCCTGAGTCAGCAGCGCTGTGTAAAGGCCTCTATCGCGTCCCAGTGGCAGCTGGCAGAAGCGCAGAACCAGCTTTGCGGTTTGGAGCTTCACAGCTCAGAGTCTGTCGAGCAGGAACGTGCCCGAGCCCAGGCCTCCTCCGCTGAGCTCTCACAGACCGAACAGGAGTGGAGACATAAAGAGAGGATGCTGGGAAGGAGCCCCACTCTGTGTCCGGAAGCCAGCCGAGACGTATTTGACAAGGTATCTTATGTGAAAAGTCATTCAGTGACTTCATGTCATACTTATTTCTGAAGGATCATGTGACACTGAAGACTGGAGTAATGCTGAAAATTCAGAAATAAATGACATTGGTAACACTTTATTTTAGTGTCCTTCCTTGGCCTGTTACACATCTTGCATGCATTAATCTACATTTTAATATATTCAAATAGAAAACGGTTATTTAAATGTTAATATTTCACATTATGAAACATTTGGCCACTCTTTTCCCTAGAATGAAGGTGTCAAGCAGCTTTAAAGTGGCAGTCCATACAGTATGACTTGCGCACTATATTCCATGTCTTTTGATGGCATACTATAATGATTATGTGACAACAGACATCATTATTCACTAATAATCTTATAATAATAGACATTGACTTATTCACTAATAGTCTGAATGAGATGATAAGGTTGTGTTTCACTAGTTGACTTATAAAATTGTTTAGCGAGATGCTGGCATTGTCCACTGATTATTAAATCATTAAGTTGAACTTCAGATTAGGCCAATTTGTGAAGAAATCATTCAGATTGGCTTTGTGATGTAGATCCCTTTTAATCCATTCATTATAAAGATTCAACTGAATCAGATATCTCTGCTTAAACTGCTTTTTCATTATAGTTTATATACTTCACTAGTTTAAGAATGTTAAGTATGGTGGTATTGTACCAAACTAGGTATTGTATGCAATGTTTAATAGGGAGCTAATGCAGTGTTGACAGAATGGGCTAATATGGTCATGCTTCCTGGTTCTACTAAGAACTCTCACTGCTGCATTTTAGTCCAGCTGGAGTTTGTTTATTAAGCGTGCAGGGCAACCACCCAGTAGAGCATTACAATAATCTAGCCTTGAGGTTATGAGGTCTGCATTTGTCATTGAGAGCATATGTTGTTATTTAGATATATTTAAAATATATCATAGTCTTCTCTAGATGAATCCTTTTTAAAGTTATAAAGTTTTTCAGTCAAGAGCGGTGAGTCCTTTGTTGTTTGATTGTTATATTAGGCTTCTGTCACTTGGAGACCTAATAAGACAGGCATTTTGACTATTTTATTTGAATTTATATGTTCAATTGCAAGAAGACGTGAAAGAGAACTCAAATCAGAATTCACACGTAGTCTGAGAAGCAGCTTTCCGGCCGGCTTTTTATTGCCAGTTGAGTTTTGTCTGCTTTGACAAAATTTGATTTTAGTTTTTGTACATTGCTGATGCCCCTTTTCTTGTTTTTTTCCTAGAGTATCATAAACATTTCACAAGCTTGGCCTAATGAATCTGATCACGAAAAGAACTTGGGGTTCAACCAGCATAACGACGAACTCTTGAAACATTTTGGTAAGTTATGGGGTTAGTGTTTGATTTGAGTGTTTATTAATGGAGACTGTTGATCTTAATGGAGGTTGTCATCCTTCTTCTGACTGGACAGGTATGTTAAGTAGGTGGGATGATAGTCAACGCTTTCTAGCAGAATACCACCATCTCATCTGTGAAGAAACGGCCAATTACCTGATCCTGTGGTGCTTCCGTCTGCAGGCAGAGCAAGTGAGTCCTCTTTCTGGCAATGTTCAAAATAATATTCTACTTGTGCTATTTCCGTAGTTCGTAGTATGTAAATTGTACAGTGTACTCGCATGACCTACCTCTGATACTGATTGTCTGCTTCTTTTGCAGAAAGAGGCCTTAATGGAGCAGGTGGCTCATCAGGCAGTCGTCATGCAGTTTATTCTGGAAATGGCCCAAAACAGTCAGCAAGACCCAAGAGGCTGCTTCCGTCAGTTCTTTCAGAAAGCCAAAGTGAGACTCACATCTGCAGGGTACTGCAGTGCTGTAGACATCACCTTCAACCGGTTTTACACCAGATTGTACACATCTCTTACTGTACATGAGTTATTTAACCAGAGAGGTGCAACAATCAAATCCTCCAGGATGTGGAAAAATGTGGAATAATTAAGATTTCTTAATGCTTTTGAAAGAAGTCTCTTCTGCTCTCCTAGGCAACATTCATTTGATCAAAAATACAGTAAAAACAGCAATATTGTGAAATATTTTTTACAGTTTTACAGTTTTCTATTTGAATATATTGTACAATTACATTTATTCCTGTGATCAAAGCTACATTTTTCAGCATCATGATATGATGAGATATAGATACTGTATATCTTATCTTATATGATGACTTGATGCTCTGTGATTGTAAATTGTTATTGGTGCTCAATTATTAATGATGATTCTTATTGTCAATGTTGAAAGTTGTGCTGATAATTATTGTTGTGGAATCCGATCATTTTTCAGGATTCATTGATTTAATAGAACGTTCAACGAACAGTAAATAATTTATAGCATTATAAATGTCTTTATTGTCTTGAATGATAGTGTTTCACTGTTTCACCGAAACTATAAAGCAGCACTGTTTTCAAAATTGATAATATAAGAAATGTGTTTCTTGAGCATCAAATCACCATATTAGAATGAGTTCTGAAGGATCTGGGGTAATAATGCTAATATTTTCTTTCAAAATCATTTAAAATGATTCCAAACTTTTGTAGAGTCAGTATGAGGCCCTGTTTACACCTGATATTAAGATGCATTTTGGTTGATCGAATCGCAAGTTGACGATGGAGACGCATTCACGTTAACACCTGGTTTTTAATCCACTTTCGACCTCTTCTGGCCTGATTTCTTTGAGGGGAGTGTCTATAGGCGGGTAAATATATGGATTTTTCTATCAAATGGACGAAATAAGCGTGAGCAATTTATATATTAACGTGACTGGAGGAGAGGGAAAAAACGCAGGGAGAGCAGCAGCTTTCGTTTCTGCTCTGATACCGTGAACACTGTAAAATCAGGAGTGGTGAGAGAACATTGTGCTTGGTACGTTTTTCATCTTCAAACCAAACGTCATGTCCGCTGTCGAAGTTTAAATCCCATCTGAGTAGCGCGCTTCCCATATTGTTTACGCATTAGGTCAGTAGGCAGTCTTTTATGGCTGTTCGAATGCATTCGGCCACACGAGCATCTACACTACGAAAGCAAATGCATGGAAGTGGACAAACTCAAAAGGTTTTAGACCCCGTCTACATCGGTATTTAGCATTGTCCACTTGTGATCTGATTGACCAAAACACATCTTAATACCAGGTGTAAACAGACAGAGCCTGAGTGTTTTGCAATAATGTCAGTGACCACTAGAGAGAGTCATGACATAACTGACAGCCTGAGGCCACGAAACGGCATTAGGGGACACAGGTTTATATTCACACATTGATCCATGTCATATGATTGAACTCAATTTTTTCACTGAATGCACTTTTAATCATTTCTAATCTGGCTTTGCTCTTCTTCTTTTTTAAGGCAGGGCAGGAGGGATACTTGGACGTCTTCCACACAGAACTCAAAGCCTTCAAGCAGAGAGTTAAAGAGTATACCATGAAATCAAAAGGAGAAACCCCAAATGATGCAGTGCACCAAAATACACCGCCAGGCTGTCGTCTCGACCCCAAGGAGGTTTTGGAGTCTTTGCCACCGGTAGGAATGATCATAGCCGTAATTTGTGGGTGGATCAGGTGGGACATGTTCCACCACTTCATGCCAGGGTCAATATTGTCCCCACTTCTTTTTGAAATGTTTTGTGGCACAAACGTACCGTAAACAAATGAAACAACTCCAGTTGACTAGCAATTCTAGTATTCATTCTTTCGTTTTGAAATCTCTTGATATACACTTACTGAACATCTTCGGTTTAAATAATTAAAACACATAACTACATGAGGGCAGACTAGAACCCGGAACCTCTGACATGCTTAACTCTTTTCCTCCATTGATTAAAATTTCCGGAATTCTGTGTTTTCACTGTAAGGGGTGCTATGACATCTTCTGAAAGAGTACTGAATCTCCTGATCAAAACACATGCAATAAAAAAAAAAACAAATCAATATCATGTATAATCAGATGCATAGTAAAATAACGCGATCATCAACATTAAACAGCATATTAATCAAAACTAAATTAAAGAAATGTCGACCCAGGACGAGGTATAGACTGTGAAGCTTTGGGGGTGTCAATCTACTCCAGCAATGTTTTTATCATCATTCTGAATCTGATCCAAGCATAGTCTTTGCCAAAACACAATTTTCTCAGCTTTTTGCTCAAAATGTTGCTTTTTTTTAATGGAACTTACCAAAATTGAATCTTTGTGTCCCAGAGTTACTTAAACCAAAAAGTGTTGGTTTAAAAAAAAAAAAGAAATTATGATAGAATAAAACAGCTGTAGTTCTTTCTTTCGATATATTGCATGTTATTCATTCAACACAATATTCTGGGGGCCATTAAACTGAATGCTGGCAGGGAAAGAGTTAACAAAATTTCTACCACCACACCATTAAAGCACACAAATGTTTATTATTGCAGTTATTGCAGATCTATGTATTATTCACTGACATTAAGAATCTCGCGAATAACAATATATTGTATTATAGTAGATGGAAGGATGAAATTATCACGTTAAACATGATTTCTACCTATTGTACTTTTGAAATTGATTTCTGGACATGTTATTTTGCAACTCCCACACACTTTTTGAAGCAAAGTTATGCCACTGGGAATAATAATCAAATCTGTTTTACGTGCTGTAATTTGATGTTTTGTTGGAAAAAAAAATCTCCTCAATGACACCGTGAAGCAACCGAAGCACAGTGAATCATAATATATTTCATGTTTGATATACAGTTAGATATTATGTAGAGAAGCATTTTGGACCAATGAGATTTCACTGTGGGCGTGAATGCATTGAAAATACACGACAAGATGTATTGACATTTAATCATGCTGCTGGTTATGACACATCTTGACAATTAAAGCATGTATGTTGAAATGAACCATATGTTTTCAATGACGATCAAAAATACAGTAAAGATAGTAATATTTATTTTCAGCATCATTCCTCCAGTCTACAGTGTCACATGATCCTTCAGAAATCATTCTAATATGCTGATTTAATGCTCAAGAAACATTTATTATCAATGTTGAAAACCGTGCTGATTCATATTTTTTGTGGAAATCATGATACCCTTTTTTCAGGATTAAATGATTTAAAGAAGTTTTAAAAAAGCATTTTTTGTAACAATGTAAAAGTCTTTACTGTCACTTTTGATCAATTTAATGCGTCGTTGCTGAATAGAAGTATTCATTTATTTTCCAACTTTTAAAGGGGTAACAGTTTCTGCCAGTCTTATGTTAATCTTGAGTACCTATAGAGTAGTATTGCATCCTTCATATCTCAGAAAAGTCATTAGTTTTATTAGATTTATAAAAGACAGATAAGCTGTACTGACTCTTTTCGAAAACAGCCAAACTCGTGGGCGGAGCTAAAGACACACACACACACACACACACACAAAATACGTCATGGCATTATCCCTGGATAACTTTCGATTGACTATATATTTGTGTTATTTATATGATATGCACTTACTCGCCGATTGCCGACAAAGCACAGACATTTGATGTAGTTTCACTCATGACAGGGAACAAACAAACACACTTGCAGAATAGGGCTGGGCCAAAAAATCGATATGCCGATTTATCGCGATATTTCCGGCCGCGAGACGTTATCGATACGCTGTCTCCAAGTATCGATATTTGATCCGAATATTTAAATTCATATCTACATTGTGGCTGTTTACCGCTTTGGCTTCCCGGAGTGGCAGTACCTCCAGACTTCATGTGGTGGCGGCGTGGCGCTTCACCGAGCGCGAATACAGCGTCAAAATCGCGTCTAGTTTGACGCGTGAACATTTTGAATCCATTCGCACGTCCGCAGCGAATTGGACGCACGTAGAAATCGAGCATTTGAAGCGAAATAGACGCGCGCGTTCAAGGCGCTCCAGGAGAAAAATGTCATAAAACACCACTCTGCCTCTTTTCATTTTCATAAAAAAATTAAGCATTAACAGCCACATAATGTGGTACAGCCAACGCACTACCTGGATTATCTTCACTGCAAAAAGTTTTATGAAACTTTACTTTGCCCTCAGTCAAAATGATTTGGTAGACAACAATAGATTCATTAGACCAAAGATCGCCCATTAGATTTACACAAGGCAATTATATGTCATGTTTTACCACTACAGAGACATCCGAGCCAGCGGCAAACGCTAGAAGGACTGGCCGAGGAGAGGCAGCTCTCGCTAGGGTTAACGAGCGCTGAGCGCCCGCTGATCGCCTGGAGCTCACAGTCGAGACACGGGTAGCTGCAGCTTATGGGAGTAATGGGCGTGGCAAGAGGTAGGGGCGTGGCAAGAGGTAGGGCGTGGTAAGAGGTTTCTCATTGGTCAAAGGAGCTTCCTCCTGGCAACTCGTTGGCCAATCAGCAGTAACCATAGTTATACGTAATTTCCTTTAGCTAAAAAAAAATCGTTATTTCCTTTAGAAGGAAAAAAGATGACGGGGTAATATATGTGCGATATAATTTGTTGGTCTCTTTGCTTGACATTTTTCCCCTTTGGTAATTATTTAATTGTTGTTGACAGACACATGTTACAGTGAGAAGAATCTATATATATATATATATATATATATGCCTTTATACAACAAAAACATTTGCTGTACTATTATAAAAATAACATTAGTTTTACTTTGTATGTACTTTAAATGAAAGTACAAAATTAGTATGACTTAAATAGTGTCAGGAGACATTTTTATCTTAAAAATAATTAAAATTATTATAATTAAAAATTATTTTAAATTTACTATTACAGACATTTCAAGTATAATGCAATAAAAAACGATTAATACAAAGCATTGTAAATACAGCTCAAAATGTATAAATCAGAGAATAACAAGTATAAAATGAACAATACTAATAAATACAAAAATAAAAGTTTATGAATCAAGGTAGAAAACTGTTTTGTGATCTCATGTTTGAAAGGGTTTCAAAGTATACTGTGAGATCAGTCTTATTAAAGGTAATATAGGAGGGTTTCTTTTATTTGTGTCATGCATATGAAACTTCGGCAACATTTAATTATATTTTGTTTTTCAGAAAAATATGGGTTTTGGAAACAGTAAAATGTCAAGAGGTTCTAAATTCTAATAGGAACTTCTATTTTAGGAATATCTATTTTAAAGTCAGTCCAAAATGAAATAGAAAAAGGGCAATACAAAAATAAATGTTTAAAATCTTCAAGTGATGTGTTACAAAAAGTGCATTTATCACAAACAGTATGAATGTTTTTTATGATTGAACCTTAAAAAGTCGCGGTGGTGATGACGTCACGTAACCCGCGCCATACAGAAAGTTTCGAAGGTAACATACTTTTGAATGTATTCTCAATATCATTATTGCTTTTTTTCAATGAAAGAAATGTATTTTGTCTTGTATAATTATTTGTGTAATTATAGTGATTAAGTTTATGGCTCGCTTTTATGCGGATCAGGAAGCTTTTCGCATCCAATTGAAAAGACCTTACGGCACGCCCCATTCCTCATGGCACGCCCCATTCCTTTCCGACCTTATGGCACGCCCATTGCTCCAGCCTGCAGTTACCTCTACTTGCACAATTCAAAACGCAAGATTATTATAAATACAATATATTATAAATAGGCGCTGTCTTTACAAATAAACCACATAATTTCGCTTTAAGCAACTACGTTATCAACTGAAAAGCATTAAAACTACTTTTAGTGACAAAATATCAATATCTTTAGTTATGCAGGGTTTCTCCTCACGTCACTTGACCACGTGACAGCAGCAAGCAGGCTCCTGATTGGTTAACGCGCTTGGTACTCAGATGTGACAATACTTTATTATATAAGGTTTTATACTGGGTGTTTTTTCACATGTGTCTATTTTGCAGTTTCCAAATATGAAATGTTGCTGCTATGGATAAGTCAGAGATAGTGACTTTTCTTTATTATAAATCATTTAGTCACATAAAACTGTTCTCTCATGTCTGTTTGATGGCTTTATATGCACTTACTGAACTTTAATGCTATTTCAAAAAAGATTAAATTATTTAGTTTTAATAATGAAATACATGATCATATGACTTTTTTGACGTTTTTTTCCATTTACAAAATGATATCGTGATATATCGCAAGAGATTTTCTTGCAATATATCGTCTGTCACAGAATCGCTGGTATCGTGATATTATCGTTATCGTGGGCAAAATATCGTGATATTATCGTATCGTGTGTTGACCTGTGATTCCCACCCCTATTGGAGAACTCCGTTGCTGCTCTGGGAAAACAAACTGCATCAACTGTTTCCTTAACGCTGGGTTATTTGGGAAGCTGAACAAGGTTATCTTTCCCTCACCAGAAACACACTTCTTTAAAGACATTGTTGATTTTGTGGTCTAAAAAACAAAGCGGTGTCATTCCCATAACCCAATCGCACTCGCTCATCCGGGAGAGGTGCCCATACATGGAATTCCACCCATTTTGACGTAATACATGGCCATAATCGAAAAAACTTTCCAAAACTTGTTCGAATCCGGAAGGAGTGTATTTGGCATACCATTCTTGGTGTGAATAGCACTTTATACTGTAAAACATCAGAACCTGTCAGACCTGCACAAATGTTCTGATTCAGCTTAATGATTCTAGTTCCTAGATTTATTATTTTAGTACATTTGGAGAAGAGATTTGTGGCTTCCTCCCACTTTTCACCACAGAGTGCACATGCTGTTAACCTCACACAGACATGCTATGCTAAGTCAATGAGAGCCAAAGGACACATGAAGAGTTGCATAACTGCTTTAATCTGTTGTTGCCTTCATCAGAACGCAGGCGGACCTATAATCCCTCTTCCTGCCCTGCAGACATGCATCCACATGGATGTGCAGTAGTTGAAGGGATAGTTCACCCAAATATAAAAATGGTCATTTTATTCACCCTCATTTCGTTCGAAAACTGAATGGCTTACTTTCTTCTATTGAGCACAAAACATGTTGCTTATATTCATTTAATGAAAGTGGATGGGGACTTGGAACCTTCGTGCTTCAAAATGACAAAAAAAGCACCATAAAAGTAGTCCATACGACAACCATAAACGTTTGGGCTCAGTAAGATTTTATAATTTTAAGGATTCATCAAATTGTTCAATAAGACACTCATAAGATTTCTATTGCAAATAAATGCTGCTCTTTTAAAAGTTCTTTAAAAAAATGTCATGATTTCCACAAATATATTCATAAGCACAACTTTTTTCAACATTGGGGAAAATAAATGTGCCTTGAGCAGCAAATCAGCATATTAGAATGATCTGTTTTTCATAAGAAAATGTTTGCCATTTAAAATTTGCATATTTAGTTTGAAAACATTTCAGAGTAATATCGATGTTTTGTTTAAGAAATGTGTAGTTTTCATAAATTTTGAGCAGTCATTTGTTCAAGTTCAAATGAATTCTCATAAATATACAATATTTTCTTGCATCATACTGATTTTTGCTGTAGTTTGTGTAAAATTTTAATAAGGAATTTCTCAATGTTTTTATTCCTAAAAATGTGATAAATGTGGCAAAAGCATGGTAAAAACATGGTAACATTCATTGCTCATTCATTCGTTGAAGAAAAGTTACTGATCAGATACAATATGGTTTTAGTTGAAAAATATTAAGTTATGACAAACAGACCCAGAAATGCAGAAGAAATTCATACAGGTTTAGAAAAACTTGAGAGTAAATTATTTTTGGGTGAACTATTCCTTTAAGTGTACAGCACCTTGGTCTCTGTGCTGCAAGTTACAGTCTTTTGCTGGTTATTAATATCCTCTTTGTCAATCATCACAGGTGGCAGAATACCACGTGAAGCGTTGCTTGGAGGCAGGACTTTGGACGAATATACCACGAGCCTCCAAAGAGGAGAGTTCAGAAACGGACGAGTGGAAAATGATGGAGACCTAGCAGTGAAAACGCACTCAATCCCTGACAAACCTTCAATAGGAAAACGGCTTTGGGTCGGAGGACAGGAAGAACAAGGGCTGTGCTCAAAGACTTTTGTTTTGTATCCGTGCCTGAATGTGTGCTGCACTTTATATTTCTTTAATAGAGAAAGTATTTTAAAAAAAGACAGGAAACTGTATTTTGAGGCACTTATATTTTTGTGCAGATTTTGTTACGGTTCTGTTGCTAACTTCTCGTCAATCTGTTTTAGCAGTTTGAAAAAAGTTTAGGAAAGTGGCACAAGCAAAGAAAAAACTCAAATATTTCGGCATAGTTTAAACCTTCTTTGTCGTGAATCGGTTCTTAAATCAACAAGATCAGTGATATTTGAGAAGCCTTTTGCTGTCGTCTTTTCGTTCAGGCGTTTGGTTACGTATCCCCGCCTTTGGATTGCAATCTCCAAAGTCCACTGCACATTGAACTCTAGCTGCTATCTGGGAATTGTTTCATGTGTCGTGTGTGCATGAACGCAGCAGATAACAGTCGGCTTCCTGCAGATAGAGAAACGACGCTGAGGCGGAGCAGGACCACCCGCTTCGCTGTCCTAGTGAGACAAAAGTAATTTGCAGATCCAACATTACAACTTGAAAACCAGCAATGCAACGTTGTTACCTAGTCATGTAAACCGGATACTCGCGGCACTTGGCCATTGAGTTTGATTAGACGTCAAATGCACAAAAAAAAGTGTTTTACTTTTTCTCACCCTCATGTCAATCCAAACCTGTATGATTTATTTTCTTCTGTGAAACATAAAAGAAGGTATGTCATACATGTTTGAAACAACATAACTGTGTGTAAAACAACTTTTTTGGGTGAATTATCCTTCGGAAAAAGATTTTAAGAGCTTTCCCTCACTATCTTCTATTCATTGCAATAATTGCATTGAAAGCCTGCTGATGCTGTTTGCGTATCGCATCCTGCCAGTTTGCTTCGCTTGTACTGCACACAACATTTACAGCAAACCTAGGATTTGTGTTAGAATAAATGTGATGTTGTGCAAGCCTTTACGATCAGATCAAACAAACTGAATTAAATCTTTAGACCCACAGTATTGCTGACTGCTTGAAATGTTTTATTTCACTGTGACTTGCCACTATTATTAAAATAACATTTAAGCACTTTATAAATGTTTTGCTAGCTCTCTGTGTGAGGGATTCACGTCTGATTACATGCGCAAAATAAAGTTTGGCTTAACCGTTTTGGGGAGGGGCTTTCTTTGATTGACAAAGCGAGGTTAGTGGGTTGTACAATGAAAGTTGGATAATACATCAACAAAAGGAACAAAGCATCGGCCATGAAATGTAACAATCTTAAGTGAATATATTTATGGTGTTGTAAGGACACAAACGTGGGAGATAGTGACTGAGAAAAAACTGGATTCATTATTGGTGACATTTGATAAGAAAATTGTAATTTGCATTTTATTGTTATTATTTCTCTTAAAGCCTACTCAGTGAATCTTTTGCTACACATTACAATTTATAATGTAAACAGTGTTTGCATACATAAAAATCTAGAGCTTCACTACCAAAAAAGCATCACTGTTTACTGCAGGACTGCTTTCTGAAATTACATCTATTATATTTAATAATTTATCCATTATTCAGTAGCAGGGTTTTCAGTCATTACAATTTATATTGTGATTCACAAACTGCCATTAAATGCATAAAAAAAGTGAATTAATACCACACAATAGTGTTTTATCAATACAAAAGGACTTATAAAACATAATATTCTGATAATTTGATCACATAAAATTTCTTTCCCTTTTTTAATTATTGTATTATACAAAACTTTCTTAGTTAAAAAAACATTATTTTGTATATGCTAAAAACTATTAACTCTGTTAACAGTATTAATTTATTCTACAAGTAAAGGGATACTTTGCCCAAAAATAAAAATTCTGCCATCATTTACTCACCCTCAAGTTGTTCCAAACATGTATAAAATTCATTTTTCTTCTGCTGTACACTCAGGAAGCTATTCGGAAGAATATTTGTAACCAAGCAGATCTCGCCCCCCCTTAACTAACATAGTAGGAAAAGAAAATACTATGGCAGTCAATGTGGGGGGGCGAGATCTGCTTGGTTACAAATATTCTTCCAAATATCTTCTGTGTGTACAGCAAAAAAAATAAAAGTATACAGGTTTGGAACAACTTGAGGGTGAGTAAATGATGACAGAATTTTCATTTTTGGGCGAACTAGCCCTTTAAACATTGCTACGCAATCATCAGACTCAAAATACTAAGGCCACAGTGGTTCACAAAATGTGCGGTACAGGTTTAAAAAATCAGGTTTGAATCATATTTGCATTGCACTGCATTCATCCTTTTAAATACTTCTCTAGTATGACATTTCAATAACATTAAAATGCTGTTATGGATAATAAACGGATGTTTTAGAGCGGTCGCGTCTACATCAGTTAAAAGAAAAACATTCTTAAAGGTTGAGCACTTCTACTAAGTGGGAAGCGTCAACTATTCATTTCAGCATGCCTACCGCTATAACACTCGAAGCTGGTTTGTTTGCTTAAGATGGGAGCGCTGGTACTCAGAAGACTAGTTTGACCATAAACCTTTAGTTTGCCACTAACTTCATATAAAACCAGATGGCGACAAAGGCTTCAGCGAATACAGTAGACTGCTTAAGGCCACTGAGGTGCATTGTGCTTGCTTCAGACAGTGTAGTTGTTGTAGAAGTCCTAAAGGTTTTTGTAGAATCAAGCTTTTCCCATAGCCTGCTGGGTTCCTGGGATTTTCCTGGTCAGGAAAGCTTGAACGTGAGGCCATATCTTGTTGGTTTCAGTTCCTGAGAATGTCTCCAACACTCCTTTACTCCTGTTAAAGTAAATCATATGTAATGGCTTAGACAAATCATTATTCATATGATGTTACACCCTCAGTCCAGCTTAAAGGAATAGTTCACCCTCATTATCACCCCAAAATGATTTTCCTCTTTTGACCAGGCCATGGAGAACCAATGACCATTGATATAATGCAGGGTTTCCCAAACTGCAGGGGTTTCTTGAGTTGATGAAAAGCTAATAATTATATTGAATGTACAATAAAATAAAAGGGCTGCACGATAACTGATATGATTCACTGTATTCACCATCTAAGGATCGCAACATGTGCTAGGTTTAATTGATTTACACATTGTCATAATTTCCAACATTTTTGTGGGCAGACGTTTACAGTATTTCAGCAGTATTGCGCCAAAATAAAAGCTAGAAAATTGAAATATTTAAAGCTTGAGGGTTTGAAAGTGATGTTTTCAAGAAATTAATATTAGTATTGTAACTTGTGTAGAATAAAAATATTATCAAATACTCATTTTATTCAACAGTTTTTATAACCAGAGTTAAACAATAATAATAACAATCATCACAATACAGTGTAAAAAATGTTTTTGCAATTAGCAATCACAATTTTTTTTAGATAACTCAAAGATCCAAGTCTTGAGGCAGCATGAACAATTACTTTGAAACAATATTTTTAGTGTTATACTATTCATTTATCCTTTTACAATTTGATTAGGTTCCTAAAACACCAGTGTAAAAATTTAATATGGACGCATTTACAACGAACAAAGACGTTTGAATCCACTTTTAAAGCTCAAAATAAAACCGTTATAAAACATTAATTATATTATATATTTATTTTAAATATTCACATGACCATTACCCAACATCAGAGAACTGTGGACATGCGAATGTGTCTTTAAATTAATGAAATATTCACTTCAAATCTCAAGTATATCAAGGTAATATTTTACTTCCATGGGTTTCGGCTGACAAAAATGTTTTATGAACCTCTGATGGCATCAAACCTGGTGCAACATACTTCGATTTGAATGTACAAGAACGGCAGGGAGATTGGAGGAAGGTTCCACTAGTAACAGCTAAAATTTTGATCCGTTCTCATTTGTCAATTTTTCAATTTTCTGTACTTATTTGTACTTGTGTTGTTTTTAATACTTTTTACTCTACTAAATTTCCTAAAACATGTCATTCCACGTTATTCTGAACTGAAGAAATGGTCACGTCTCTGCGATCTGATAACGGTGTCAGATTCGCGAACGAGCTTATTCTTTTCAATGAACCTGTTAAACTGGTTTACAAATTGCACTGAATGATTCATTTGCAAATTGGACTGATCAGATTGTGGCTGTTCTTGAGTCAACAACTCACTGATTCAAATGATCCGGTCAGAGCAAGTCTCCTGTCTGGCTGAAAATGAGCCAAGAACTAGAGATTACACAACTACTCAATTTGTGTACTTCGTCCACCACTGCTCATATGGCCTCTGAAGATTTGAAATATGTTGCATACCAGATGTGTGACCAACTTTTGTGAGGGTTTTTTGTGCTTTCTGGAGCTCATCAGTATGGAAGCTTGTTTCTGCCATAGAATAAAAAATAAAAAAAGGTAATTGCAACTTTTTATCTCGCAATTCTGACTTTATAACATGCAATTTATATCTCACAGTCACAAAGTCAGATTTATGAGATAAAAGTCTTAATTATCTTTTAAAATGTTTTATTCTGTGGTGGAAACAAGCTTCGATACATCAGCCTCACTTTTATCGTATGGATAAGAGCTGCATGAACATTCTGCTAAATATATCTTCTTTTTGGTTCCACCTAAGAATTACATTTATAGGGTGAACTATTCCTTTAAATATTCATGTCTGCTGTGTGTGTTACTGCATTGTGTCATTCAGCATAAATCATAAAGAAAACACATATCAGCTTCAAAGTGCTGTGGTTTCTGTATAGTACCTGTAATACTCTAGAACAGGTTGTGTCTGTCTCTCATAGTCCTTTAATCTCCTGGACACAGTCTCGGGACTGTCGTCGTCTCTCTGGACCAGCGGTTCTCCTGTGACATCATCAAGACCCTGTGCACAATAGAGACCGATGATTATGCTCTACAGGCATCACTGCAGATCTCCACCACAAAGACCCAGCTTTACTTAAGTGCGGAAACTTTAAAACATGTTATAAACACCAAACTAAAGCTACCATTCCTCAAGAATTCTTGTATTGAAACCAGCCTTGG
The DNA here is from genome assembly GCA_023029165.1 of Gobiocypris rarus. Taxonomy (NCBI): domain Eukaryota; kingdom Metazoa; phylum Chordata; class Actinopteri; order Cypriniformes; family Gobionidae; genus Gobiocypris; species Gobiocypris rarus. The sequence goes on from CM040922.1 coordinate 14,357,533, forward strand.
CAGGCGTTGTCAAAATCAGCCAAAAAGCTGAATCTAGGTGACCTTCAGACACAGATTTGTGTTGACATAAGCTTGGAACTGTATTTGAGCAACACTAGCAAATACTGTTTCACACTTGACTTGGTCTGTATTAGTTCAAAACACACTGAATTGCAGTCTTGAGGTTTATTATTTGAAATGATTGCCAATGACGAAAATGATCAAATGTAAATGTGTACCTTGAATGCTGAATGGATAAAAGCTTCTGCCAAAAGCATAAATGTACATGTAAAATATAAAGATTTTGAAACAGTTTTAAATAATAACTTATCTTTGAGTCCTCAAAGGCTTTGTGGCCATAGACAAAACAAAACCTTTTAGGCTTTTTACTCATTATTTGTTCAGTTTTACTTTTATAAAACTCCCCGCCCTTAGAAGTTTTTTTATTTTCTTTTAAAGTTTAACAGTAACTGTTCAAGCATTTAAAGGGATAGTTCACTCAAAAATGAAAATTTGCCCATTATTTACTCACCCTCATGTCATAGGTGTTTATGACATTCTTCTTTCAGTTATATTAAAAAAAGTCCTGGCTCTTCCCTGCTTTATAATGGCATTGACTTGTTGGTTCTTTTTTGAAGTCCATAAAAGTGCATCTATCCATCATATAACTGCTTGACACGGCTCCTTCTGGCGGTCAACTTATGGCGAAAGAGTAACCCTTGACCCTTGAACGGTTGAACCCTTGACGCATGCGCACTGACGAACGCAGAAGCGCAGAGGATAGAGCAAAACAAAACACCGGTCATGAATTAGAAGCCTAAAACGAGAATTTTTAAAGAGAAATGGCGGATGAATTCGATTTAAGAGAAGAGGGGCTTGAGTATGTTGCCCAGCCCTATCCACGAGAGGCGTCAAAGCTCGCGATGCTGCTGTACATCGCGTCGAGGGTTACTCTTCTAGCGCAAGTCGACTTGCGTACTGCTGACCACCGGAAGATAGTTATTTTATTCTATAAAGTTTTATAGAATAAGCGCCACTTCGCTTCAGAAGGCCCTTATTAACCCCATGGAGCTGTGTGGATCAGTTATGTGATGGATAGATGTACTTCTATAGAAAACGAACCAACAAGTCAATGCCATTATAAAGCTGGGAAGAGCCAGGACATTTTTAATACAACGCTGATTATATTCTTCTGAAAGAAGAATGTCATATACACCTTGGATGACTTGAGGATAAGTAAATCATGGGTTGATTTTCATTTTTGGGTGAACTAACCCTTTAAGCACATTTTCTTGTCCTTTTGATTACCGTTCTCTCTGACAGTGTTTAATTATTTTACAGGAACTCCGCGATTTCCTCAGCGTGCTCGAGTTTTATTGTAGGGAGGAGAGCAAAGTTCCTTAGTAAACAGAAGCGGTCTTATCTGTCTTGAGCGCTAGGTTGTGAAATACCATGACCTACTTTTACCGCAAGAACAAGTATAACACATTTATATCCAAAGCTCCATGTATTCTTTTGTTCACCGTTTAGATTAGGATCCAGTTCTCACTATTAACTCACTACTAACTACAGGGAGTGCAGAATTATTAGGCAAGTTGTATTTTTGAGGATTAATTTTATTATTGAACAACAACCATGTTCTCAATGAACACAAAAAACTAATATCAAAGCTGAATATTTTTGTAGTTTATTAGGAAGTAGTTTTTAGTTTTAGCTATTTTAGGGGGATATCTGTGTGTGCAGGTGACTATTACTGTGCATAATTATTAGGCAACTTAACAAAAAACTTTATACCCATTTCAATTATTTATTTTTACCAGTGAAACCAATATAACATCTCAACATTCACAAATATACATTTCTGACATTCAAAAACCAAACAAAAACAAATCAGTGACCAATATAGCCACCTTTCTTTGCAAGGACACTCAAAAGCCTGCCATCCATGGATTCTGTCAGTGTTTTGATCTGTTCACCATCAACATTGCGTGCAGCAGCAACCACAGCCTCCCAGACACTGTTCAGAGAGGTGTACTGTTTTCCCTCCTTGTAAATCGCACATTTGATGATGGACCACAGGTTCTCAATGGGGTTCAGATCAGGTGAACAAGTAGGCCATATCATTAGATTTTCTTCTTTTATACCCTTTCTTGCCAGACGCTGTGGAGTACTTGGACGTGTGATGGAGCATTGTCCTGCATGAAAATCATGTTTTTCTTGAAGGATGCAGACTTCTTCCTGTACCACTGCTTGAAGAAGGTGTCTTCCAGAAACTGGCAGTAGGACTGGGAGTTGAGCTTGACTCCATCCTCAACCCGAAAAAGGGCCCACAAGCTCATCTTTGATGATACCAGCCCAAACCAGTACTCCACCTCCACCTTGCTGGCGTCTGAGTCGGACTGGAGCTCTCTGCCCTTTACCAATCCAGCCACGGGTCCATCCATCTGGCCCATCAAGACTCACTGTCATTTCATCATTCCATAAAACCTTAGAAAAATCAGTCTTGAGATATTTCTTGGCCCAGTCTTGACGTTTCAGCTTGTGTGTCTTGTTCAGTGGTGGTCGACTTTCTGCCTTTCTTACCTTGGCCATGTCTCTGAGTATTGCACACCTTGTGCTTTTGGGCACTCCAGTGATGTTGCAGCTCTGAAATATGGCCAAACTGGTAGCAAGCGGCATCTTGGCAGCTGCACGCTTGACTTTTCTCAGTTCACAAGCAGTTATTTTGCGCCTTGGTTTTTCCACACGCTTCTTGCGACCCTGTTGACTATTTTGAATGAAACGCTTGATTGTTCGACGATCACGCTTCAGAAGCTTGGCTATTTTAAGACTGCTGCATCCCTCTGCAATATATCTCACTATTTTTGACTTTTCTGAGCCTGTCAAGTCTTTCTTTTGACCCATTTTGCCAAAGGAAAGGAAGTTGCCTAATAATTATGCACACCTGATATAGGGTGTTGATGTCATTAGACCACACCCCTTCTCATTACAGAGATGCACATCACCTAATATGCTTAATTGGTAGTAGGCTTTCCAGCCTATACAGCTTGGAGTAAGACAACATGCATAACGAGGATGATGTGGTCAAAATACTCATTTGCCTAATAATTTTGCACTCCCTGTATTAACTACAACTTTTGCCTCAATAAACTCCTTATTACTGCTTATTAATAGTTTGTAAGGTAGTTGTTAAAGGGCTAGTTCACCCACATATTTAACTTCTGTCATCATTTACTCACCCTCAAGTTGTTCCAAACCTGTACACATTTCTTTGTTCTGCTGTAAACACAGAACGATATTTGAAAGAATGTGTGTAACCAAGCAGATCTCGGCCCCCATTGACTGCCATGTCTTTCCTACTATGGTAGTCAATGGTATGGTAGTCAGCATAGGTATTGGGTAGGATTAATGGATGTATAATATGGTCATGCAGAATAAAGCATTAATATGTGCTTTATGAGTACTTACTAATAAACAGCCAATATCCTAGTAATATGCATGCTAATAAGCAACTAGTTAATAGTAAGAATTGGACCCTAAACTAAAATTACCATTATTACTTTCTATTTTCTTTGTGGTGAACACTTAAGACAGCTAAAATGATTTCCTTGTACAATTTTAAAATTCTTTAAACAAGACAAATTACATAAAATAAATTGTAAAATGAATGTATATTGTATCTTATACAGAAAATGTATCTATACACATGTATTATCATGAAAGTGTACTTAATTGTGCAGTAATTGTAATTGTAGTGTAGTTAAAAATCTATATTATATATATATATATATATATATATATATATATATATATATATATATATTTTTTTTATGTACTTCCAGATAATATAATATTTATGCAATACAAGCTCACTTAAGTGTACTGAAAGAGGACACAAATTTTGTGCCATGTACTTGTACTTACCATAGTATTACATGTACTTTACATGTACTTACCATAGTAATAACTGTAAATTATGCATAATTGTATGCAACTAACCCTCAACCAAACCCTAATCCTACCATAACGCTATAGTAAGTACACTTTGTTAATTGATATTACTTAAATATATAATTACACTGTAACAATGACACCTTAAAATAAAGTGTAACCCTGTTTCTTAACACACTTGTGTACACTTTTAAAAATGCACTTACTCTAAAGTTTATTTTAAATCATTGTGTTATCAAAAGTCATTTGTTGTGCTTTAAAGTACACATATTTTGATGTGTTGTTGACTAACATACTAAAGCACATGTAGTACTTGATTATCATTTTAACTGTAGTGTGTTATTTAATATTACATATAAACAGTGTTGGGGTAACACATTACAAGTAACGTGACTTGCATACTTTTTAAAGTAACTGGTAAAAGTTTACTTTTAAATTAACAACAAAAATATCTGAGTTACTTTTTCAAATAAGTAACGGAAGTTACTTTGTTTTGCCATGTATTGACTCGCAGCTCTCATGTCCCCATGTTGAGAGAAATAGGAAGTGTGTGTGCACTGTGTGAGAATTTACTCACTTGCACTAAAACAGATTCAATATTCCTCAAAAGTTATAAAAATAGAAAAACAGTGAAATGCAAACTCAGAATATTTTGCAAATATATTAAATAACATATACTTTATATATTTAATCTCACTTTAGTTACCAATTTCTTTACTGTTGATCTCTAATGATCCAATTCAACCATACGAATAAGCAAAAATGACTTTTAGATAAACATCATATTTGTTTAAAACAAAATGTATTGCTGAACTAAATTGCGTTATATCTCTGCGCCCAAGTAGCAGTGCTTCGCCTGTGCTTCCCCATAATATAGTCCATCTAGTCAATATCTGCCTAGGAAACCGCCTAGTCTTAATCTGCATCGCTATTGGTACTCGTTGTGAATACGTAGGCCACAAGAAGTAATTAGGTGGGTGTTGTTTTTTTTTTTTGGATCACTTTTACTCGGGACATGCTAGCTGGCAACATAGGATTCCATTCATTATGCTAAGCTAAGCTAGCAGCGACCCTTCCAAACTAAAACAATGCATGCACTGAGACAAAAATGCATTTCCCCACATATCTGAATGTAGGAAAGAAGTTGAATAAGCCCTATTTCTAAAAATTGTTCCTGAGTGTTCCTTTAAAAAAACAAACAAGCAAGCCCAGCCCAGGTAAGAAAAAGTAATGCATTGCTTACCTTAAAAAGTAACTAAGTAACATTTAGTTTCTTTTTTAGGGAGTAACTTAATATTGTAATGCATTACTTTTAAAAGTAACTTTCCTCAACACTTCATTTGAAGTTATTATATTTTAAATGGGTTATTACAGTGTAATTATGCATTTAAGTGCTGTGTAATAATAATTAACTTCATGTACATACATATAGGGTTAGGGTTAGGATTGGGGTTTGGTTTAATGTTAGTTGCATGTAATTATGCACAATTTATGGTTATTACTATAGTAACTACATGTAACGTGTAACAAGGACACTGTAAAATAAAGTTACCTTTAAATCGCCACTTCATAACAAATGTGTAATTTAGAATATATTTAAATACATGACATACAAGTTTCAACAGAAATGACACCAAAGTATATTTTAGTTTATCATAAAATGCTTGTTGCAAAATTCAGCAATACAGCTTAACCATGTTTCAAAGACAATAGAATTTTGAAATTAAATGTGAAATGTACATAAGTCCTAATTAAGTACACTTAAAAAAAGCACTCTAATTGCATTCAATATAAATGTATTTTCATGCAATTTAATATTCTTTCGAAGTAATAATACTCTTTTTAAAAGTATGTTAAGTGTTGTTTTAAGCAGGCTGTGTAAATTCACTTGCACCACTCTTGTGAACAGCATTTCAGCACAAAACAAATGTTCAGTAACTACCTGCAATCCAGGTTAACCAGGCCAAGGTCAATGTTAGTCTTTTTAGTGCAAACACACCTCCTTTCTGCAAATTAGGCTAATCAATTCACAAAACTCATTTACCATTAAAAAACCATTTACCTGACGTAATTAACGTTGCACTATTATTACCTGCAGAAAACAGGGATTAAACAGAATTTTAAGTATGTTTTCTTACATTTCTATCGATCATGGCATCAATACGAATCAATATTACTATTTTCAAAGCGTTTTTTTTTTTTTGCAGTATAGACCTTATGTAGCCCCGCCCCTTTTCAGCACTGTGCTCGTTCTGTTCCGTCTTCCCGGTTTGTATTTCCACAGCATTAAGCTAAGATCTTACGGATTTATGAATGAACCGCTCATTTAAAAATATTCCTGATATATGTAATATATATATATATAGATAGATAGATAGATAGATAGATAGATAGATAGATAGATAGATAGATATATGATTAATTTTATTATCAACAGTTCCCTGAAGTAATGTTAAACAGGATTGTAAATATCTCTACAGCAGCATGAGGGAATGATGGGGAAAAAACATGAGCGGACTCACTGGCTTCTTCGGCGGGTTGAAGTCTATGTTATAGACCCTGCCACTGGGAAGGTGCACCCAGCGAGACGTCAGACGCTCTCTGATGGTCTGGAAAGGCACGTCCAGGTTTATAACAGAGTCCACATCACACACGGCGTCCAGGGCCTCGGCCTGAGCCACGGTACGAGGAAACCCTGCCAGGACACAGAGGTACATAATAAGGGGCAACCATGAATAAACAGCACAATTCATCAACAATATGCTTAAGAAGAGCATGTTTGTTGCAGCGTCGTACCGTCCAGTAGCCAGCTTGTCCGCTCTATACCCCTCAGACTGGACAGGATGAGACGAGAGATGACATCATCAGGAACCAGCTGACCCTGATCGATACATGACTTCATCAGAAGACCCAAATCTGCCCAGGTGCATAAAGGACGATTAGTTATTCAAAAAAAATATATAATTTTCATTTTTGGATGAGCTCTCCATTTAAAGGGATAGTTCACCCATAAATGAAAATAATCCCATGATTTACTAACCCACAAGTCATCCTAGGTAGATATGACATTCTTCGTTCAGAAGAATACAATCAGCGTAATACTAATCCAAGCTTTATAATGGCAATGAATGGCAGCCCAGTATTTGAAGTGTATCCATCCATTATAAAAGTAATCCACACGGCTCCGGGGGGTTAATAAAGGCCTACTGAAGCACATCGATGGGTTTGTGTAAGAAGAATATCCATTTTTAAAACGTTATAAAGTAAAATATCTAGCCCCCGCCAGACTGCCTTCAGTATTAAAGGTACACTATGCAACCTTTCTGTCCGTGAGAGGGCGCCTTTTCAAAACAAAGGCGTAGTTTGATGACGCCAAGTTTGAGCGCAGCATCTTGGGACATGTGGTCTTCACCTCACAGCCGGTGGAAAAGAATCGGGATAGGACTCAGAAATCATGTTGATGGATGTGGTTATTAACATTACTGTAGTATGAAGCAGAGCGGGCAAGTGTTGTGGAGCTGAGCAGGCAGCAGGAGCGATTGTTAATGAGATGAACAACACACGCCTCGCGAGCAGCGGGACTTTTATTATGACGGACACAGTCGCCGGGCGCCGGCGCTATTTCCGCTTTTCCGGTCATGAGGATGAGGTAACCTAGCTCTGTTTATCATATTAGATACATTTGAGTGTGTTGAAAATGATGTTATGAGGTGCTCGCCGAGGCTGCTATGACACTTGTTCAAACTGCAGTAAGAGTAAAGCGTTTCTGCCAAATAAAACCGGATACTGAGGGTAACGCAGATATGATGCAATTGACAATCGACTCCCTCAGACACTATGCTCACACATCCCAGTTCCTTGGTTAGTAAATAGTAATTTTCTGTTCTAGTAAAATAGTAATTAAAATAGTAATTGTTTGTGCAAGTAAAAACAATTTACTAATAGTTTGAAACATTTGGGATATTGTAAGTACTCAACTGGTTTTGGATATTTTACTGCAAAAATACTACATAGTGCACCTTTAAGCTTACAAAAATGTGTAACTGCCGCAATGTATGACTAGGATGTAGCGTAAGCGTTTGAACTGCGCCTAGGATGGCTTGAGGGTGAGTAAATCATGGGGTAATTTGAATTTTTGGGTGAACTATCCCTTTAAGGTCCTACTTTCATCTGTAAATATATACAAAAGTCAAATATTCATTGAAATATTTCTCCGCTGCAACTCTATATCTGGCTATGTTTGTGTTATGAATACAGTTCATTTGATGGTCATTTGTTTCATGTTGAATCTGGTTTAGTCTCACTGTGGTAGATAGATCTGTACACCAGATAACTGATGAGGTTTTGCAACATAAATCAGCACCCCACTGTCACACAACCTTCTGCTCCCCAGAGACATACACTGAGCATCTGGCATCCATTTGGGATGTGTGTACAGTTTACAAAAACATTATTTATAGAACTGTTTTTTGGCCAAAGAACGTGTAATTCACAAATCTTTTGAGTTAAAGGATACTGAGAGTAAACCTGCACTATCAGTGTTGGGGGGTAACAAGTTATGTAATCAGATTACTTTTTTCAAGTAACTATTAAAGTAACTCATTACTTTTAAATTTACAACAAAATATCGGAGTTATTTTTTGAAATCAGTAACTTAAGTTACTGTTTTCCCATGCATTGACTGACACCTCTATTGTCCCCACTTTGAAAGAAATCGTGCAGAGGCGTTGTGTGTGCATGATGCTTATTGTAGTTCTAGATTAAATGTGAGAATTAGTCATCTCACTTGCATAAAAAAAGATTCAGTATTCCTCTAAATGAATAAAAACAGTGAAATGCAAACTCAGAATATTACACAAACCTGCTATAACGAAATATGTTAACACAAATAGGCCTATACTTTGTTTTAAAGGTCCTGTTCTTCGTGATCCCATTTTTCAAAAGTTAGTTTGTGTGTAATTTTGCTGTTAGAGCATAAATAATACCTGTAAAATTATAAACCTCAAAGTTCAATGCCAAGCGAGAAATTTTATTTAACAGAAGTTCCCTTTCAAAGCCTACAGCGAATGGCCGATTTGGACTACATCCCTGCCCTTCTTGCTTTAATTACGTCACTAGAACAAAAGTTTGTGGACAAAAAAGGGGGCATGGTCTTGTTGCTCTCCCACGTGGAGAAGAGGAAGTGTTGCGTTTGTAGAGTGTGTTTGTCGCCATATCATCAAGACACATGGATCTCCGCGTTATGGTAAGAGACATGACCTTTCCGGGCAACGTGCGCTAAACTGCTGTCGAATCACAACACGGGAACCGCCGGCACAATCAGAACTCATTACGTATTTCTGAAGGAGGGACTTCATAGAACAAGGAAATCATCAGGCCGTTTTTTTTATCAGTGAAAACAGCGGTATATAGATAAGTAAATTGTGTGAACAATACTGTGTTTTTTTACACGCGAAACATGAACTCACTGTAAACACAATCAAAGCTTCAAAAACACATGAAGAACGGGACCTTTAATGTCACTTTATTAACCAATGCCTTTGCTGCTGACATTTGATGATCATTTGAGATGACATTTGATGAAATTACTTCATTTAAACATCATATGTTACATTTTTTATTGCTTAAGTGTTTTTTGTTGTTGTTATTAAAAAACAAACAAGTAAACCCCAGCCCAGGTAACGCAAAAGTAATGTAACACGCTTTCTGTAAAAAGTAACTAACTAACAGTTACTTTTATTAGGGAGTAACGCAATATTGTAATGCATTGCTTTTAAAAGTAACTTTGCCCAACACTGTGCACTATACAGTACAATCTTACACATTTCTGAGTTTTGGTGCAAATTTCTGCATTACTAACATGCAAAGCAGGCTTGAGCTTCAGTGTGATTTGCAGACAAATCATTTGTAGTTAAATACCAAAGTCCCTGTCTTAGACATGTTTAGTATGCAGGACACATTCTTCATCACCCTCAAAAGTTAAACAAAAGCACTATTAATGTATAAATATTTGAAAATACACTTAAGATAGTAGGCATAAAAAGAGTGAAGCCACAAACAAAAAGCCTGAGCAGACAGACTTAAATGTTTTTTACGTCAACAGAAAGTGCTCGATGTCACACTAGAAAATATATCAGCGAACTCCTTCAGTGTTAACTCTTCCATGCATTTCAAAACAAAGATTTGAGAAAAGCTGTCTACAAACCTAGTGACCTGTGCTGTTATTTTTGGACATTACACACAAAAGCTCACTCGAAAAGTGTAAAACTGCTGTCTAGATACTAGACAGCCTACTACGTTTTGAGACACTAGTCGCCTCGGGTGACTAATATGAAACCTCGAATTGTCCGAGTTCCTGAACTTTTGCAGCCATATTTATCACCGCTGCTTTACTAAGTTAAACTACGGTCGTAGCGAACGGTAAGGAAATATTTAACCGTTCATATTCGGTTATTTAGTCATGTAAATAATCAGTTACATAGTATGAGAGCAGAGTGCTGAAGCTGTCTTACCTGTCTTCGCCTCGATATTGGCCCGCAGCATGTCCCCACTGGAGAGATGCTTCAGCCCGAAACTCTGCGCTATCCGAGCAGACACGGTCCCCTTCCCTGAGCCCGGGGCTCCCATGATCACCGCACGGAACATAGTCTGCAGACCCATTCTTGAAAATGCAACCTTTAGTAACAATTCGTGAATATGAAATTAAATAAATATTTCCTATTCACAGCATCTCTCCGACAGTCCTATGAAATCAATATGAGTGAAAGTGATTCTAGGGATGTATACAGTCCTCTGTGCGATACAAACGACAAATAGCCTAGTACGCAACTCCAGTTTTATTCCCAGATTAAGCCCGTCCTTTTCTAATGCACGCGCATCTCTCGCGGACGCGCTCACATTGCAGGAAGTGCTGGCTTGCTCGAGCAAGCACTCTGGGGTAGGCTACTAGCCTACGCTTGCTGAAGTGGGCATGTGAAGACACTACAACATTACTCTTTGAGAGGTTTTCCAGACGCAAAGATTTTCAATCTCTTTAATTGAACACATTAACGCTGTTACATTATAGGCAACAGTGCTTTAACACAATAGTTAATTTGCTAAAATGTCAGTAGTTAATAGATTTAAGCTATCTTTAATATACCATTTTGGGACCCTTATTGAAAACCCTACAATTGTTAGAAAAAAAAACTTAATATAAAAATATTTATTACCAGGTAAGTATTGGTAACTAAAACTATTACAATATATATATTATAAATATATATTTAAATGATTAATTATTTATTAATTGAAAAAAGCAATAAAATACAATAAACAAAATCAATAAATTATGACAACATGTGTTTACATTACTTTTACTCATCAAAATAAGTTTCACCTCGCCCATTTTTCCAAGTTATACAAGATTCAACTAATTTTCTTTTACGTCAATTTAATGTAAACTAAGTTGACATTACTTAAAAATCCAAGTTAATTGTAAATATACCTTAAATAAAGACTTAAGGCAGCAATTTATTTATTTTTTAATACAGTGAGTGAATCTAATATGCAAAAAACAAACAGAATACTGCTCAATTATTATGCAATGTGATTACGTAACATGTAAGTCAGAGTGGGTCTGCAACAGGCTTTGGAGTTGGCAGTTATCTCTAGAAGATTAAATCATCACCAGAATAGTGGGCTGGAGAGTTTCATCCAAGGGATTTGATTGACATTCTTCATGCTGTTTTGACCCAATCACAAAAGAGCCCATTCATTCCCCAACACTGACTGAATCATCATTTATCAGCAGACAAATGATTGACCGGAGGGGTTCTATTGGCAAGATAAAGAAGATAAGAATGGAGTTTTGTTCTCTCCTAAAGATCTAGAACAATAGTTCCTTCAACACAATGATACAAAGACAGGATTTGGAAATGCTAACGATCACCATATTGTTTAAAGATGTAGTGAAGGACAGATATTGTGTATAAAGTAGATGAAACAAAAAGTACATCTGGTGTGATTTTACACAGTCAGTTGGAATTTATTATAGTTATGGAAGTTTTTATTATATGAAATATCCTTTGTACAAGCCATGTTTGATATGCTGGGGAAGCGGCGCCCCCTTGTGACCATGATTTGATCATAGGAGAGCGAGGATGATGTAACATTTTTTGGATTTCTCCAAAAACTGTAACTCTGTAACTCTCCAAACAAAAAAAATGCAGAAATCCTCTTCATTCTCAGAGTCAGTATCATTGCCCCACCCACACCACCCCCCACCCCACCCCCAACCCCCACCCCTCCTTCTCTGGGGTATGAGTGAGAACTGCAGACTTCAGGTTTCATTTCCCTTTTGAGACTTTTCTTGGTTCTGCTTTTGGGTGGGGTTGTAGGGTCTCAGATGAGAAATCAATATTGGAAGGTGACACTGGTACAGTTACAGCAGGTGCGGGCAGCACAGGTGGCAGTGGTTGAGCTTTGGCAGGTGGAGACAGGACAGACGTAGATGGGAGCTGCGTGGATCTACAGAAGGTGGAGGAGGACGGTCTGTCACCAAAGATGGTGCAAAGTCAACATCTTCGAAAACCTCCCGATTAAAGGGCCAAATACCAGCGCACCTGATACCAGCGCACCTGAAATCCGACTGAACATTTACTGGTGTTGCTGACCGTAGGGAGGGCCCACCTAACAATGCCAGGAATTTCATAAATTGACAATGTCAGGCCAGGGTGGCTCTTCATCCAAGAGACACAGAAACAGTTCACAGCCTGTTTTAGATGACCATGAATACTGCGATCCAGTTGTTGTAGTTTGTGAGAGCAGTGAAGTGGGAAGGAAACCCTGTTGAAAAAACAGCATATGCTGGTTAGGTATGTTTTGAAGCATGGCAGCTGGTATATCTTATATAGTGCCCAAATACGGAAACAAGTTCTCTTTTGTGTCTTCTTGCACTTGAACAGACAAATACACGCAAAATTATGTCAAAATATTCTCATAAATGCAGTAGATGTTGTCTTAAGTAAACATAAACAGTTGAAAAAGAAACGCATGTGTAACAGTTTATTGGATCTGTGCATCAGCTCTTAAAGTGACAGCAGCCCAATAATCCTGCTGCCGTCTGTATAATTAATGTTAATCAAACAACAAAAGACAAAGAGAAAATTAACTCGCTGATCTTGACTGAATAACCTTTATAACTATATTTGTAATAAGGGCTTGACATTAACACCCGCCAACCTGCCATTTGCGGGTGTATTTCAGCTGTGGTGTGTAACACAGTCACTCCCACTAGCCACTTTAGCAGGTTGAATTTTATTGTAGTCTGTTCAAAAGGCATCTGTTATAATCACATTGCTTATTATAACCAATTCTGTTGAGCTTATGAATGTAATGTCTAATAATCAGAGGCATTCAGTTTAGTCATCGAGGAAAGACCGGAGTTTTGTTCAGAGAGCGCTCTCACTCACTGAAATCTGCACTCATCATAAACAACAAAGCAGAGATGCCTATAGCCTACATGCGATGTACATAGGAGATTCATTCATCATACAGTGATTGACTGTTTTTGGTCTAATTCAGCAACAAAAATTGTTTAAAACAAAGATCACAGCAGAACCATAGAGCATCTGATGTGACTGGCATAAAGTTGGCATGACGCTGGACGTTCACTATTTGCAAATTTAGGAACCGTCTCTAAAGTTATATACAAATTTTCCAAATTCAATAGCATTGGAAGAGAAGGACTTACAGTCATAAAACCAACTGTAAAATGTTCATCTGGGAGTCAGGTATGCACACCTTTTAGATTTTTGATATTTTAATATTTTTTAATAAAATAAACTGTAAAATCACATGAAAATATGGATATATGCTACAACCCCAAATCAGAAAAAGTTGGGACAGTATGGAAAAAAAAAAGAAGTGATTTCTAAATTTACTTTGACTTGTATTTCATTGCAGACAATATGAACACAAAATATTTAATGTTTTGTCTGGTCAACTTCATGTCATTTGTAAATATGCATCCTTTCCTGTCAGACCGGCAACACATTTTAAAAAAAGTTGGGACAGGAGCAATTTAGCTCTAGTAATGAGGTAAAATGGTTAAATAATGATGTGATTTGAAACAGGTGATGTCAACAGGTGATTGTAATTATGATTTGGTACAAAAGCAGCATCCAAGAAAGGTCTAATCATTTAGGAGCAAAGATGGGCCTAGGATCACTAGTTTGCCAACAAATACGTTAGAAAATTATTGAAATGTTTAAAAACAATGTTCCTCAAAGAAAGATAGGAAGAGATTTGGATATTTCACATTCAATAGTGCATAACATTAAACGATTCAAGGAATCTGGAGGAATTTCAGTGCATAAAGGACAAGGGCGCAAGCCTAAGCTGAACAACCGTGATCTCCGATCCCTCAGGCGGCACTGCATCAAGAATCGTCATTCATCTATAAGCGATATGACCACATGGGCTCAGGGCTACTTTGGCAAATCTTTGTCAAGTACCACAATACGTAGTTACATCCACAAATGCCAGTTAAAACTGTACAGTGCCAAAAGGAAGCCCTATGTTAACAGTGTCCAGAAGCGCCGTCGACTTCTCTGTGCTCGGAGGCATCTGGGACCATCACACAGTGGAAACGTGTACTGTGGTCAGATGAATCAGTATTTCAGGTATTTTTTGGGAGGAATGGACGCCATGTGCTCCGGACCAAAGAAGAAAAGGATCATCCAGACTGTTACCAGCAACAAGTCCAAAAGCCAGGGTCTGTCATGGTATGGGGTTGTGTCAGTGCCCTTGGCAAAGGTAACTTGCACTTCTGTGAAGGCACCATTAATGCTGAAAAGTACATAGAGATTTTGGAGGATAATATGCTGCCTTCAAGAAGACATCTTTTCCAGGGATGTCCATGCATATTTCAATACGACAATGCAAAACCACATTCTGCACATATTACAAAATCCTGGCTTCTGAGGAAGAGGGTACGGGTACTTGACTGGCCTGCCTGCAGTCCCGACCTGTCTCCAATAGAGAATGTGTGGCACATTTTGAAGCACAAAATGCAACAACGAAGACCCCGTACTGTTGCCCACCTTAAGACTTGTTTGTAGAATGGGACAAAATTACTCCTGAAACACTTCATCACTTGGTGTTTTCAGTCCCTAAATGTCTTTTAAGTGTTGTGAAAAGGAATGGCAACATTACAAAGTGGTAAATGCTTTACTGTCCCAACTTTTTTTTAAAATGTGTTGCATATTTACAAATGACATGAAGTTGACCAGACAAAACATGAAATATTTTTTGTTCATATTGTCTGCAATGAAATACAAGTAAAAGTAAATTTATAAATCACTTCTTTTTTATTTATTTGCGTTTTCCATACTGTCCCAACTTTTTCTGATTTGGGGTTGTAGATTTAAATATGTCAGTTGAAAGGACGAAGATAAGAATATTGCTTGAGAATAAATTATACTTACACTGTTTTCTCTGTATAGATTGAGGAGCTTTACCACAAAAATATCAGAGCTAAATAGGCCTATTTGATGACCTGTCATGTTATACATTTCATGTAGACTTGATTTGGGTGTGTACAGTGGTCATTTACATATCAGCCAACAACATATCCCAACAACAACTTTGGAAAACCACTAGCCACAGTGGCTGGCCCTGTTTGTAATGTATTATTGTACTTATAAAGTGCAGTGTTATTTTACATTTGATAACCATTTCTGTACTTAAATACTAGACCAACCTGAATTTTCAATTATTTGTTCAATTGCTAATTTGTTTATTTGTTCAAATGTCCATATTCACAAGTGTTTACTTGTCTTTAATAATGATTAAAATGTATATTATTTTTGTTAAAATCATTGGCAAAAGTTTCTTCGTGTTTGTTTTATTCTCCTGTGGATTTAATAAAGACAGTTTGTGTTTGTACTCAGGCACACGTTACACTGACTTGTTAAAAATAAGTGTGTGCCATGTCTGTTTATTTTGACAGTTTTTTTCTGCCTTTAGTAATTAAACTGTGTATTCAAGCTATATTTCTCTAAAATCATATATTACTTATTATCACTCACAAATTAAGGGCAACCTCAAGTAGCTATTTGAATTAGAAGACTAAAAGTAATTACTGACTTTTAAATCTAACATTTTAAATCATTGTTTTGATGTGAGCTGATATATAATATATTTATATAACACTAATATTTTATAATATATGATGCACATTGTATAATATATGAAATTTAAAATAAATTACAATATATATTTAAATTGTGTGACAACATTTTCACAGATTTATAAATATACACTGCACCTCCACAGTTTATCCATATGGTGGCGTCCTCTAATCTGATATAAATTGAGCATTCAATTTGGAAAAGATCTACATGATTAGACTATTAACCTTAACCAGAATGATCGGTCATAATTCATAAGGCAGGAACAGAAAGCGGATCATCGACCTACATAAGGTGTGTCTTTTTATAAGGCTTATGAGCATCTGACGTGATCTTGAATCAACACACTCAAGAAATATTAAGGCCTACCTCGTTTGAATTAGGAGATTTAGAATGATTCCTGAGCTGACGACCAAATTATATAGGGCTAGGCCTAATTAAAAATATAATATTTTACATTCATGTTTTATAATATAATATGCGATTGTATAACCGATATCATTTAAAACAATAGCCTACACATTATATAGCCAATATATTATACAGCCAATTTAGGCATTTCCACAGTTAATTCACAAGGCGGCAAGCTCTAATCTAATTTGAGTTGAGCAATCAACCTGGAAAAGATAAGTAGCCTATTATTATTTACCGTCATGTCCATAACTCATAAGACTTACTGAGTAACAGAAGGCGCATGTTCATCCCTCATGTTACGACTGATCACATGATCCAGAATCCTAACTCAACTGGTTATTTCATTTAGAAGACTTAAAATAATTCCTGACTTTTTAAAGTTTGTGAAGTTTAGTCATATATATTTTTTTAATTTATTTAGAGATTGCGTCATCATCTGAAGACTGAAACCTGGCTGTGATGCTTACTTTCGAGTGATTTGGTATTGCACAATTTCCCCGTGACAGTGTTGCTATATCCCGTGCTTAGTTTTTAACACTTGCCAAGCTCTTATGTCCTGGTAATGATGTCATCACAACCCTTATCCTTTTACAAGTGTCCATGACAGCATGTTTCCACTGACTCAGCCTGATGAAACTAATTCATACTCAGCCCTTATTATGAACTCCACACCTGATCTCGTAAGAAGGTGAGCAGAAAAAAAGGAGAAAGAAAATGAATGTGGAAGGAGACATAAAGGTCTCCTAGCTAGGCTTTATTGTTTCACAGAAAAGAAACTTCCTTGTTCTGTTCACATTGAATTCAAAGAGAGACATTCAAGTCTCATGTTTAGGCGGAAATAATATTCAGACAGATTCCAGAGGATTTCCTTACCTAACAGTCAGCAAAGATAGCCTACATTAATATCTATTACTCGGGCATGGAATTACTCCGCACTAATTATTTTGTGTTGCAATGGCATCTATTGTTTGACTTGTGCATTGCTTTGCACTTCATGACCTGTATTGATCAAACTGTTCTTTAGTGTCCATCAGTAGAGCAATTTACGGGTTTAAGTTTACAGGGGAGTTCACAGGTGAAAATGATCATAAAGCAATATATCACGAGCAATAATCATGTTGTTCCACATATCAGGATTGGAAGCATGATGTGTTTAAATGACAGTTCATTAGTGATCGGCACTTTGGAAACACAGCTTTGTTAAAGGGATAGTTCACCCAAAAATGAAAATGTTGTCATCACTTACTCACCCTATGCTGTTCCTGTATGAATGTCTTTCTTCTGTTGAACACAATAGAAGATATTTTGTTGCAACCAAACAGTTGACGGCAGCCATTGACTAGTATTTCCCCCTTCTATGCTTGTTGTATTCTACTCTGTGAGACCTTTTAAATGACATATGACACATGACTATCTGAGCTGTATGATGTTTTTGACAGAGTACATAGTACAATTTTTTTTTAAATAAATTATGAAACCTTTTTTATTTAACAGCAAATAACTCAGCACTGGCTACATCAATTGTAAAGTTTAAACTCTGGTTGCTTAGTAATTTGTTTAGTATGAATATTTTCATGGGGGGTGATGGAGGTTTTAGGGGTTAAGCAGCAAAACTTTGCAAATCTTGTTGCTAATCAATCATTAAATGAGGCTTTGTTATAACTGCATTTAATAGATAATATACTTTTAAAAAACATTTGCAATTGGTTTGTAAAAAGGTGTGTTTTGTGTAAACAAATCAGTTTAGTGAATAGTTCAGTGACTCACTTATCGTATATACAGTGCTACCTACTGATCTAACAATGTAACATGTATAATGAAGTGGAATAATTTTACAGTTTATCTAATAAAATCAAGTAAACTGCTCATTGCATTTTTTTAATCAAATTTTGATTGATTTATATGAATCGTTAATTATATGTTAATTTAGCATTTAATCATTTACTTTAATCTAATTTCTTTTTATGTACTTAATATATATATATATATATATATATATATTTCTTTACACTTTTGCGCGTTTATTTAAGCTAATTTATTTATACATTTTAATATTATTATTATTATATTCAAAATTTTACAGTTTAACTCTAGGCTTTTCCACATATTTTAATGTCATTTATTTATTTATTTACTTTTTTAGATTTTTATCATTATGTTAATTTACCATTCAATCATTTTTTTCAATCTAATTAATTTATTTACTCTTTCTCTACACACATTCAAGCAAATGTATAAACAAGAAATGAATTACATGTATAAATAATAAATTAAGCAAATGTTTTTCTTTACTTAGTTTATCATTTATTTTTGTGCATGTTTTATATGTTAATTTAACATGTAATCACTTATTCAGTTATTTATTCTAATCTTATTTGTTTATTTATTTAAAAGTTTTCATGTTTTTTCTCTAGACTTTTCCACAGACCCCCTGTCACTCTGTTTGAAAACCCCTGATTATAGGCTATATTTGTCTTTTCACTCATTCACTATGAGCATGTTGCCTAACACACTATTTGTGAACTTGTCACATTTGGTAGCATGTAGTTGCCACTTGTTAGTTAGTTGCAACTGTTTATTTATTTTTTCTTTTAATGCTATAACCTGCCAACCCCATTGAAATAGCCAAATGGGCTGGATCTGAAAAGGCCTAATATAAGGTTTCCCATCAAACATGTGTATTTTTTATTAGTGCATATGTGAATAAAGAGGCTAAATGCGTGTTTAAAATCGAATGCTTCCTGAGAAAACTGAACTTGTTTAAATCCCAAAACAAGCATCCTACGTACTTCCTACAGCTCCTTTCTTATAAGGCTATTCTGTGTTTCTCCATTGCCTGCTTGTCTCTCACAACCAAGAACAGAAACCGCCCCCAAACTTAAAACATCTGCTTTGATATTGAATAGAAGTGGCCCTACAATATCTCCTCTCAATCTACAAGAAAAGGCCCAGGATATTATGCGGGACAGCTCACATGTCCTCCTCCAGCACATCCAGCTGCTCCTTCTTATGCGTCAGATACTTGTACCACGATGCTCCACAAACAGTACAGAGAATCATTCATACCCGAGGCTATCTGTTTACTGAATAGAGCAATTGCAGAGGACCGTGAGAGAGCGTGGCACTTTACATCAGTCGGATTTCTTCAATTCCTCTGCAGTGCACGACTTCTTAGAGATGATAATAACTTGACTATTCCATACATTCATAATCATTATTATCAGCTATGTTTTTATCAGCTCTATTATTTAAGAGTGTAGAACAAATACACTTCAAGTAAAATGACTATAGCCTATTCTGCTGTATTATCCATACAAACTGTCAGATAATTTAAAATGTAATTAATTAATTTTAATAAAAAAATATTCCAATAATATTACCTGTTGCACACGTATCTGGAGTATAATTTCAGTGTACACTCTGTATAATTCATCTATTTCTATAATTTATTTGAATACCCATGCTACTATATCTCATTGTGTTTTTAAGTGCTAAATTGTCCATTGACTATCAAAGTCATTTAGAGTACACTTTGATCCCCGTTCACACGGATCCACGAAAACGATTAAAATTGCTGTATTATTTATGCCAGGCCGGTAGATGGCGATGATATCACTTTGTAAAGAAACACAACACGCCTATAGACTGAACATGTAATTGAGTGGTGGAGCCAAGGGGGTAATCCAGCACCCGGAAATTGCTAACCAAGCCATCACCTGCTGTTAGCATTCCACTCACTCCCATTCATTTTGGCGTCTCTTTGACAGTGAATAACTTAACATCTGATGCGTTTAAAGACTCCATTTGTCCATGGTTCATTTCTAAAGAAACATGACAATGTATAAAAGGCTCCATTACCTTGTATCTTACACTATCGCCCCGTAGGAGCCGTTTTTGTAAAAAAATAAATATAAATAAAAAAAAATATATATATATATATATATTAAGCTAACGATTGCGTCATAACCATGCGACTCTCGTCGCATAGTAGAGAAATTACCGTATAGACTGGAGGAGAAGCTCGCAGGCAATCTTTTACTGTCTACGAGGCTATCGGGGGGACGTGAAAGCATAAAGTCCGATAAACACAAGGGAGAAGCCCATAGAGAGCCAAAAGCAACGGGACAAAATATTTCAACAACGAGATTCAGATTTCAAAATTCACTACTAGAGGACTTACAACTGTCAGACAGATTGCGCACGTCACATATACGGTGTCAAGCTCAGTCTGAGGCTGCGCAGTACGCTCAGCCATCAGGAAGTGAGTGCTTCTAACTGACTTCACTTTCCCACGTCGAAGCCTATGGGGTTGCTGTGTTCATTCCTTTTACTGTATCCTACACAGCTGGACTTAAATGAAGGTGTAGAACCATCTGGACAGCACCTGAGTTAAATATATGAGTGTCACAGCAAAGGGTCTGAATACTTAGGACTAGTGTTGTCAAAAGTATCAACCTCGATACTGAAGTTTTACAAATGAGACGCTTTGAGCGCTGTTGAGCACAATCATAAACACATCTGACTGGCCATTTCGCTCACGCGCTCATCAAACACATCTGTGATTGGCTACAATGATCAGCGCTTCACAAACATCAATGATGCTTTTCTCAGAGTGCTTGCACAGATACACACGAAGCGTTTGAATGCAGTCGTCTATCGGCCTACTGGTCCGCTTTCAAGCGCTCCCGCTTTCAAAACATTTTCAAACACTTCCGTTAGCTTTCAAGTGCTGCCGTGCGTTGATCAATGTAAGTTAGTCAATCACAGGCACATCCGATGAGCGCGAGCACAATGGCCAGTCAGAGGTGTTTACGATTACAGCTCAACATCGATTTGGTATCGAGGTCAGTACTTTTGACAACACTACTTAGGACCATGTGATATTTCAGGTTTTCTTTTTCAATAAATCTGCAAAAATGTCAACAATTCTGTGTTTTTCTGTCAATATGCTGTGTGTACATTAATGAGAAAAAAAAGAACTTTAGTTTAGCAAATGGCTGCAATATAACAGAGTAAAAAATGTAAGGGGGTCTGAATACTTTCCGTACCCACTGTACGTCCGAATTTCATTCATACCACACACATTTGTACTATATAACATACTTTTTTTAATGTTTGCAAAATAAGTTTCAAACCAAATGTAGTACTATAGCCCACAGTATGTGATTTCAGATGCAGAGCAGGTTAAACTTCCAAGATAAATTATAACATTTCCGGTGAAAGCTTGTTTAACCCTGGTTACTTAATATTATAAAATTATAAATAAAGTCATAAAGTTGCGATGAATACACTTTCCTAAAAAGACAACTATGTAGCATGACTAGTATACAACATCAAAGCTGCAATAAGGTGTTGAAAAGAGATTGACAGTGGCTGGTTTCCACCGCGGGCCTCTCAGCTGGAGCTGTTAGAGGCCCCGGGCTGGGGCACTGGCCCCATTGGCCCAATGCATAATCCATCCTCATGCGTAAATGCTGATATAAGCTCTCTAAAGTCCATACACAAGAGATCACAGGGGTTTTTAAGAGAAAATCTGAACAATGATTGAGATACAAAGCATGAGTACCTCCTCTGACTATTTTTTGCTGACAGAGTCTAGGGCGATTTCATGCATTATTATTAAAAGAAATAACCACCACCACCAGCTTTAATTTCCACTAAAGTGAAAGTGTCCCAGTGCTGTTTATATTTGATTATTTCAATGTTTTCTTTTTTGAAATAACTGTTTTGTCAGCTTTTTGTTATTGGTCACAGAAATCAATGAGTAATTTTTAAATCAATGCAAAACAACTTTGATGTGTTCAATTTAAGCAAGACTAGGGTGAAAAAGGTAAAAATAAGGTTAGAATTATCAGCTTCTCCACTTAATTAATATAAACATTAAAAATTGCAAAAAAAAAAATGTGTGACAAGTTTTCTGAAATGTTATGTTTATATATGCAAATGAGGCTGTGGAAAATTAAATATGCACTAATTTGCACACATTTCCATAACAGTTATCTGACCATTCGATAAAGCTATAGGTTCAAAAGTCATGTTTTATTTTGTTGATATATTAGAGGTATGTTTTTACAGGTGAGTTTTGCCTTTTATGTTTTTAATTAATTTATGAAACCACTGTAAACTTTCTTACATATTAAATTGCTTGATTTCTGGCTCATTTTGAATAAAAAAAAAACTGACTTTAAAGATATGTATAATTAAAATCTACAGACATAATAAAATAAAAATAGGAGTTCCTTCAAGGTAATTTTTTTGCAGGACTATCTCCCAACACTCTGAAGGTGTATGTGGCGGCCATAGCTGCTTACCATGCTCCTTTGGGTTGTGAATCATTAGGGGAGAGACCCACTGGTGTCTCATTTCCTATGTGGTGCTTTGAGGCTGAGGCCTGCAATCCATGCAAGGGTTCCAGCTTGGTATTTGGCCATAGTACTAGAAGATCTTTCTATGGCACCCTTTGGGTCTCGTAAGTCAGTTGCAGAAAAATGTCTGACTCTAAAAACTGTGTTCCTTTTTGCTATCACATATCTTGGCATGAAAACAAACTGAGGTTTCTACCAATCTTTCATTTTAGTAAACCCAGCCTGATCTGCTGGCGATTTGATTTCTGCTTCTGTTACAAATTTGCAGGGACCAATCACAAACCAGCTTATCCACGTGGCGTGCTATTGGGGTTTTTAACACAATGACGGATAGCGTAGCGATGGATCGTTGGTCTGATTGGTTGAAGGACTATCCAATTGCATACAGAGTCATTTGAAATATGCCTGTTGATCATGCCTCTTGTGCAGTAGAAAATACCGAGCAGACTCCCCAGACCAATGTTCAATTTTAAAGGGTTAGTTCACCCAAAAATGAAATGGCCTTTCTGAGCCATCGGATTTAAAGGGTCATGAAATCCTACAGCAATTTTTAAAATTTTAACAGAGTTATGTGTTTTGAACACCATTGAACATAATGTTAGCATCTGTTAGATTTAATTAAAAGGTGAAACTGGTAAATTTTATGTTTTTCACCCTATTTTCGTCTTCCGGGTTTAAAAACTACATTGCGCCCACGTCACAGCTTGTGGCGTAGCAGCGCACTATAGTGCTACGTGACGCATCGGTGTCTCATTATTATTAATGAGACTGAGTTTTCTTATCCTATGAGAAGACACCGTCTCTTAATTATTCATGACAACACGTGGTTATTTCCAATGACAGAAGTGACAGTCTGCGTGTTCACGGAGTAGTTGAGAGGAGTTTATGATCTGTTTCCCTGGTGTAAAGTTTGGTGTGTTGCATGGCTTTCCCGCGATGCCGCCAGGGCTAGTCTCAGGCTGCGGGCGGTTGGTTGGCCACTGCACTGCACTGACAGATGACAGTTGCTCGCCCCTGCCTCGCTCTGCCACCCCCACCCCTCCCCTCTTCTCACGGGCATCCACGCCCATTTTTAAGTAGCATTTTTCAAAACGATTACGAGGTGGATTTGAGCTGAACGAGGGGTTTCATGACCCTTTAAACAAAAATATCTTAATTTGTGTTCCAAAGATGAACGGAGGTCTTACAGGTCTGGAACGGCATGAAGGTGAGTAATAAATGACATTATTTTCATTTTTGGGTGAACTAACCCTTTAAAAAGATTGAGCTTGGTCTGGTGATAGACAGACAATTATTTTTACAATTTATGTTTGTCGCTACTTCAAAATGAAGGTATGAAAATATATAAACTAGAGATTTTAAGCTTTCAAATGATATGTAGTTTGTCAATATGACTTTAGGTTTAAACTAAGATATTATTGTTTTAAAAACATGGTAAACGTCCCACCAATAGCTTGAAACATGCAGCATTAATCAATGTGTTGATGTAATTTCCACTGAAACAGGAAGACAGGGTGGGACATATCGAACAGCCCCTTCCTTTTTTAAAATAAAATTGTGGCGAGGTAGATGAGCGAGAGACGTGGGAGGAATGAGCGAGACCGGTGCGTAATTAACTGGCTCGTCCACCTCACCAAAAAAATCTTCTCCTAATCTCCTCCATATCGCTTTAAAATATGACACAAAACCAGACTTGATTTGCCTCAATGGAAAGCATATTTACATCTGAATTGTTCCCTATCCACTACGGCCATTAACAAAGAAGAAAGTGACCGATTTTCAACTCAGCTTCAGCGTCCATTTATAATGTACCAGCAGGATGCTTTAGATTCTAGAGAGCTTTTGAATGGACATAAAATCTGATGAGAGGATGAAGTGATGTCATCAAAGGCTCTGTCCTAAATGGCACCCTAAACACTCATGTGTTCACTTTCATGACGTAACGCCACTTAAACTGTCGGTAAGAAGTCTGCAGCGGAGCTTGCACCATTACATTTACATTTACTTTACATTTATTAATTTAGCTGACGCTTTCATCCAAAGCAAACTACAACTGAGGAATACAGGAAGCGATCCGTCATGAAGAGGCGAAAAGTCACAAAAAGTGCCTGAAATACTAAGTTTTGGAGCATAAGCTAGAATAGGGAGGGAATATAGGATCATTTCTTTTTTTTTCTTTTTTTTCTTATTTGAGGTTAAGTGCTTACGGAAGAGATGAGTTTTCAACTGTCAGTGATACTGCATTCCGAATCCGGATGGAGGTGGGGAGGAACAGTGAATGAAAATGTTCTGGAAAGGGATTTCATGCCTCTCTGTGGTGGTAACACGAGCTGTCCCTTTTTCAGTGTCGAAAATGCATATGAAGTGCTGTGTGCCATTTGGGACAGAGCCAAAATAATTAATTAATATTGGCGGAAGTGAGAGACTGTAAGTTTTGAATGCTTATATCTTTTAAATGCACATTTTTCCATTGTTTTGGAGCACACTAGCTTATAGATAACAATAAGGCTACCATATTCATACTAAAAGCCAAACAATTTCAATTCGATTTCATGGGGCCTTAAGGGGAATCCTATAAATGTACAGTAGACTCGTCTCCACCCACCACGTCTGCAGTTACTCCACCTATTCAGTGCTGCCATTTTGCCAACATAGGGACTTTTTTCTTCAAGCGACAAATCTGGTGACTTTTTGGACAAGTAACTTAACAAATATCGCCAGTAGGCTACTGTCATGCGAGCGCGAGGTGTAGCTTTCCTAACCCCTGCTGCAGTCACACCTCTCTGCAGTGAGTGGCTGAGAGGAGCAGCAGCACATTCCGTTGCTCGCACGGCAGCTGACTGGAAATGAGCGAACTACATTTGAGTGCCACGGACCAATCACCTTTATATTTAAAGCATTTAGTTTGACCATTTTGGTTTCCATTATTCTCGTGTGGTTATCCTAATTACTCACTATTACAGAGCATAAGTTCATCAAGTTTCCGAGTTCTCTGAATTCATATAATTTATTTAGAGACTGACTGTACGTTATACATATTCAAACACAACAATAAACATTACACATGTTGTAGCTGTCTAATCACACTAGTTGTGATGTCTTGATAGTAAATGTAAATAAGAACAGGTTTATTGGACATAACATTGTGAGAAAACCGACTTTTTGGGCAGGTTTTTATCTACTTTCCTTTGAAAATACAGTAGTTGGCAACACTGCACCCATTGCCTGCGTCATAATGCTCCACCCACCTCTGCTATGCGCTGATTCCCTGCAGACCCGCCCACTCAACTCAGACATCTGAATGTGTGTATGAGTGTGTGTGAGAGCTTCCAGCACAAGGGCCGAACACTGAGGTGTCAGCGCATCCGGACACAGGACAGCCATGGCCCTGCTCGATCTAGCCTTGCAAGGGTTCTCCATCTTCGGATTTCTGTTGTTTATCGTCCTCTGGCTCATGCACCTCGTGTCAATCATCTACGTGTAAGTGAATGCGGCATCATTGATTTAAAACGCGACGCACAGACTCGCTTCCGTTATATTCAACGACGCTGATCACGAGCTTGCAGTGTAGACAGATTCGTTGATTGTAACGGGAGCGTTGTAGTCTAACGCGGCGCGGTGCAGATGGGGTGTAGTACGTTATGTGTCTGGCTAACAGGAACACGGATTTCCTCTTCAGCGCCTTGCTGTTATTTCCGCGTGAAAAAATGTATATCTATCAATTTTAATTTTGTGGTTGGCGGGAGAAGAACTCATTTTAATAGCATGTCAATCATACACACATTAGCCTCTGGCTTGTCCTTCAATAATCTCGTTTCTTATCGCTAGCGATGATCGTTAGCATAGCTACTGCGCACTGTCCGTGTTATTTTATTCGTTAATTTGAAGTCTCATGGGTTTTAAATCACTTATGCGGTTCATTTCTCAAAGGTCTTTTATTAATTCTCAGTGGTGGGAGTCAAAGCTACTTCAGTTAGCCTCACCAGACAACCGGCTTGTATGGTTTAAATAGAATATATTTACATTTTCAATGGTTTTGTTTAGGTAACATGAAGTCATTTTTTGAAAGCTTGTTGCTCACCATCACGTTTGGTTTCCGTTGGTAAAATGGTCAGTTTCCTGTAAAGTTAACCAATGTTGTCCAATTCGTAAGGTTTCGTCTTTTAAAATTATTATCTACTCATTTATATAGTAGATAATATATTTATAATGAATGTTTGAATAAAAAAAAGACATTCAAGAGAAAATAAATGCACTCATGAGAATTAAATTAAGTCAAGTGTGTCTGATCTTTTGACTGGCAGTGTATATCATATGATAGTAAGGCTATAATGAACTGAACTTTGGTAAATAAGGAAGTTTGAGTCAGGAGTTTCCTCCACCTGCAACAATGTGTCATGTGAGTTGGCTTTGCCTCTATCATGCTCTGATTCTACTACAGAAAACACATGGCTTTCAGAAACTGAACTTTTTGTGGAAAAAAAAAAAACATTCTGATCCGTGTCAGACTGGTTATAGAGGCTTTTCTAGGATCGTGTCTTACAGGATAGTTTCTGGACATTTGCAAACTCCCAAATGATGTGTTCATACTCACCTGCCAATGCAAAAATGGCCAGGGTTCGGGAGAAGGTCATCACGGTCCATACGACTCATTCAAACAAGTCTCGAGACGTCAGCTCCCTTTGTTTATGTGCTATGAAATGCTCATGAAATACTGTAATTTGTTCCAGGAAGGCTGCAGTTTCACTGCTCTGCTCATGAGGTTTTGTGTTGCTGTTAGTTTTTACCTGTGAAAACGCTAAGTGGTTTTGATATCTATGTCAAATCTTAGAACCCCAACCATCATATGCAGACATCGTGCACTCTTAAATGAGTTTGGGTTTTCATTAAAGCCTTGGAACGGAGAGCACTTTTGAAGTTGCAGAGATTTGACTAGATATATCCACTTTTAAATGGATTCTTGCTCGAGACTAGAGATAATCAGGATGTTTTTAATGGGGCTCATTTTTGTCTGTCTTTGACCACACAATGCCTCTCAGCTGGTCATGAGTTCACCACCATGAGTCATTCATGAGGTCGTTCACATTGATCTGTTGTGAGGCCTGAATGAAAGGACTAAATTCCATGATCAGCTTGTACTGTGGGGTCAAGGCTTTCTTTGTAATAGAAAGTAGTTCACTTGTTGCCGCTCAGACCCTGATGGGTATCATTTAGTAAGGGATTATCTATAGCAAAAAAACAGCAATGTTTGAAAAGCCGCTGCTTAATTCAAACACTATCGTCTGTTTGTTTGAGTGCTATCTGAGCGTCAAAAGTTTTCTATTATATCAATCACCATCATATCTGTTGAGTGCATGAATGCAATGCCCTATCAGAGGTACTAGTCAGTTATGGCGCTTTTCCATTACCAGTACCAGCTCGACTCGTCTCGGCTTGCTTTTTGCTCCGTGGAAAACCAAACAGGCGAGTCGAGGCGAGCTGGTACTGTGTTGTGGATAAGTGCCATAAGTTAATCAGAATCTGCGTAACATATCTGAAAGCACATGAGGTTTGGTGATAACCAACGGACGAGACCAAAATCTGTACATAAAACCAAACAAATTGACTAATATATTGGTACAGACTACTGGAATATTGGTACACCCTACACTAAAGCTTTGTATATTTTAAATGTTTGTAAAGCAAAAGGTAACTAAACATTGTAAGTGTTTAATGAATCATTACATACTATTTAAGTAAGGGATTTTAAAAACAAGTAGAAAATAGGAATGGTTCACCCAGAAATGAAAATTAGACCATGATTTAATCACCCTCAAGCCATCCTAGGTGTATATGACATTCTTCAGAGTTATATTAAAAATATCCTGGCTAATCCAAGCTTTATAATGGGAGTGACTGTTGGGTCATTTTTGAAGTCCATAAAATTGCATCTGTCTGTCATAAAACTGCTCCACATGGCTCAGAGGAGTTAATAAAGGCCTTCTGAAGCGAAGTGGTGCGTTTTGTGTAAAAAATATCCATATTTTATAGAATAAACTAACTAGCTTCTGGCGGTCAAGGGTTCAAGGTTCGTACTGCTGACCGTCGGAAGCTAGCTATTTTAGTCTATAAAGTTTTAAATATGGATATTTTTCTTACTCAAATGCGCCACTTTGATTGAGAAGGCGGAGTCACTGTCATTATAAAACTGGGAAGAGCCAGGACATTTTTAATATAACTCCGTTAGTATTTGTCTGAAAGCAGAACGTCATATACACCTAGGGTGACTTGAGGGTGAGTAAATCATGGTCTAATTTTCATTTTTGTGTGAACTAACCCGTTAAATCATTTTTAATGTAAAGGAAGCAAGCCAATTAGGTCAATTTTTACATTTAAGTGGCAAAAGAATAAATGGCTTCGATGAGCAAAAAGATGCTGAATCAATGTCGGAGATCGACATTGTTTCGATGCCGTGAGAGACTTTGATTATGTGATGATTATATGCACTGTTATCTGGGAAGGCTGCAAGCATAAATATCTGATGCAGATCGGGCAACTAGAGATGAACTATAGCTAGGCAATCAGAAACATTTCTCTGTCTGCACAGAGAGATGTTTGGACAGATTGTGTGTTCCTCTCTTGCAAGCAGAAGTCTTGTTGCCTTTGTGACTCTTGTGAAGTGAAACCACACTTTTGACGTTTTGTCATTTGTCACTAAATAAGCGGGGGCTTTCGTTTTGTGTTTGATGGAGACAGATTCTTTCTTCTGGATAGCGAAAATGCTTCATTGACAAATGTCTTATCGCAAATTAGAGGTAATATTAGCAAGATGATGTTTTTGTAGCAATGATAAATAGGAAATGTATTTTCTTAAAGTTGCCATGAAATCAAATTTTTTGTATGCTTTTTAAATTCATGAACCATGTCATCTTGAATCAAAATAACTTCCCCTTCAATCAAAATAACAGGTTTACCGGCGCAATGGTAGGGCAACCTGTCACTCACATGAGATCCACCAATAGCAAACCATCCAACAATTCAATTAATTCCCTATTTCTTTTCTTGTTCCGGAAGCTGTTTCACTTGGATACACCAAGAAAAGACTTCTTACAAACTACGTTTCTTTCTGACATTAATTTACCAAAACAAAACCAATAACATTGGCGCTTTTTGATACTCCTGCCGTTTATTTATAATTTAGCCCTGTGTCCCATTTAATACAGAGTTTCAGAACCCATCCATTATGATATGTTTTCATAAGTGGTCAGGAGTCTGTTAGTATTTTCCTTTTAAATAATTGGATTCAAAGATGTTTTAATGCATCAGAATCACAAGGAATCTATTTCCATCCACATGGAACGTCCACAGAAATTAAATGGGGTACATTTTAATCAAAGAGAAAAGTTATAACACCTTAACATTCTATTATATTGTTTGTCTGGTTGGGTAATTCTTCAACGGCGGTGTCAGAGAGACGTTAGGGTGAAGAAATACAGGTTCAGTGATGTAATTGAGTGTGTTTGAGATGATGAGTTTCAGTAGTCAGGTGTGGGGATCGTGTGAGACTCGTTCGATGGGAACCTCGCCCAAGTGGAATCCTCCTTCATGTGATGCATTTCCTGATTCCTCAGCATCACTGGTTCTCATGTGGTGTGTGACATTTGACCCATTGTGATAGGATCTGTTTAGTAAAATCTTCTTTATGTAATCCTTTCCTCTTTGCATAAAGTGGGAAAGTTGTGCATGTCATGTGCACATAGGATTGCCACAAAGAGAAATTACTGATAGCTTCCTAGTATGGGTGTAACGGTACACAAAAATGACGGTTCTGTACGTTCCTCTGTTTTTATAGTCACGGTTCGGTACAGGTACTAAACATAAAATTGCCTTTTCTTTTTACTAAACTGGTTTACTGAACTAATTAAGTCTCTGTCTTTAAATGAATTCAATTATAATTAAAAGTTTAAAGATAATTTTGCTAATCTCTGTTAATGCTAAACTATATATGGAGCCCTTACTTGCACATTACTATAATATTAAAGGTAACTTAACAACAGAACAAACTATTAGACTAATTCAATTGCTATTTATTTTTGACAAACATATAAACTGCACATAAGGCAGTTTTTGAATTAAATACATTTTTACTCCAGTTATTCATTGTTGAAATATAATAATTTACACAGTGGCTTTCATTATCACATTAGGTAATCAAGACATCACTAACAGGTTAAGTAAAATATACTGAATACATAGGCTAATATAGTGCATATATTTATTGAAAGAGTTAATTTCTCTAGGAAACTAACAAGCTGTGGACACTGAATGACTTGCCTGAGGTAAATGTGATGCTATATAACACATTGTTTGCAAGCTGTTTTTTTATTTATTTCCGCCGTTGAAACACTGAGCGATTACACGAGATCTGGTACGTTTCAGTAAGTTGTACTGTATCTTTCAACATTCCTTCAGATGTTCATTCCTGTTTATTTTTTAACTACTCCCTTTCGCTCTGCGCTTGCGGCTTTAACTGAGGCGCCTATACAGTGATCTGTCACGCCACATTAAAGGGCATCAAAACACCATTTTTTGTTTGAATTTCATGATAAAATAGACAGATTTTGAAAGATGACACTTTTTTTCTTATCGGAATTAACAAAATACGGAGCTTATTGCGATTATTGGTGGTTAGGCTGCAACTCTGTATTGGTCATACACACAAGACGCCAATCGAAAATTTGCGGGGCGCATATGTGTACTGTTACACCCATAATTACTATTTAATCAAATGTGGAAAAAAAATTTGTTTTGTGACGAAAGGTAAAGTGAGGTCAACCTCAACAATGGGCCAGGGTTAAGCTGGGGCAGTAGTGGGCAGGGGGCTTTTGATACGGATTGACAGTACCGTTGGTGGTGTATTGCATTTTTTCGGTTTGGTTTGAATAATGTTACACTCCTACTTCCTAGCCAAGGGCTGAATCCAAAATTGCCCCCTATACCCTCAAATAGGGCATTATTTGAACGGACAGCCATTTGTTGTGGTGTTCAAAACTATAGTGAACGTTATCGAGTGCTCATTCTATCCCGCATTGCACTGCAATAACACTCAACGGTACACTCAATGTACACTCAACGGCTGTCTTAATTCACTCACTCGTTTTCATTCACTCCTTCAAGTGAACTAACGTAGGAAATAGTGGTTGAGGGTTTAGGGGGCGATTTTGCATTTAGCCAAGGTTTTACCAGATTTTCACTTATCTACTCAAGACCAGCCCATGGCTTTTGAATGAAATGTGAAAATTTTGGATGAAATTCTGCTGGCAAAAAGGTCCGTTGTCTATCGTCAATAGTGATATATGAAGGACAGCTCACACAGAAGACACTTTCAAATCAAGCAGCTTTCAAAGAGGCAAATCAGTTGTGAAATCTAACGCCTTTAACACAAAATAATGGAAATAATGCTTTATTTTTAAAAAAGAGTTTCAGCCTTTGGGGCATGCGTGTACCATGAGTAATCAAAGGATATGAATTCCTAATGGTTCATTAAAATGTAGTCATTGTTATTTTAGGGGTATGGTCTTTTTACTGGAGGTTTGGAGCACTGGGCCAGCATTATTCCACTAATGGTCTGAGGCAGTGAGATGAGGCCGTGTTGCCCCCCATATTTAATAGAGCGTAAGAGAGTCCAACACCTCCAGCAGGAGCGTCTCTCACATGAACTATGAGGAAGAGCTCCTCGCAGGGCTTTTAGAAATTCCCTCACTGATTTCCTCATGTGCAGATCTGAGTAAACGCATTACACATGCATGAATAAGAGGCCTTTCCTTTACTAATGTATGTCATATGATTTTGTAGGTCATCAAGAATGGGCTAGAAATGGTTTTACCTTTCAATTCAATGGTAAATGGGTGGGATGGGATCAGGAAATAAATCAACGGGTCACAATTAGGTAATGAACATTTAGATAAGGGGTGTGTGTGTGTGTGTGTATTTTAAATATTTGACTGATACTGATTATTTTTATGTGGGATAGGGATAGTTCACACAAAATATGAAAATGTTGTCATCAATTACTCACCCTCAAGTTGTTCCAAACCTGTATGAGTTTCTTTCTTCTGCTGAACACAAAAGAAGATATTTTAAAGAGTGTTGGTAAACAAACAGTTGACAGTTGGCACTATTGACTTCCATAGTAGAACAAAATACTATGGAAGTTCACGTATTACCAACATTCTCTAAAATATATCATTTTGTGTTCACCAGAAGGAAAAAATAAACTCAGATTTGGCACAACCTTGATTGCGGGTAAATTAAGACAACATGATCTAGCATATTTGTGTGTTTTCCGGTAATGTAATTCTGGTATTCGGGATTGCTGTGTGAAAGTGGCTAATGTAAGGCATTTCTCAGTTGAGAATGAATGGTTGCTACTTAGGTTGGTTACTTAACCATTAAATGAATGGCATTTTAGTGGAAGACATCAAATTAACCGATTAAGAAGAAAACTATGATTAGCTGTAACAAATATTGGTTAAACCGGTTATCTGTTTCTATATTAAATTATATCTATGCACAATGCAGCTTCATCAAAAATGCATTGAACTCTGCTCAACTGGGATGTCCCTTTTTACTAATAGCTTCGCATTAACAGAAACATCAATTCATGGTGATTTATCTTCCATTTAATTTTCTTTTTTTTCCATTGCTCTTTCCATTAAATGGAGCTTGACATGTTTGAAAGTGCTTGACATTCACAAGAAAGTGCCAACAGCTCCTCCAACAGTGATGTTTTGGCAGTCAAGATAGACAAACTTATCTCACAGAAGCAAACATGCTCAGACAGCTAAATCTTTCTTCCAGCTTTTAATGGCTGTAGCCATCTTGGAAGCTTCTCTGCTCGTTCTGTGGAGTGCTGGCAAGTGTGTCAGGAAAGACTCCAGACCCTTCAGGCAGGAACAGATAGGAAGTAGAGTTCCTGAGAAGCAGAGGGTGCCAGAATGGCTGATACAAATTGCCCAAGATTAGAATGCCTCTATAAACACTGACACGGTTAACTCAACATTACCCGATGTTCCATCAAAGCAATACCAGAACATGAACAGTTCTCAGGAATTTTTTGAAGAGTATTGTGTCATCTCGGAAAGCTTTGTTTGATTTACACCCTGAAACTGTGCCAGGGTGGTGCTCATGAAGTCATATCTGTGTTCAATGAACTTCTAGACACGGTAAATATAATAGATGGCCAGTTCAACCCATAGACTTTTGAGCACAGTGTGGACCGTGTGAAGCGAACAAATATCCGTAAAAGTGAAACTGCTGTAACGTGGGGAAACTAAACCAGTCGGATCAGCTGCTTTGCTTCGGTACATAGATGAACTATCAGCAGCCAGTCATAATGCAAACAAACAGTAGGTCACTATTTGAAATAATACACCGTCCTAATACATGCATATGTGCATGTGCTACAGCCTTCATTTGGTTATTTGCAAGCAACTCTTTGCAACTTGCAGCTGAATAACCAGCGTCAGCGTGTGCAACAGACCTGGTTGTTGTTGCATATTAATTATTTTTGATATTTCTTGATTGCATCACAGCCAACTGTGTTTCTCTCTGTATGTAATTTCTCTCTGTAATGATTACAAAGGTTGATTATTGCATAGGAATCAGCAGGAACTAGTACAATTAAGACTAATATTGCAGTTTTTGCCTGTAGTTAATACAAATTAGGACACTTTTACAGTTTTTGCTAGCGCGTGGTGTTGTAATTCCACAGTATGTTTTGTGAGGTACAATATTGCAGTGTTTTGAAATATTGATTTGATTGAGTGTGAAATATCGAATATATTCCTCTTTTTTGCTTTTGACACAATAATAAGAAAACGTTCATTATACTAGCATTTTTTATTTATTTCTATTATAATCTTTTATTCTTATTTATGACATCATATTTATTTAAAAGTCTTTTTTAAAGC
This sequence comes from Gobiocypris rarus, assembly GCA_023029165.1. Classification (NCBI taxonomy): domain Eukaryota; kingdom Metazoa; phylum Chordata; class Actinopteri; order Cypriniformes; family Gobionidae; genus Gobiocypris; species Gobiocypris rarus. Next base: position 14,392,366 of record CM040922.1, read on the forward strand.
ATACACATAGCACACAGTTTCTGCCAATCTCATGTTAATCTTGAGCAGTGTTGGGGCTAGTTACTCAAAAAAGTAATATATTACATATTACATATTACTCTCAAAAATAGTAATGCCTTACTTTACTTTATTACTCCCTGGAGAAAGTAACTAGTTATATTACAAGTTATATTACTAGTTACATTTTTTTTCTTAATTACTCTATAATGGCCTGAGATGCATCAGATGGAGGGAGAACATACAAAGGAGGAGTGTTCTTTAGGGTCTTTATTACGCCAACAACAGACTGGCACTGTCTAGCACAAATAACTACGGTAACACTTTACAATAAGGTTGTATTAGTTAATGCATTAGTTAACATTAACTAATGATGAACTGCACTTATAAAGCATTTATTTATCTTTGTTAATTTCAACATTTACTAATGCATTAATAAAATCTTGTTGACATTAGTTAATGCACTGTGAACTAACATGAACAGCTGTATTTTTATTAACTAGTGTTAACAAAGATTAACTAATGATGAACAGAGGTGTTGTTCATGGTTAGTTTATGTTAACTAATGCGTTAACTAATATTAACTAATACAACCTTATTGTAAAAGTGTTACCATAACTACAAACAACTGTACTTGTGCAATCAAGTACAAACAAGTATTAACTTCCTCAATGTTTAACAAACACCTCTGGTGCAAACAATCAATATATTTGATTGTCAATTTATAACAAGTCCAAAGATATATTAACTTCCTCAATGTTAAACAAAAACCATCTAGTGCAAAAAATCAATTTGATTACAAGCGGTGGAGAGCAGCTATGTCCCCGGGCAGAGTGTGCACTTCACCGTCAAGTTATTTTCCTTCCGTTGAACATATTCAAAATAATTACTGAATCTCCACCCGTCGAAACTAGCTTTCTGTTGCTGGGAACCTTCCTCTGAAAAAGAGCTTGCCGTTGTTGACGCTTCCATTTTCCCCATCTGTCTTTGAGGGGTGCCGCTCTGCTGCTGGCTGCCGGTTGTCGACCAATCGGTGATGGTAAATGATACCTCGTGCCAAACCCAGACCAATCACTGTTCCATTCACGCCTCCTCCCTTCCTTCTGTTCTCTGTGTTGTGTGCGATGAAGGTGCTACTGGCAAATGTAACGCAAGTAACTAGCTCGGGAAAACTGTAATAATATTACCATTTTCAGACGAGTAATGCCTTACACTACCAGTTACTGAAAAAAGTAATATTATTACAGTAACGCGTTACTTTGTAACGCGTAACTACAAACATACGCGTTACTTTGTAACGCGTTACACCCAACACTGATCTTGAGTACCTATAGAGTAGTATTGCATCCTTCATACAGTATCTCAGAAGAGTCTTTAGTTTGATCATATTTATAACAGCCAAACTCATAGAAGCTTGCAGTGGGCGGAGCTAAAGAGTCACGAGCACACAATACATCATTCATGGCATTATCCCTGGATAACTTTCAATTTACTATACGTTTGTGTTTATATTATATGCACTTAGGTGCCAATTGTCAACAAAACGGACATTTGATGCAGTTTCACTCACCACCTGAGGTTTTGACTCATGACTGGGAACAAACAAACACACTTGCACAACCTCCGTTGCTACTCCTGAAAAACAAACTGCATCCACTGTTTCCTTAACGCTGGGTTATTTGGGAAACTGAACAAGGTTATCTTTCCCTCACAAACAGAAACACACTTCATTAGTGACAGCACATTGATGGGCATGCTCTCGCTCTGGTCGAAATGCGCACACGCTAAGGAGTTCTGCCCTTTATGACGTCATACAGGACCATTCTCTGAAAAAATTGGGCACATTTGCCTCAAAATACTCATTCAACTCGTTTTTTGACATTTTGGCCATGTTTAGCATGAGAAGCCAACTCTTAGACACAACCCCCCAAAAATGTGAATATCTATGAAAAATAAACAGTCTAACTGATTTACAGTTAATCTACCCTTAATTTCGCCAGTTGCTTTACCACTTGAAAAAATATGTTAGAATAAATGTATAATAAATAAAAATAAAAGTATTTGCTACTGCTGAAGTAGGCCACATATTTACCATCCGACGCAAAGAAAGGAGCATAACATCCTTGCACGGATGGACACGTGATGGATTTATGAAATGCACACAATGTTATTAAAAACTAACATGTATTTTCTTTCTCTCTCTCTCTCTCTCTCTCTCTCTTCAGCCGTCTACATCTCAATAAGAAGACCCCAGACAAGGTGCCGTACAGCAAACTGGCTGGTGTGTCGCTGCTGAAACCCCTCAAGGGTGTGGACCCCAATCTAATAAACAATCTTGAGACGTTTTTTGAGCTGGACTATCCTAAGGTACCATCCTCTAAGCTCTTTGACCTTCATGTTGCGCGCGCTACTGTTTCGAGTTGCTGACATTCAAGTTAAAGATTATTATAATATGCGTTTGCCATTATGTGTTTGAAAACCCTTAACTCTTTCCCCACTGTTTAATGTTTGATGATCACGTTATTTTACATGTGCATATGCTTATATTGCTTGTTTCGGCTTCTTTTTCGGGTGTGTTTTGATCCGCTGATTGTGTAGTCTTTCAGAATATACGTAATAATGTTGTTTCATAAATGATGGAAAATTCCGTCAGCGGGAAAGAGTTAATTATAAAACTTTAGTGCGTAACCAATGACCAAAATAATCGTCATAGATTTTTTGCCATAATCGAGTAGTCTTTAGTCTTACCTTTTAATGATTAAATATTTAATTAAGTAAATGTCTCCTCATTCAATTTCAGACTCATTTTCAACCACACTTTATGATGTTACTTGATGACACTATACAAATACTATTTCCGTTTTTAGAAGTTGCTAATTTTTACACATTCGTTCATGCGCACATTTGGTGACAACCACTGGCGTGTCCTTGTCAGGTTGTGAACTTTTAAGAAAGGCTGCAAAGGCTTCCTGCCTCTTAATTAATGTAACACAATCTGAGTAGTTTGAATTTGTTCGTTTAAGTCTTTACGTTGTTGGGCTTGTGATGGGTTTGATTAATTTCTGAGTTCCAACTGTCTGTTTCAATTAATCCATTCAAGGCTGTGATTTGTTTAGCGTCATCTCTCAAAAATGATCATGAGAATGTTTTGGTAAAAATGTATATAGATATTTATTCCCCTGTAAGGCATAATGTACAGTCAAAAGCTTGAATTGTTCCAACTCACCTACACAGAAATTCCCAGAAGTACCACTTGTTTTGCATTTATGTAGACAAAGTTTATATTCTCAGTTTACAGGATATCCCTATCTTACATTCTCAAGGCACTGGAGCATAGTCTTATCGGATTTTTTGAATAGCTGTTCAAACTTATGTATCTGAAGCCCACCCCAAAAAATGATTTCAGGCTCTGAGTGTTTTCAGAGGTAAAACTATACTTTTAATCTCTCAAACATGTCCAGGTCACATTTTACTGCATAGTAATGCAAAAATAAGACATTGGGTCTCTTTCACTAATAATTGCGTGGATTATCTCATAGTTGTACACACAGGAGTATCAAAAATTCTGTCATTGATTACTCACCCTCATGTCGTGCCAAACCCGTAAGACCTTCGTTCATCTTCTGAAATATTTTTTATGAAATCCAAGATGGTTTCTGAACCATCCATAGGCAGCAACGTCATTGCAACTTTCCAGGTCCAGAAATCTAGTAAAGATGTTGTTAAAATAGTTTGTGTACGCATGTTTGGTGAATGAAACTAAAGCCTACTTTTAGCATTTTGGCAGTAAAAAAATATTACAATACATTTGTTTTCACATTTATTATATTTCTGTTCGAATATATTTAAAATGTAATTTATTCCTTTGGTCAAAGCTGAATATTCAGCATCATTCCTCCAGTCTTAAGTGTCACATGATCTTTCAGAAATCATTCTAATATGCTGAATTGATGCTTAAGAAACATTTATGATTATTACCAACATTGGTGCTGTTTAATATTTTTAAAACAATGATGCACAAAATGTGTATGTTAACAATTCTAAATTATCTTACTTTTTTTAAGCAAAATAAGCCACTACTTTTGGGGGTGAAAAATGATCTGGATGTGTTTTTGTTAGGTTTCATGAGGTTCACTGTGTGCACTCTGTAATGGCGACTGTGACTGTGCTTTAGTAATGAAGAGGTTACCGTAGACATGATGGAAACGTGCAGGGTGCGTCCCCTGATAATGCATATCTTTGTTGCTGAGCACCGCCACCATCTAATTACAGTGTTTCTATTTTGCATCCTGACTTGAGCACAAAGCTTTGGATAAATCACTGATGCTTTTCTAATGAGGAGCTTTTCCAGGTGGGGCGGCTCTGAGAAATAACCGATTTCCCATTGGATGAGCGTGCTCGGTTGTAAGCCATCTGTCAGTGCTTCTAAATTAAAAATGAAATGCATCTGGTGTATAATGTGCAATGCATTGACCTACCCTGACCAGAAACTCCAGTCCCCTCAATCTCTTTTGATGAGAGCAGGATTTGATATAGTAGTAAAACTAGTCAACATGTCCATCTTCATGAGCATCCTAGCAGACATAGTCTCTATAATCCTTAAGTGAACTGTATACAGTCGAGAAAGACGATGCATATCCCTGCATCGGCTCTTAAAGGGGCAGTAACCTTTACTGCAGTGTTTAATCTCAACAAAAGACAAGGGCATCACTCACTGCTGTTGATTTAATAGCTTTTGTAAGTTTAATAAGGATTAATCTTTAATTTAAACAGTTAAATATGCAGTTATTTTATGTTTGATTACTGTATTAAATTTCTGTACCTTTCTGCCAGTAGGCCTGTACATTATTATTTCAGTGAGGTCAAGTTAAACATTTTTATTTTATACTGTGCATTTTTGCAATGTGCTAAATACATATTTGCATAATTTGTGATTGATTTATTATGTGAAACGTTAATATTAATTTATGTTTAGGATAAGAGCAAATTCAACCCAAGTGCCTTCGATGACGTGGATGATTACGTCACTGTTTATCATCTGTCCATCATCGTCTAAAGCCCGCCCTGACAATTTCAATGGTCTGAACAGTTTCTGTTCGGTCATAATTACTCCTCTATGGATTGAGTCCAGGCAGAATTATGGATGTTGTGGGCGGGCTAAATTTGGCTTGCATCCAGACTACTTGATATCTACAGAACAGTAGACTTTCTCAATGCTTTATTGTGAATAGATTATCAAGAGAATTCATTTTCTCATAGGTTTCTGCCTTAAAAAAATGATTGCACAGCTTTTTTACATATTACAGCTGTTATTACCCAATAATTAAAACTAAGTATCGGAAATTGGAATGCAAACATAGCTATTGAGTCATGTGTGAATGAAGGTCGAGGCTGTTACTTTAGTTCATTCTACTGATCAAAGTTTAATGCTGATTCTAGTGTTGTTGGAAGTGGGTAAACCTTCACTGCTGTCCCCGTGCTCCACTCAAGGGATTTGGGGGCGACGTGTATGAACAGAGATGACGGGGTGCATTATTTCTGCAGTGGTGCATTCAGATGTGCAGCTCTGCAGATGGGATATTCTGCTCTATTTCCCATCACACAGCTGGTTGAGCAGCCCAGATGTTGATTCCTCCTTCTGCTGCTCCTCCTTGTTGGTTTGGAGAAGTGCTTCGGAGCATTCCTTGTGGTTCTTCAAATGAACATCAAATCATGCCAAGATGCTTATAAAGCACTTACTGTGAAAGCAAATCTCCTCATCTAAATGTTCAAGACATCCAGAATAATTTCCTCTTAAACACATTCCTAAACTATTTCCTTGTCCAAACTGCACATGAAACTACTATTGATGCCACACAATCACAACCATTCAGCAATAGTTAGTTTCAGTCCTATGATCTGACTGAACAGGCAATGTTCTGATAACTTATCTGTGTTCATGGTGTTCCAGACTGTATAATTCTCAGAGAGATGCAACGATTGATCCTGCTTTGAGTCGGTCTGGAACTTCCTTATTGTAGCAAAAGTAGATATGGAAGCAAATAAATCGGTACCATGTCTATTATCAGATGATATTTATGTTATATTCCTATTTTAGATTAGCAAAAGTGACTTGAATCTTTAAAAATCAGCTGTGCTGGCCTCCGGTATTTTTTGAAGTGCGTTGCAGGATGATGATGGTGCATTTACTTGTGAAGTAGATGCACCATTATAATTCTAGACCACACAAGCCAATTCTGCAGCAACATTACTGGATGAGTCCATATTAAGACAGAAGTTTTCTCCAGTTCTTAAATTCATCCCTAATCGAATCAAAAGAAGTGCAAATGCATCTTTAATTTCTCTTTGGAGATATTAAATAGCTTCCCTGTTTTAAGCAGATACCATGAAGCTCTTGGCTTATTCAGTTATTGATGGAATTAAACATTTAAAAAACATTTAAGTTCTAGCTTCGTTAAAAAATGCTTCATGTCCAATTGAATTGTTCCAAGACTCTTTCAAGTGCATTGGAAAGGAAAAATATACAAAACAATGAATTGCCTTAAACGGATATGCCAGTAAGTCTCTTCCATCCCAGCATGTTCGTGACTTCCTGGGTATCGCAGGGTAGGCATTCCACAGAACTGCAATTTACATATTTATTTTTGACCCTTAGAACAGGATGGTCATCTTTTGTGTTTACCAGATTTGCAAGATTTGTGATTTTACAGTGAGCAGCATAGCCATTCACATTTTATATTCAGCACACAGTTATTAGCATTTCAGTCTTCAAAGCAAATGCTGTGAATTTTTTGTTTCACAAGTTTGTGTTTGTCAGAACATGTCAGGTATGTGTTGGCATCTCTAGGGCAGTTGTCCCACAAACTTTTTCAGCATGCACTTTTACTGTACGCCAAGCATCGCAATCACTCTTTCTTAAACATGGCCATACGGAGGTATAATTAATGACTTTTCCTTATTCTTTTTCCCCTGCCAAGATAACCTAATTTAACTTGTGCTTTTAAAATCCCATTATCTACCAGGCTATGCCTAGAAACATTTCAGTAAGAAATTAAATTTTTTTTTGAATAATCATTCCGTCAATATCTGTTGTTTTTTTTGTGCATAATATGACATGTAAGGTATGAAGAGATAATTATTAATAATCATTTATTGCTTAATTTATTGCAATTTTGCACCACTGAAAGATATTTATGATCGGTGTACATGGACTCTTGTTCAGTTTAATTAATTAAAATGAGTCAAAGAAACACAATTTGTATTATTATATATATGTATGTGTATATATATGTGTGTATATATATATGTGTATATATATATATATATATATATGTGTGTGTGTGTGTGTGTGTATATATATATATATATATATGTATATGTGTGTGTATATATATGTGTGTGTATATATATATATATATGTGTGTATATGTGTTCAATCAACCCAAATATATTTAAAACTGAAGTTTGCTTAATTAATTAAGATTAGTCCGGTGACGTTGGACTGCGCATGGTGACTTTACAGTTCCCACAGGATTTCGTCCTTTGCAAATACATTTAATAAAGCCTGAACCTTGTCGTCACATAAGGATGTTTTTTTTTATTTATAATTATGTTATTATAATATGTTTTTATGACAATTGTTTATACTATGTATTAAGCAATTACATGAGGCATGATACTGATTTCTGTAAGTTAAAGGGGTACTTCAGCACTGTGAAGATGAATGTGTATTTAAACTGGGTTATTTATGAAGTAGAAATGTGAAATTATTTTTGAATTTGGTGCCTTCTAGTCTGAGAAAATCCAGAAGATGTATTTTTGGCTCATGTGGATGAAAGACAACAACTCCCAGAATGCACTTGCTTCGCTGCCCTACGAGGCCACTCCCAAAGCCACTGCTACCGGTTCACTTGCTCACTGCGGCACCGCCCCTACCGTTGTTTTCATTTCCTTAGTAACAAAACCATTTAGTTCAGTTAGAGAACAGACACTACAAGTTAAATCTGAATGTGTCTGTTCAATAAAGTGTGAGTGAGCCGAACGAGAATCACAGCACAAACGCAGCAGGATTCAGATTACATTCATCATGAGAGCTAAGAGCTGAGATATGCGGGCGCGGCATACATTCACGGCGCGTTTTCAGATCATGCCTTTTGAAGCTTAACTTTCATAGGAATTCATTTGAAAAGTTGAAACTCTCACTTTGCTCTGCACCGCTCCGTTTACATGAATGCCCGCCGAGCGCTGTGAGTGCTATCCCAGCCCCCATGGGCGGGTTGAAAACATGCTTTACTAACTCCTTCTACTGGCTGTAGTCTTTAGCCTCTGGCCAAATCAATCTGAGCACGATCAATTGAATATACTACCGGATTTCTACTGATACAAAGCTTAAAGCTAACAAGTAGTAAAGCAGAAGATATGATCCTTTCAGGTGCGGTTCGCTTGATCTGAGGCGGCAATAGCGATCTGTCACTTCACATTAAAGAGCGCCAAAATGGTAGTTTTTGATTATGATTTACTATGCTTTCAGGCTAACAATATAAGTGTATTACTCTCAGCTGAGTTAGACATGTTTAAATCCAGCTGAATTTTGCCAATTTTTCAGTCCACACATTGCATCTTAGGGTCGAGCCTGTGAAAGTCTGAGAAAAATCTGTTGAATATTAGTACATGTGCTGATCAGCCCAGGCTCCCAGGAATTTAGTAATTGACGCACACAACCCAGTGGAATGAGATCTGGATGTCATGAGGGCCAGATATTCTGCTGTTAAGGGCTGTTAAAATGTGCCAATTTAAAATCTCTCTTCAGAGCGTTCACTTAATGGAGTCACACATACAACTAAGTAACAAACCATGGAAAATGTGCAGCTTACTTATACGCTAATTTTAACTGTTATGTTTATCTGCTAATTTGTCCATAAAACGCTAGTTAATCCCTAATCCAATTGTTTCTGAAAACTTGAGGTCATGCAGTATGTGTTAATGTGTACTAATGTGCTGATCTAATGTGCCGTCTACTTTTGCATACATGCTTGTTCCTAAACAAACATCATCCATTGAATAGAGAGCTCATAGAGAGCTGCCTCGGCTTACATACATGCTTTTAGGACATCTGAATTCTGAATTCAGGAACATGCTTCTCTTACAATATGGCTCTTTGAAGTAAGAACACGATTTTTGCAGTAGTTTGTCATCTGCCGGTTTCAGTGGCTGTATTGAGGGGCGGTTTTTCTTTTGCATTACAGCAGCCAGGATTAATGTGTGTCTTGGTTTGCCTTGTTCAGTGTTTGTTTGGTTTCTGTATTCTGTTGAAGGACACACCTAACCTACAATATATTGTTGCTTGCTATGTCCACCCATCCAATCCACTCCCTGTTTGGCATTCAACTTCCTTTGAGAGCAGGAAATAACAGTGTACGTTTGGCAATTAAGTTTCCTGGAATAGACGCCTGGACCTCTAAATTAATAATGCCAGGAGGGACAGTAGCTCTGGGCTTTTTGAGGAGGGAAACACTGATGATAACAGACAGTGGAGGTCAGGAAAATGGCTGTAGGTGACCTGTGCCTTTTCTAGTGTAATTACTCGATTACATTTAGAAACCTTGGTCTTCCTTTTCTGTGACTGAGATTGTAATACTTCTGTTCTTTTATTGCCAGTTCAAATAACAAGGGTTTTAATGAACCATATTACCAGGATGGTTGTATCACCCTGACATTTTTTGCCCAAAAATATCAAAATGGATTAATTCTGAAATTAAATACATATTCATCATACAAAAGGTGTCAAGTCATTGATCGTATGAATTGCATTTGTAAGGTATTTTTTAAAGGGAAAATTCCCCAGAAATGAAAATCTCCGGAACACAAATAAAGATCTTTGAAACGAAATCTGAGAGATTTCTGTCCCTCCTTTGACAATCCAGTGACAGGGATTACTTTAATGATGTCTTTAATACCTTTCTGGGCCTTCAAAGCGGTAGTTGCGTAGAATGTCAATGGAGGGACAAAAAATCTCTCAGATTTCATTTCATTTTCATTTCTTTATTTGTGTTCAGAAGATGAACGAATGTCTTAGAGGTTTGAAACAACATAAGGGTGAGGAATTAATGACGGAAATTTCAACTATCCCTTTAATTGTATTTATGTACTTTATATAATATATCATCCCGAAACACAGGCACTTTGCTGTCTTCGACACGTGATAAGATCTTAGAGGATGAGACATGAATTGCACACTTGGATTTCCCCTTGTTTTCCGTCTCACATCTCAATGACGCTAGTATGCTACTTGCTGTCATCTGTTATATTGTTTCGCAATCTGTTGTTTAGTCTAACAAGCTCCCTCATTCAGCCAGAACAGGCAGAGCTCTCGGGATCAGCTGATCTCGGCACAGTTCATCAGATTCCTTAACGGCATCTAAGTTGGAAGGGCTGCTCCCAGACGGGTCTATAAATGATTGAATAAAAGCCTCCCACTCTTTCAGCGCAGCGCTCGGGGTTACTGTCGTATATCCGCATCTCTGGACACACAGAAAAGTCCCTTTGTCTTTCTGCTCCCGTGTCCGCCGCCATAGCCATGGCAACATGGTCGCTATGGAGTGCTATGAGGTGGCTGGAAGGGGGACTGGTGTCTCTTGTCAGAGCGCAGGCCTGTTCTTTCTCACTTTGGCGCTGGTGCGACTCCAAGCCTCAAACAGCCTTTCCTGAAAGCCTTTGTTTTGTGGCCTGCCATGCTTTCTTTACTGGTACATTCAATTGAGTGCTGGAAGTTTAGTGTTGTCAGCTCAGATGCAGCGAGCGAGATCAATAGAAAATCGAGTGACTATTTCAGAGCAGGCTTGTGGCTCCTTTGAAATTTATGATGCTTTATAGGGGACAGACTCTTTTACACCCCCATTTTATATTTTTGGCAGATGCTATTTGCACGTGTGTTTATTACTATTTTGGGTGGATCATTATTCTGTTCTTTTTACATTATGATGTAAAAGTGAGTTTTTTTAAATACTTTTAATAATAGTAATACATAATAATAATAATAATAGTAATTATGCCAAACCACTTAAGGTTTTCCTTTCAAGAAAATTAGTCATTTTTGTTCAGTATTATATCAGGATGGTTGTATAACCCTGACATTTTTTATTTCATGGCCCAACAATACCAGAATGGATTCATTTAGAAATTAAAAGCTTATTCCACATACAAAAGGTGTAGTCAAGTTATCACATGTAAAATTACAAGAAAGCATCTTTAACAACTGGGAAATATCACAACAAATTAAAAAAAAATATTTTGCTGTGTTTGACAACTAAATGTACCTGTCATGTAGAAAAATATATATGACAATCAATACAAAAACTGTATTTAGCCTATAATAATCACCAAAATGCCTTGAACGTTGAAACATTACCCATTCAGTATCACACATTTAGTGGCAGTTAAATGCTCTTAAAATGAAACCTTTAGTGTACTAATTCACAAGGAAGTTAATCACTAAGCTGTAAATCACAACAGGGCTCTGGTTAAATATTAATTTATGGTTTCCAAAAAGAAAATAAACCTTTTCTGTCAATCAGCTATTTGTGGCCAGTGCTAATTGATCTGGATGATGATGATGATGATGATGATGATGATGATGATGATGATGATGATGATGATGATGATGATGATGATGATTTGCTGTTATTAACTCTCTCCATCAAAAATCCTGAAAAAAATGGACCACCATTTCCACAAAATATGAAGCAGCACAACTGATACATTCAGCATTGATGATAATCAGAAATGTGTCTTGAGCATCAAATCATCATATGATCCCTCCGAAATCATTCTAATGTGACACTGAAGACTGGTGTAATGATGCTGAAGTTTCAGCTTTGATCATAGGAATAAATAACGTTTTACAAAATATTTACATGCAGTTCTTTTAAATTGTAATAATATTTCACAATATTACAGTTTTGTGACCTCTGCTATGATTGGCAAACGTCTTTGCTCTTTGTGATTGTTTTTCGGTGATATAATTCCTTTAACTGTAGTATTAGATGGCAGTCAATATTTGGCCATTTTTAATCTTATACAGCATTATAAACCAGTATAGTACTTGTGCTGTATTGTAGGGAATTTAATAGCGCATTAAAAACCACCAGCGTGTCTGAACTGTGTGTTTTAATATACTTCCGCCTCTAAGTGTATTATTGTGTTCTCTTTGACAAATGGACTGAGTTGCTCAAAATTGTTTCTGCTTTTTTTCCACAGTATGAGATTCTGCTCTGTGTCCAAGACCATGACGATCCAGCCATTGATGTTTGTAAAAAGCTTCTGGGCAAATATCCGAATGTTGATGCCAGGCTATTTATAGGTAAGTCTTTGATATTCTCTTTGTATGTTAAATGAGGCCTTAATCGAGAAAAATCAATGTTTCATGCTGAGGTACATCTCGTCCCTCATGCATTCGGTTCCCTTTGTCGGTTTTGTTTAGTCGCGCACAGGGAAAAGGCAGGAGTCCCTTAAGAGCAGCGTGGCGACCCGCGTGTGCGCCGCAACTCAGCTGTGTATATGCAAATGCAGCTCTCGGAGTAGATATTGATTCTTGCTCATTAGGAACAGCTGGTGACTGGGCCTGTTGTCTCTCCGGGGTCCTGTTATCCGCCCCGCTGCCTTCAGCTAGTCTGTTACCGCACACAGTCAGGGGAGATGAGCTGTCCTGGAGATGTCATCCGCTGCTTTGCATCAACCTGAAGCCATGTTAGAAAAAATATAACGTCTGCGAGGTTGTGTTGGTTTAAACATCTCCAAGTTGTTTACCAAACCAGCCAATCAGACGGCATAAAAGTGTGCATTAGAGTGCATTAGTACTCTGAGGCGTCATTGCAATGATCTTCAGGTGTTCGACCCACAAAAGAACATCTTCATTTGGCCTTATTGACATCCTTAAATGGGTTTTAAAGAGGATCTACTTTATTGATGGACATTAGGCTTGTTGTGGTTTATTTTGGAATTGCTTGATCATGTTTATTTGATCATGTTGAAACTGTTATTAACATGTTTATAATAACAGCTAATTGTTATTATTGTCTTTAAACTTAACTGTTATCAATGTGCAATTTGATTTCCAGTCATAGATTTTAATTGAATATATCATTGTAAGAAAAAATTATTTTAACTGTAGTATGAACATAATTCACTCCTTAATTCACTATTAAAAATAGTTTGCTGATTGAAATAAATGTAATTATTAGATGAACAAATATATATATATATATATATAAAAATATAAATATGCACTCACCTAAAGGATTATTAGGAACACCTGTTCAATTTCTCATTAAGGCAATTATCTAATCAACTAATCACATGGCAGTTGCTTCAATGCATTTAGGGGTGTGGTCCTCGTCAAGACAATCTCCTGAACTCCAAACTGAATGTCAGAATGGGAAAGAAAGGCGATTTAAGCAATTTTGAGCGCGGCTTGGTTGGTGGTGTCAGACGGGCCGGTCTGAGTATTTTACAATCTGCTCAGTTACTGGGATTGTCACACACAACCATTTTGAGAGTTTACAAATAATGGTGTGAAAAGGGAAAAACATCAAGTATGCGGCAGTCCTGTGGGCGAAAATGCCTTGTTGATGCTAGAGGTCAGAGGAGAATGGGCCGACTGATTCAAGCTGATAGAAGAGCAACTTTGACTGAAATAACCACTCGTTACAACCGAGGTATGCAGCAAAGCATTTGTGAAGCCACAACACACACAACCTTGAGGCGGATGGGCTACAACAGCAGAAGACCCCACCGGGTACCATACCACTCATCTCCACTACAAATAGGAAAAAGAGGCTACAATTTGCAAGATCTCACCAAAATTGGACAGTTGAAGACTGGAAAAATGTTGCCTGGTCTGATGAGTCTCGATTTCTGTTGAGACATTCAGATGGTAGAGTCAGAATTTGCCGTAAACAGAATGAGAACATGGATCCATCATGCCTTGTTACCACTGTGCAGGCTGGTGGTGGCGGTGTAATGGTGTGGGGTATGTTTTCTTGGCACACTTTAGGCCCCTTAGTAGCCAATTGGGCATCGTTTAAATACCACGGCCTACCTGAGCATTGTTTCTGACCATGTCCATCCCTTTATGACCACCATGTTCCCATCCTCTGATGGCTACTTCCAGCAGGATAATGCACCATGTCACAAAGCTCAAATCATTTCAAATTGGTTTCTTGAACATGACAATGAGTTCACTGTACTAAAATGGCCCCCACAGTCACCAGATCTCAACCCAATAGAGCATCTTTGGGATGTGGTGGAACGAGAGCTTCATTCCCTGGATGTGCATCCTACAAATCTCCATCAACTGCAAGATGCTATCCTATCAATATGGGCCAACATTTATAAAGAATGCTTTCAGCACCTTGTTGACAAAACTTGAATAAAAGTGAACAAATAAAAATAAAGCGACAAATACTAAAACCGTACTGATACGTTTTAGATCTGGGATGAGGATTGTTACAAAACTGCAAAAGGAATAATCATGTTTATTACTATAATATAATATTCAGGTGGACTGGGATTCATAACTTAAGATAAAGATAAATAATTTAAAATGTTTTCTAATATATTTTGTAGGGCTGCCCCCTAATACTAAACTAAACATTGGTTGACTAGAAGAGGCTTAGTCAACCAAATGATAATTTTTTGTTGGTTAGTCGAAGAAGAAAAAAATGGTGATGTTACGCAGTCCGTGAGGGACCGATCGTTAATGCTGGGTCCTTGTCGTAATTACAATGTGTTTGGCAGGAAATCTATGTTCGCCTTTCAAGTATGGCTTATCATTTGAAACATAAGTAACATGGCTGCTCACTCTAACGTCTACATTATTAGGCGCATATCCAAGTGTTTGTGCGGAGTGTGGAAGCTAAAGTATAGTAAGCTTATTGCATGAGATGGAGGCACCTGCACGATAATTTTTTTTAATATATATATATATATATACTTTGTCATTTTTGGTCATACAGATAAGAAGACATTCGAAACTGTAACGTTTCTGTAAACTGTACTTTTATTTGTGTAAACTCACAATCATAACAAAACTTTGTGCTTCTATAAAATAAAGAAAACAAACAGGGCGCACTTTCTGCCATCTCAGTCTCCGTGAACTAGAGCAGTGGTTCCCAACCTGGGGGGCGCCAGCGTTTGCAGGGGGTGCGCGAGAGTTTATGTTTCTCCATTTTTTTATATGTATGGAGGGGGGGCTTCATGGACAAAAAGTTGTTAACCGCTGAACTAGAGCGCTTCACAAAAATTAACCGAAACATGGCATATACTTGCTTCACAGATATGAGAAATATATTAATAGAATGCTTGAAATGTCTCAAACAAGAAATACTCCCTGATTATGTAATCGGTATGATATGTGCATTCACTATACTGTGGAGATGACGAGTTTGCACCTGACACTAGTTTATTAATAAACAGTTAAAATGTCTCTGCTATTTCAATTCAATTCAAATATATTTGTATAGTGCTTTTCACAATTTATCATATTTATCATTATCCATAATCATTATTTTTGCCGGCGTCCATAATCATTATTTTTGCCGGCGATTAGGTTAGTGCGTGCTCTTTAACATGGGGCTATTTATTATGCCTATAGTCAATAGCAGGAAGTGGAATATTAATGAGCCTTTAAATTAAAAAAAAGCGGAATATTTCATCAAACCAGCCTCCCACTGCCATCAGCTTACATTCCGGAGAAGGGCATTCCCATAAATGTAGCGCTACTCAACAGGAGAAACAAGTAACTGATCAACACACTAATCGATGGCACAAACAGGGAGCAAGACCCAAAGGCACTCGAGACATCAGATTGTCACAAGGATCACATACTGCCACATTAGCATGCTCTACCCCAGACACAAGGATTGCAAACGCTGATTTCCTACCACCAACTATACATCTTGAAAACAGATTTGAAGTATTAATGAATGTGGGTGATGAATCCCCAAATGTGATGAATGTAAACGAACACAGATCGCATCAGCCCGCAGCTAACACTGATACCAACAGGCGCTCAAGGTTGAGCAGACAGCGGCACTCAGCTCAGAACGCAGCCGAGCCCAGGACTCTGATAGTGGGGGACTCCACAGTCAGAAACATTAGCAGCAGGGATACAACTACATGCTGCCTTCCACAAGCAACAGTTTCTGATGTAAACAGGGAACTTCAGAACTTTCTGATGAAACTTAAGACTGCAAATCAACTTGTCATTCATGTGGGGGAAAACGATATTCAGAGAGAGCAGTCAGAACTCATTAAGAGGGATTTCAATGTACTTTTTGAAACACTTGGAAAACTAAAAGTTCAGCCGTTCATCAGTGGACCACTTCCACCAAGAGGAACAAATAGGTTCTCACGTTTACTTGGGCTTAATACATGGCTGCAAAAAACATGCAACATAAAGGGAGTGAACTTCATCGACAACTTCAATCTATTCTGGAGCCAGAGACAATTGTTTACATTAAATGGCCTCCACCCAAACAAACTTGGTGCAAGAGTGCTAAAGGACAATTTTCATTTTTCCTACACCATCCCTCAGCTGTGTGTGCTAACCCACTCGACCTGGATGGCACACAAACACCTGAACAGACTATGGACGACCACAGGACTTCATTTCAGCACCTGAATGGACATGCAGCTGACACACTCCACAAGGACATTGATAACACCACGCAGCCACAACAACCACTGCTCACGGACACACTCCCAGTTGAGTCCCGCCCACAGAGCTCAACACAGACAGACTGTGACGTATTAGAACTGACACAGATTGAGGGACTGAACTGTAACATCTCAGCCCGGACTGTGGAGTTGCAGGAAAGGGTGGGCTCCATGGGGGGTCAGACTGGTGAACTGTTACGCTTTATGACTAGTCTGAACAGGAAATTGCATGAAATGTCAATCCATGAACTGGATGATAACACAATTCAGCCTCCGATAACACCAGAACAACAGCCACCCTCACCAGATATGCTATTCCTCTCTCCAGCATCCCCGCTTCTGAGCTTCTCAGAGAAAATGGAGCAAATGGTCTATGCTGGAACCAGACTATCACACTCGATTGCTGCGAGCCCCAGATATCAACCAAAGAGCGTGAGCCCCACAACCATCAAAGCCTGTGGGCCCAGCTCGCTCTCCGCCTCCTCCTGTGAGATTTTTTCGGTCACAACGCCAGGCACTCTCCTCCTCCATCTGTAGGTGAACCAAAAACAACTGATACCAGCTCTCAGTGATGTGTGTTGGGTCCCCGCTATGATAACAGTAACTTTATCAAATATTTACAGAACGAGCGGGAGCCCAGTGTGCCTGTCTCTATTTCTGTTCTGTTATGTGATAGACAGTGTAAGACCTTCTCAGACCGTATAGCAAACCCATCTAATCTGCTGCCTATTACATGTCAAACTAAGATTACCGTGGGGGAAAAAATTAATACTGTTAAGTTAGCACTTTTAAACATCCGTTCACTTAAGAACAAATCATTTCTAGTCAATGACTTAATAACCACAAACAACCTAGATTTTTTTTGCTTCCAAATGAAACGTGGCTTGAAGAAAACTGCAGTGCAACAGTCCTCAATGAAACAGCCCCCTCCTAACTTTACTTTTATGAGTGTGTGTAGAGCGTTTAGGAGGGGTGAAGGTATTGCTGCTCTTTTTAAAGATGTCTATCAATGTAAGCAAGCATCATTTGGTGACTATCTGGGTATTGTGTTAAAAGGTGCAGCACGCATCCTGCTTATCATTATTTACAGGCCTCCAAAATACTCTCCATCCTTTGTTGAGGACTTTACAGAGCTGTTATCAATAATTTCCCCAGAGTTTGATTGTTTTGCCATTGCTTGGGATTTTAACATTCACATAGACAATGCTGAATCCAGTACAACAAAAGAGCTCATGACTGTTCTTAACACTTTTGATTTGACACAGCATGTACATGGTCCCACACACAATCGTGGAAGCACTCTAGATTTACTTATCAGTAAGGGTCTAAACATTTCATCAATTGTTGTTAAGGGTGTAGCATTGTCTGATCCTTTCTGTATTTTCTTTGATATTTCAATCTCTCCTGCCATTGAAGCTAGATCTGTCTCTGTCAAAAAGAGAAGCTTAAATGAGAACACTAGTGTGCTATTTATGAAGGCTATATCTCTAACACCAAGCATATCTGAAGACTCTGTTGATTCTCTCCTTGACTCCTTTAACTCAAAAGTTAAGAGTGTAATTGATGATATTGCTCCTGAGAAAGTCAGGAAAAAGAGTGGCAGACAGAAAGCACCTTGGAGAAACTCAACAGCAGTGCAAATAATGAAAAGACAATGCAGGAAATCTGAACGCATGTGGCGGAAGACAAAACTTGTAGTCCATTATAACATCTATAAAGACAGCCTTCATGATTTCAATGTGGAGCTAGGCAAAGCTAGACAGACCTTCTTCTCAAATATTATAAACAGAAACATAAACAACATGCGCACTCTTCTTGCTACTGTAGAGAGACTGACAAACCCCCCGAGTCACATTCCCAGTGAAATGCTCTCTGACAGCAAATGCAGTGAGTTTGCTTCCTTCTTCTCAGAGAAAATCAATAATATCAGAAAGGCGATCAGCACATCCTTGAGTTGCTCTGGGGTCAGTCAGATCAGACCACAACCTCAGAAAGTTACTATGTCTGATTTCGAAGTGATTGATTGTAAAATTGTTGAAGAAACAGTACAGCACCTTAAAACATCAACCTGCGCCCTTGACACTCCCCACTTCATTTTTCAAAAGTGTGTTTAACTGTTTAGAAGCAGATCTGCTAGAAGTGGTAAACTCCTCACTTCTCTATGGGACTTTTCCAAACTCCCATAAAACCGCAGTAGTTAAGCCTCTTCTGAAAAAGAGAAATCTGGATAACTCCATATTGAGCAACTACAGACCAATCTCAAATCTCCCCTTCATAGGCAAGATCATTGAAAAGTTGTCTTCAGTCAGCTGAACAATTTCTTAAGCTCAAACGGATACTTTGACAATTTTCAATCTGGTTTCACCACATCGCAGCACATAAACAGCGCTCATAAAGATAATAAATGATATTCGCCTCAATACGGATACAGGCAAAACATCAATTCTGGTGCTTCGACCTCAGTGCTGCATTCGACACTCTTGACCACAACATACTTCTTGACAGGCTGGAAAACTGGGTCGGACTTTCTGGGATGCTCCTTAAATGGTTCAGGTCGTACTTAGAAGGGAGAGGTTATTATGTGAGTATAGGTGACCATAAGTCTGACTGGACATCCATGACTTGCGGAGTCCCACAAGGGTCAATTCTTGCACCACTCCTATTCAACCTGTATATGCTGCCACTGAGCCAAATAATGAGAGAGAACCAAATGGCTTACCACAGCTATGCTGATGACACCCAGATCTACTTAGCACTATCACCTAATGACTATAGCCCCATTGACTCCCTGTGCAAATGCATTGATGAAGTTAACAGATGGATGAGCCAAAACTATCTTCAGTTAAACAAAATCAAAACTGAAATCATTACATTTGGAAACAAAGATGAAATTCTCAAGGTGAACACATATCTTGAGGCTAAAGGTCTAATAACAAAAAATCAAGTCAGGAATCTTGGTGTGATTTTGGAGTCAGACCTGAGTTTCAGTAGTCATGTCAAAGCAATAACTAAATCAGCTTACTATCATCTGAAAAATATTGCAAGAATTAGATGCTTTGTTTCCAGGCAAAACTTACAGAAACTCGTTCATGCTTTCATCACCAGCAGGGTGGACTATTGTAATGTTCTTCTCACCGGCCTTCCCAAAAAGACCATTAGACAGCTGCAGCTCATACAGAACGCTGCGGCCAGGATTCTGAGCAGAACCAGAAAATATGACCATATCACGCCAGTCCTCAGGTCTTTACACTGGCTTCCAGTTACATTTAGGATCAATTTTAAAATATTATTACTTGTTTATAAATCACTTAATAGCCTAGGACCTCAATACATTGCAGATATGCTGATTAAATACAAACCCAACAGATCATCAGGATCAAGTCAGTCAGAAATACCAAGAGTTCACTCAAAGCAAGGAGAGTTTGCGTTTAGCTATTATGTCAGCCGCAGCTGGAACCAGCTTCCAGAAGAGATCTGATGTGCTCCAACAGTAGCCACATTCAAATCCAGACTCAAAACACATCTGTTCAGCTTTGCATTTACTGAATGAGCACTGTGCCACTGTACATCCGACTGATTGCACCTAATCTAATCTATGCATCATCTTTATTATTTTTTATTTGATTTTTTTATCTATATATACTGTAATAATTTTATTCTTTTTTAATTATCTTTACAACTGTATATTTCTATTTCTTCTTATTTTAAAAATTCTATTTACAACTGTTTTAATTATCCTGTTTTTATTTTTAATTCTGACACGTGGTATTCTTATTTCTTATCACTGTTTTAATTTCTTTTTCTATGTAAAGCATTTTGAATTGCCATTGTGTATGAAATGTGCTATATAAATAAACTTGCCTTGGCTTGCCTCAATATGATTTATGAGGCATCATAAATATATTGAAGTAATTAAATTAATATTAACGTGGGATTAGTCGACTAATGGCTTAAATTACCAGCTACTAGTCGACTAGAAAAAGTCTGGGACAATCCTTTCTATATAGAATATTATTTTTCATGCCATTCTACCATGAGAACATTCTGACAGAAAAGAGACACTTAAATTCATAACCACAATTATTTATTTTAAAATTGCCAAGTGCAAGTTTTACAATCGTTTTCAGTCATTTATAGCCATAATAAAGGTCTTTATTATTGACACTATATCTCTTTGTTTTTTTTAGGAGGTAAGAAAGTTGGCATCAATCCGAAAATAAATAACCTCATGCCAGCTTATGAAGGGGCAAGGTACGAACTTGTCTGGATCTGTGACAGTGGCATTCGAGGTAAGTTTGCCCACCTTATGATCTAAAACTATGACCTCTATGACCTCTGCTTTTAATATAAGATTATTCAGATTGTTGTGTTTCACTGAATAGTAGGTTTAATGTCTTTTTGTAAAGTTGGCCTTAAGGGTCAATATTGTACAAAATACAATTGTTTACTATTACTTTTTTTCTTAATCGGGTGAAAAATGAGCATGTTTTGAGGAGATTCACCCTTGAGCAACTCTGAGCTTCTGCCAGTGCTAATCATGAACTAATATTTAACAGTGAAGCCGGACACTCTAACTGATATGGCTAATCAGATGACGGAGAAGGTGGGACTGGTTCACGGCCTTCCTTATGTGGCAGACAGACAAGGATTTGCCGCCACATTGGAGCAGGTCAGGAGCCTTCACAACTGACCTTCTAAATTCTGTCAGAACAGTGTTGAAGAGCTTTGTCTTGCTTTTGGAAGCTTTGAAGACTGCCTGTGTATTGTGCGTATGAGGAAGGGCTTTCTTCTGTCCTGTCAATCTGCAATAAAACTGTTGAGTTGCGACTCTGTTCCTAGTAGAGACACCAATCTTGAAATGGGACACCCACCATATGGTGGAGTTCCTCTGTGCCTCTGGACTTAAAAGCTCTTTTGCCAAATTAATGCAATATTTAAATGCATTAACAGCTGCCAATATTGGTTTATTTATGAAGCTTTTTAAGCTCAAAAGTAAATTCTCCTTACTAAATATCTCTCTGCCGATTATCGGTGAGAAATTCAATTGAATAGACATTTAAATCAGGCTTAAAGTCAATATTTGAACAGGTTAAATTGGCAGCCCTGCAAATAAATAACTGCCAAATGTGTTGTTTACATACGTAATGCGATTCTTAGTGCATCGAGTCTTTAGAGATTAATTATGTGACATAAACAGTTAAACATGTCCCATGTGAAATCCTGCAGGTTTATTTTGGAACGTCACATCCTCGTTCCTACATCTCGGCCAATGTAACGGGAATCAAGTGCGTCACAGGGATGTCGTGTCTCATGAGGAAGGACGTCCTGGACCAGGCCGGCGGGCTGATTGCGTTCGCTCAGTACATCGCTGAAGATTACTTCATGGCCAAGGCCATCGCAGACAGGTTTGCCAGACTGTTTAAATATCAGTACAGTGCTAATGGCTTACAATATCATATTCAGTCAGGTCTTATATCTTTATATTCCTGCGTCAGTGAGTGAAGCATGCTGATAAAGAATTCAATTTTCTTTTAAAGGAATAAATCAATTAAAATTCTGTAATTAACTCACCCTTGTGTAGTTCCAAAACATTGGGCTTTATAGGACTTTTTAGGGCTTGACAGTCTGGTCTCCCTATGCTTTTATTGTGTGGAAAGAACATATCATGGTCATACGGTTTGGAACAACATGAGGGCGAGTAAATTATGACAAAATGTGTAGTTTCGAATTATTATATATTCCTGTAGTGTGTTCAGAATTATATCTCTCATGCTTTCTTTTTACCATCAGTCTCAGCAAAAATGTCCTTTATTTGCCAGTTCACTGATATGGTGTTTTTCTTGCAGAGGATGGAAATTTTCCATGGCAACACAAGTAGCCATGCAGAATTCTGGCTCATACTCCATTGCACAATTCCAGTCTCGCATGATCAGGTACGGCAGTTGTTCAATCAGCTTTTTCATGTCCGGTAGTGAAACCAATCTGTTTTCCTGATGGGACCACCTCTGGCGTAGTAATGAGACTGGGTTATTTTTGTTGTTGTTTGCAGTTTTCCGATAGCGTCGCAGATGGATCCCTGCTTATTTATAGCGCAGCATTGATAGGATCAGGGCTGAACATTAACTTTTTTGCTCACCAGCCACTGTGGCTAGTGATTTTCCAAAGTTGCTAGCCACTAAGCATTTTCAATGGCCACAATTTTAACATCGATAATATGAGGGAAAACTTCAATGTACAGTCAAACCAAAATTTATTCAGACACCTTCAACATTTCTCACGTTATCACAGTTTATTCGCTATAGTTTAGAAAATGGTCATAAAATATGACTAGAACTCAGAGTTAAACTGTGTCAGGACAAATTCCCCTTGATAATGTCAGATAACTTTTGATATAAAGGTATGTAATGAATTACAATCAACCAATCAGCTGTCAGCTGTTAAATTTAAATACTCAATTAGATTATAGCAATTTAGGTCAACCAATTACCAAGCAATGCTTCATTTTCTTCAGTCTGGTGTAAAAGGTCGCATTAGCAGTTAAAGAAAAAACATTGTCAGGTCAAAGTGTCTGAATCATTTTGGACACAATTTTATTTAAATCAATTTTACTGGTAGTCCACTGTATGAAGAATTTTTGGGTATAATATGTCACAGTTTACTTTATTTTGCTATCTTCATTCACCTATAGTGTCCTGCACTCACTAATAATAAAAAAAAAGATATCTGGTGTCTGAATAATTTTTGGTTTGACTAGATATTTTTTCTCATAATTTGTCAGCAGGTATATTAGGCTGCTGTCACTTTAAGACTGACGCGCAGATCCATTATACTGTTACACATGTTTTCTTTCTCAACTGTTTACATTCACTTAAAACATAACTGATTGTGTTTACATGGATGCTCACCTAGGCCGGCATTTTGACATTATTGTATGTGTATTTGACGGTTTAGGCAAAAATAAGCAGCGAAAAAGAACTCAATTTAGAACTGAGGCGCGGCTTTATGTGAGCGTACTTTGGGTGTGAGCACAAAATGTGAGGGAATGAGTTGGGTGTGAGCACAAAATCTGTGGGAATGAGTAAAATTATAAGCAAAATGTACAATCCCGCAGCGAAATTCAAGCCCTGTAACACCAACAAAATTAATCTGGATTAAATGAAACGAGTGAGTGAGGGGAGCCGGGTTTGTGTGTCAACTCACTGTCAGAGAGATGAGAGAGCGAGAAAGCGCAGCTGGTATTGTGTATCTTCGCATTTCAGTATCGATATGTAACGTAAAAGCGATATTTTGACCACTCCATTGCATTTTAGTTTATTATTTCAGATGCCTTTTAAAAGACTACAATTGAAAAAGTGGCTAGTTGGAGTGACTGTTACACTCCACTGCTGAAATCCACCCGCATTTGCCGGGCTGGTGTGTGTTAATGCCAAGCCCTGGTTTAGGATCCTATCTGGAATATTTTGATGTTCGATTTTGTCCTTCTTTTTTAAATGATAAGTTTTTTTTTTTTTCAGTGATATGCTATCCTGTATTATTCATGATGTTTTGACATGGCTTTAGATGGTATCTTTTCCCTTTGTGGTGCATAATATCTGCTGAGCTCCTCATAAACATCTCATTGTTATCTGCTCTTCATAGATGGGCCAAGCTGAGAATCAACATGCTGCCAGCCACCATCATTGAGCCCATATCAGAGTGCTTTGTGGCGAGCCTTATCATTGGCTGGGCTGCACACCATGTGTTCCGCTGGGACATCATGGTGTTTTTCCTGTGCCATTGCCTGGCCTGGTTTATTTCTGATTACATCCAGCTCAGAGGAGTACAGGTGAGACACTAGGTTTGGCAAAAACCAATGCACAGCAAATCTGCCTTTCAGCATTTCTGGTATAAAACAACCGTTTTTAATGATCCAATCAATTCCAAATGGATAAAATCAAGTCACAGGCCATTTTTTTGCTTGGTTTAAATCCTATCCTAACCTCATTCCAATCAGAAATGTCACATTACTGAAGAAACCGAATTGGTTGTTTCTTCATTTGGATTTATCTATACATTCCAAGTTTATAAACAGACATGGTTTAAATTTTTAACAGCCCTTAGAAGCAAGATCATAAGTTGTTCCTCGTAGTCATTTTATATTGAATTGCCACATTACCTTTCGTAATTCTCTTTCTACACTCTTTTCTCAAAGGGCGGCCCTCCATCCTTCTCTAAGCTGGACTATGCGGTGGCATGGTTCATCAGGGAATCCATGACAATTCAGATTTTCTTGTCCGCTCTTTGGGACCCCACCATCAGCTGGAGGGCAGGACGCTACCGATTGCGTTGCGGAGGTACAGCAGAGGAAATCTTGGATGTTTAAATGGCACCGTGTGCCAAGGACTATGCACTGGTGTAAACATGGAAACAGAACTGCTAGAAGACATGGGCGCAGATGGACAAATGAACTGCAAATTTTTTGTTTTTGTTTTGGGTTTTATTCCAACTTCTGATAGTTTTTATCCTGTGACTTTAGCAAGCTTGAATAGATTATTTATGTCCTTGGTGCTTTTTTTTGTTTTTTCCTGTGAGGTCTCTTGACAATGTGAGACCTCGTTCTAGATGAGCCAAAAGTTATGAAGGGGTGGAAAAAAGAAAAACCTACAAGGAAACGATGTCTGGCGATGAGGCGGCACTTCAGCGGGCATCAGAACCCTGATGAAAATACATCAAAATGGAATTTTTTTTAAGGTCCTTGCTATGTTTAGTGGTGGTTGAACAACTCTTGTGTATTGCGACATCTGTTTTATCATGTGTTTGGATGGGCGGTACGGTTTTTAAACATTATATTAGCTCGAAAGTGAGGTAGAGAATGACTGAAGCCTTTTAAAATGGCACAAGCTCATGAATGGATCACTTGCTTATCACAGTGTTGCTCTCAACATACAGCACTCTTGCCATATTTTATACATTTTTGGACTTTTGAATGCTCAAAACGGATCCACTCAGGTCCATTTTATGTTTACTGGACAGGGCAATATCTTCTGTAGAGGTTACACATAGGGAATTGTGGCAGAGGTTCGTATACGCTTACTATCGAACTATCCTGAAACAACGCAACGCTTGTACATGCTTGTACAGTTTTTGCAGCCACCCTGCAGTATTCAAACAAGAGGTATAAAGGCCTAGTTTGAGCCCAAGTTATCCTCAGCATGATATCTGCCGATTTAATTGCATATCTTATGAAATTTAGTGCCATTTGAAGAGCAAACGTTTTTAACGTTATAATTTAGGCTTTTTCAAAGCCAACACCATGGTTTTTCTTCAAGGACTTTATCTTCACATGCTTCATTCTCTGCACTATTAGCTCTCATACCAGAATCAGGGTTTGCTAAAAGGTTTCCTCCCGTGCCGCTGTTTGTTCGAGAAGCTCTGTCAGTATTTTCCTGCAAATGTTTGACTGGATCTAAATGCTCAGATTTACCTCTAAATTGTCCGAACATTTCATCCGACGCCATTTCAGTTCTCCAATTAAACAAAATTCTGTCGTCATTAATAATTTGAGTGGTTATATACACTGTTTGATTTAGTTATGGTGTAAAATTATCAAAACTGTTGGCAAACATCTGCATTTACGCTCTGAGGCATTTCAAAATATTGCAGTCGCACGGTGTGCTTTTTGGCTTTTTTAATTCCCCCGACAACGTAAATCCCTTAACTTCACCAAGTCAAACAGTATTCACGAAACAATTGACATTCTTCTCTGCCTTTTTCCCCCCTGCAGTTGTATCTTGAGAAACTGCTTGTGTTGTTTAGTACTTCTAGCACGTACTGCTGTTAAACTGCCCTTTCTGCATTTTCCTCATTTCTTGACTCGCCTTCATGTTCTGCCGTGTTCATGAATCATAGCGCCGATCGTGACGTACCCATGCCAGCACTGGCAGTATTGTTTTCCAGATACTCATTTACCTGGAAAGTTCAACCCTTCTTGTTATTCTAGAACCGTAATATGTGATTCAGGAAAACACGTAGGCGCGAGCCGTGTGCATGTCTTCATCAGCTGCCATTTAGGAAGTGATAAACACTGTTTTATCCCAACGCCAAACCCTCCATTGTATGAGTTTTTGGTGTTGGTTTATTATTTCTAATTTGAATGCAACACTTGGGCTGACTAATGGAAATATACTTAAACTTGTGTTTTGTGCATGAGGCCACAAAATGAATGCCATTTGTTCGTAACATTGCAGTTAAAAAAGTATTAACAGTTAGCAATAACCATATACATTATAAACTGTAGTACTGTATTCAGGCTGTGAAACAAAAGCAAGCTTCCAAACCCATTTCTTTGTCCAGTTGTGGTATAATAAACATTTCAGATTTTGTTGACCGTTTCACATGAATCGTTCCTCATACAAATAATGGGCCTCATTCATGAAACCCGAACAAGTTTTACAAAATCGTTGAAAAAAGCACTCTTTATTTGTTACATTTGCTAAACCATTCTTGTGTAAATTGTTGCGTTAAATTGAATAATTTGTAAAACCATTCTTTTGTAAATTGGAAACTTTAAAGTGACAATTACAACGGTTTTATGAATTATTCAGTTTGATCTGCCAATTTAAGTTAGACATTTTTATGAATTATCCATTAACCCAATTGCTGCCATTGAGTTGAGTAATCGTACACCGTAATTGGTGTTAAATTGAATTATTAGTTAAAACCATTCTTGCTTGAATTGAATTCAGTGCTACAATTTAATGCTTTTAGGAAAAGTCTTTATGTAAGAATGGTTTTACGATTAACAAAAATGAATTCTGCTCTTGAATAAGGCCCAATGTGTTGTCGACCTGCAACACTGGTAAAATTGAATGTACTTTGCATGAACATGTGACTAACATGTTTATTTTGGGTGGTGGGGTGGGGTTTCTATCAGTTGAACACTTGAAACGCCACTGTAGAAACCAGAACATTTTATTTTAGGAAAGGGGAAATCCGGCTTTTTCTGCAACTATCCAAGTTCCGCTCTTTACTTTCAACCATATCTGCTGGCTCTTATTTTGTATATGTGAAATATTGTGTCAAAATGTAATGTGTAAATTCACCTCATTTACGAAAAGTCTACAATGCACTGTACATTTCCTGTTTAGACTTTTCCCTGGCTGTGAGAGAATGCTGAGTGTGTCTGTGGAAATATGATGTTTATGGCCTTTTTTTGATATGTCAGTTCTGAAAGGATTGTATTATCGTAAAGTTCTGTGGGGAACTGGACTTTTTTTTCCCACAAGTGTACAGTTGTATGTCGAATTAACATGTTTTGTAGAAGACTGGTGACCCGTATGGTGCCATGTGGACATGAAGAAAAACGTGTGGCTGTTCTGCACTTGTGAACCTGAGTACCAGCCGCTGTTTACTCACAGCTACAGTCAAAAGAAGTGTGACAGTCTGTATGAACTGTATTGGTCCCAGATTACAGGATCTGAAACAATATGGTTATGTTTCAAGACTTGCTAAGCTGCCTTTTGAAACAAAATTGAGCCTCATCCTGAGGTATAATTGAAACATTACTACATTGCACTCACAATCATTCTTTACTACAGCCCTGGACTCAAGGTTGAACAAAGTGACCAAGAAAAAAAAACTACTGCTACATGTCTACCATCCATGGTCATCAATCAGAGTAACAAAAAAAAGTCTAGTTGTGATCCACCGCTTTTTATTTTATGTGCTGTAAGTTGACAAAAGAGCAAAGGAAAAATCTTTTAACTTTTTTTTTTTGAGTATGTACAGTTTATTTATGAAGTTTGGTTGATAACCATTACATACACTGCTTTCTGAGGGTTAATTTATCACCAAGTTGTACATTTTTGTTCATCCCTATGAGATTTGTTCTTTTTTTCTGGCAGTGTAAAGGTATGGCTGGACAGACTTCAGTTTTTGAATCTTTTGTTTTTTTTTTTGTTGTAGGTGTCGTGTACTGTACTCTTGATGCTGAATGCGTAATCCACAGCTGGAAACTGTGTCATTACAGATAAATTAAAGCTTTATCGAGCAATATAAAAAAAGTGCATGTTTCCTCAGTTTTTATACCCAAATCTCTTCTGTATGATCCTAATTTTTACCTTTTAAAGTTGTTTGGTTTAAGGCTCGTTCACACCAACTGTAGACAATTATCATCCACACCAGCGGATAATATCATTCTGTTTATTCTAAGGTTTTGTCGTCTGCCACTTTAAACGCTCAAGCTCTTTAAAGCGGGATGGATTCTGGTTGGCTGTCAATGTTTTTATCATTCATAAGCTGGGAAAAAAACTCATTCTGAAACTGATTCAAATTTATGGTTTCACTGTGCCATTATCATTCTAGTTGTGGTGTGGACTCTGCTATTCATTTATATTTAAAACGATATCTTTAATGTTATTGTCCATGGTGTAAACTGGCTTTCAGCTGCATTAGCTGTATAATAGTTCCTTTCAAGCTGATACAAGTTAGTTCCCTGCCCTCTTTCCGACTTCTGTTTGAGATTGCGTGCACCCATTCATGCACCATATCACATGTTTAAAACTGTGAAATGCAACATCACCCACAGGATCTAGGCATGACCTTAATACTTAGTATATCATTTGAGGTTAGAAGAAAACTTTTATAGACACTTGAGCTGTGCTTTCTAAACCCTCTGACCTTAAAACGAGGTTTAGCTTATTCCCAAATGCGTGTTTGAGGTGTTTTAACAAAGCAACTTGCACTGATCTTAAAATATGTCAGTGCCATTGTGTCTCAAGATGCTAAGGCTACTTAAATGTCCTAATTGAACTAAGGCTTAATCCTGTCTAGGCCCTGTCTGTGAAACCGGGCCTTACTGTTTAACTTGTCCTGCACTGTCACCCGAGTTTGATTGAAGGTGGGACCTGAGACCAGAATATCAGAGAGACTTGGTCTTGCAACTTTGGCTAGTAAGCAACCAGCTAGCAATGTGCTAAAACCCACTCAGAACAGTTTAGCATTGATAAACATTAGGGGTGTAACAAAACATGATACTTTGAACAAAATTGTTCAAATGGTAAGTTTTTTTAATTACTACTTTTAACACATAATAAAGTAATTTGTCAAAAGAAAAAAAGTTTGCGAGTGTATGTCTAAAAGTGGAGTTAACTGTTCATCAGAATGCTGTATTTGGTACATCAGGGCTGGACTTGAATAGGCTTGGACTTCATTCTCCTCCCTTATGTGCAGTAATAGAAGGGGTACTTCACAGTGGCAATATAGGCTTTCAATAAAACTAGGCTGCCTAAACAGTAGAAAGGAAAAAAAATAATAATAATTTGCGAGTGTATGTCTAAAAGTGGAGTTAAACACAACGATGGATACACTTACCAGAGCCTTGATTTAGTAGGAAATACTTCTTAGCAAACTTTTAGACATAATGGCGTTGACTTGTATTGTTCCCGGGTGCAAGAATTCAAAGAGTAAATGTTTAGCGGGAGTGAATAACTTTGTGTTTCTGGTGAAGGATCCAGCACGTAGTAGGCAGCTGCTAAAGCAACAAAGAATTGCAAAATAGACCCCAAACTTTTGAATGGTAATTAAAAAAATTTGACATTTCTGTCAAAAAATATGATCCAGTAAAAGTGTAGTAACCATGTTTTTGGCGGATTGCTTACCATTTGTATAACCAAATGGTAAATGTGTAGTTACCATGGTTTAACTACAATGACCATGGTTTTTGTATTTTCGTACGGATTTTTAACACTCAAAGTCAGTGGGGCTCCAAAATATTTTGGACCCTATTTACTTTCATTGTATGAACAAAACAGTTCTTCAAAATAGCTCCTTTTGTGTTCGACAGAGGAAAAGGTTGTACAGGTTTAGAATGACATGAGGGAAGGACAAAATGATTTTCAGCTTTTTTCCAGAACACAGTACGTTGGTGTGTAGACAATGCTTGGTATTTTCTATTAGATCATTTCCTGTTGATCCCATCATTTTTGATTTCAATCAGCTGTCCAGACCAGCAGTTTCGGTGCGTAACCGTGTAAATAATGGCATTAAAGCAGGCACAGGGATGTCAGTGTGCTGCAGGTCAGTGCTCTGTGTTTGCTGAGGTGTGTGATTCACTCCAGGTTATGTGCACTACTCTCTCCCAGCACTACTAACTCTATCGTTACCAAGCATCTGGTCTCTCAGTCCTCCGTCAGTGTTTTTTACGGTCATAAGCACAAATATTCCTGCATCCGAGGCCGGAGCTGCGTTTATGCAGTCTTTCTGTTGTGTCTCTTTGTGTTATCTGCTGTATTATCTAGTCTGTGTTCTTGCCTGCAGGGTGTCCGTCTGTGCTTATCTCAGCGCTCTGTTAGATAGCAGGCCATTATTAGGGGAACAGGGAATGGATGAAGATCTGGTGCCACAAGAAGGAAATGCCATCTTGCTGAAAACTCAGTGTTGAGCTCAATGCTGTTTCCTATAGGCATTGCTAACACGATTTTAATGTGTAAAGCTCATTTAAAGATTGACTGTAGAGAGTTGCCTATGTTTAAATTACTACAACTGCAAAGATTTACTAAATACAAATAATGTTTATAGAGTTGATTATAGTATTTATTTTCTAAGTATTAAAATTATAATTTTTAAGTATCATTATTTTCTAGTGTACTGTATTCATTTGCATTAGGGTTTTTGAAAAATTCACAAATCAGTCCACTAAATCACTGGGTGGTGAATGAGTAGTTTGTTTATTTTTTGTTGTTGTGTGAGTAGTTTGTTTATTTTTTGTTTGTTTATTGGACTGGAAGTTCTGCAGTAAATGGTGAACTAATGAGCAATTCATTGCAACTCTTGCAACAAGTTCTTTTTGAATGGCTTATATTGTTATGAGACAGACACAGTCTCATTAATCATTTATTCAGCGTGCAAATAGGCATTAAAAAAAGACCATCTGACAAAAAAAAAGAGTAAAAGTTGGCACACAACCACAGCCCCAAAATAGACTTCTTTATTGCATGTTCTCGCCAAATGGGACTTTCAAGCCACGTGGTTCTTCATCAGACAAGGAAATCTAAAAGAGTGTACACATAATACGTTATTACCAGGGTGTTGATATGCATTTTAAGGCGGTTACCACATTGGTAGGGTGTCATAGGTGGTTCCAGTGCAGTTGCTAAGGCTTTGTCAGTGGTTGTTACCACATTGAAAGGGTGTTGTGGGTGGTTGCCAAGGTGTTGCTAGGCAGTTGCTTAGTTGTTTTAAAAGGTTGATACAGCACTAGGCAGTTTACATGGTGTTGCTATGCATTTTAAAGTCATTCTGAATTGTTGTTACCACATTAGTAGGTTGTTTTAGGTGATTGTAATGCAGTTGCTAAGTAATTGTCAGTGGTTGTTGCCACATTGGTAGGGTGTTGTGGGTGGTTGCAAAGATGTTGCAGGGAAGCCATTTAGCTGTTTTAAAAAGTTGTTACACCATTACTAAGGTGTTACTTATAAAATGGCTGTTTAAAAAAAAATAGCACATTGGATCCAGACACAGTTTAGTAGTTTATTTAGAGAGTTCATAGATGGGCCTTGACAGGATAGACAGAAGGTTTCGGAGCAGTCACTGCCACTTCGGGAGGAGCTGTCGCCGTCGCCTTGGGAGGAGCTGGAGAAGCGCATCTGATAGTCAATGACCTCTGAGATCACTGGACTCAGGACCACCAGAAGTGCTGAGAGAACCGGACCACCAGACTTGGATGCATTGACCCTCAGACTCTGGACAACCAGACTTCGAAGTGCTAAGAGCACCGGCCTTCAGGTCACCAGTCTTTGGAGCGCTGAAATCCATGGTGGGCAAACTACCTCCCCCACAATGAAGAAGGAACCACTCAACAGCAGGGAATATTCCAGAAAGATTCCAGGCAATGAACAAGATAATCCATACATGGGTACAACAGAAACTAAAACAAACGCACACAATACATCCGATTTGGACAACACCACGCAAGGAACATGAGAAACACTCGGTTTAAAAACACACAAGTTAAGAAGGGGCTGATTTAGGACAGGTGTAAGTGATTAGTTACTATGGGACCTAACTAGGGTTGCTATGGTGACAAACAAGAGTAACTATAGAAACTAACAAGACATGCAATGCAACATGCAATGCAACATGGGAAACAGTAACTAATCAGGAAGTGAATACAGAAACAAAAGGAACAGAAAAAACACATCAACATAAAAGTCCTTAAACACAAGACAGGGAAACACAAGACCATAATCAGGACATTATTATGCAGTTGCTAAGGCATTCTGAATGTTTTTGCTAAATTGCTAGCTTGTTAGGGATGGTTGCCAGGGCACTGCTATGCAGTTGAGTTGTTGCACTGCTAGGCTATGTGGTTGTTAAGGTGATCTGAATGTTTGTATCCATGTTGCTAGGTTTTTGTGGATAACTTGGTAGGTCATTGTGGGTGGTTGTCAGGGTGTTGCTATGCAGATAATATGTTATCAATGACTGTTATTGCATTGCTGGACTATGTCGTTGCTAAGGTGCTCTAAATGGCTGATAAGAGTTGCTGTTATAAGTAGTTTCTAGGGCGTTAATTTGCAGTTGTTCTGAATCACACTGCTAAGGTGTTGCTAAGCCGTTGCAAGGTGGTTCCTAAGGTATTGCTAAGCAATTGCTAAGGTGTTAGGGTGTCAGGGTGTTATGCAATTTCAAAGTTTTTTTGAATGGCCATTTCCAACATGTTACTATGTGGTTGTTAAAGGAATAGTTCACCCAAAAAAAAAAAAATTGTCATCATCTAGTCAAAATCAAGTTGTTCCAAACCTGTGTGAATTTCTTTCTTCTGCTGAACACAAAGGAAGGTATTTGGAAGAATGTTTGTAACCAAGCAGATCTTGGCAGCCATTGACTATACCATAGTATTTTCCCACCATGGTAGTCAATGTATGCCAAGATCTGCTTGGTTACAAAGATTCTTCAAAATACCTTCCTTTGTGTTCAGCAGAAGAAAGAAATTCAAACGGGTTTGGAACAACTTGAGGGTGAGTAAATGATGACAGAATTTTTATTTTTGGGTGAACTTTGTAAAAACTAATGTTTTTTTAGGGTGATATAGTACCCTAACTGTGCTGCTATCCAGTTGCTAAGGTGCTCTAAATGGTTGGCACAGAGTAAATAAGGTGTTGAGGGTAGTTTTTAGGTTGTTGCTAGGCAGTTGTTTTTGTTCTGAATTGCACTAGTAAGATGTTGCAAGGTTGTTAGGGTGTTCTGGGTGGCTGCGTACAAGCCCAAATGAGTTTCGCCCTAGTTTCATGTCATATTCTGGTCCCCAGATATGACTTGAGTCCTCCTTCAACTATTGTTGGCTACTATGTGTAAAGGCGTGTAGTGTTTCAGTTGTACAACATATTTTCCTAATTATCTTCTCCATTAACAGTGAATGATGGCTTACTCATTGTGTTGTCAAGACAGTTGTGTTTGTCCCCATGAATAAACACTTCTGATCACTGACAGAAGGCCAACAATTACAATGGCCACCCTCAGTTATTTAAGAACCAAAGTATTCTAGACAATTCCTATAAATAACTCAAAAGATGATTCTGCTGAAAGCTGCCCACTTTGCTTTTCACTGGGTCCAAAGTTTATCTCCAGAGTGGACTCAATGGATAACTAGGACTAAAAAACTATCAATGTTATCCTAAGGGCTTTGTCCATGTAATTTCTCTCTAAATACATCTGAGGGTGTGTAATTGTTCACTGAACTGGTTATTGCATAATTTACTGTGAGCTGGCAAACATAAAGACAGAACAACGTTCTTCTTAGAATTTGTTGATAACACACCCTTGACTGATTGCTGAAAGAAAGTAGCTGTTTCATAAAAATCACAGACTCTATGTCAGTTTTCTAGATAATGGATATCTGAAGCCTGGACTATTAGTTGTTACAGTATGACAGAGGCACCAGTATCTCTGGGTAGGTGCCAGGGCAAAGAGAGGCGCTGGTAAAACTGAAGTGCTTGAGTACAGCTCTACAGGCAAGACTGCCGCCTGCTCGACAGCTTCCTCTCCCCATGAATGCTTCTCTTTGTTGGACTAGTCCCATCATCCAATCAACACACTCTTAAGATTTAGGGACATGATCCAGAAAACCCCAGCTGCTCTCTGGCTAAGAAACCTACTGTCTAACTCTGAACGGAAGAGGAGTTTTGTAACATTTATCCCATCCAACCCCCTAAAGAATTTGAT
This sequence comes from Gobiocypris rarus, assembly GCA_023029165.1. Lineage (NCBI taxonomy): Eukaryota > Metazoa > Chordata > Actinopteri > Cypriniformes > Gobionidae > Gobiocypris > Gobiocypris rarus. Next base: position 14,427,277 of record CM040922.1, read on the forward strand.
TATTCATGAGATCACATTATAATGTGGAAATGTACTATGTATCCATCCATCCATCCATCCATCCATCCATCCATCCATCCATCCATCCATCCATCTATCCATCCATCTAACTCTGAATGGAAGAGGAGTTTTGTAACATTTATCCTATCCAACCCCCTAAAGAATTTGAATATTCAGGAGATCATATTATAATGTGGCAATGTACCATGTAGTCATCCATCCATCCATTCATCCATCCATCTAACTCTAAATGGAAGAGGAGTTTTGCAACATTTATCCCATCCAACCCCCGAAAGAATTTAATTATTCATGAGATCACTTTATAATGTGGCAATATACCATGTAGTCATCTATCCATCCATCCGTCCACCTATCCATCCATCCATCCATCCATCTAACTCTGAACAGAAGAGGAGTTTTGCAACATTTATCCCATCCAACCCCCGAAAGAATTTAATTATTCATGAGATCACATTATAATGTGGCAATGTACTATGTAGCTATCCATGCATCCATCCATCCATCCACCCATCCATCCATCCATCCATCCATCCATCTCTGAACAGAAGAGGAGTTTTGTAACATTTATCCTATCCAACCCCCTAAAGAATTTGATTATTCATGAGTACACAATATAATGTGGCAATGTACTATGTAGCTATCCATGCATCCATCCATCCATCCAACTCTGAACGGAAGAGGAGTTTTGTAACATCTCATCCAAATCCCTAAAGAATTTGATTATTATGAGATCACATTATAATGTGGCAATGTACTGTGTAGTCATCCATCCACCCATCCATCCATCCATCCATCCATCCATCCATCCATCCATCGTCTGTCATACAGAAAAAAAGATCTATCTATCCGTCTGTTATACAGAAAGAATGATAATTTTGTCTGTCAGCACTTCAGAAATATTGTCAGGTCTTCAATTGTGTGTCACAAGTATTAATGTGGTCAAAGATTCACTCATGTTCAATGACAGACATGAATGCCGAAGCATAAACCCCCATCATTAGCTGCTCTTGAGTCGGTGGGTTAAATTACTTTCCAGAAGGTTGGATCAGTTTTCACAGACACTGAGTGTTTGGAGCCCTTGTGCAGGGGTAGGTCTCATTTCAAACCAATTTCTCCTCACCCACACACTCTTGCAATACAGACCAGCTAATTAACAGCGGCATATCAGTGGCACACTAGTGCAACATCACCTCCAGCAGAAACACTCCACATTCAAGGGCTTCTTGTGAGTTACAGGGATAAGCATTGATCTATAGCATTGATGTGTTAAAAAGCATTTCTGTGATGTTTCACTCTCCATTGACAGGGCAAAATGCTTTAATGATTTGTGATATTTAATGCAAATGCATATATTTAAAACTTGATCTACTCTAAGCTTTTTAAATTAAGCTCTAAAATCCAATGCAGAGCACATGAGTCCTACACCTCTCATTTACGGACGTAAATATGCACGTGTGGTCTCCACTGATGCGAAAGTATGCAACAAATGCTTTGGAGTACTTGTGTAATGTGAATGAATGGGGTTTTGGGTCTTGGCCGCTGCTGTTACAAGTCCAGAGGGGATGACTTTCACATGATTTCTTAGAGCTTATGGAGGTCATGGGACATATAGTACTAGAAGTTTTCCCCTGCCTGTTACCGGAGTAAAAATCTAAGGAATCCAGGCCTACAAGCTCACATGTCGCCTTAGCTACATTGGTATGAGGATTAACCCTGTTTTTGCAAGGTTACGCTATGGCTATGTTTGGAATAGCTTTCTACCATACTACTCTGACTATTTCTGCAGTATACAGTACACCTGTACTTTGCAAAGCATGCAAATACATGGATGGCCTACGACATGTGTAATATACACAATATATTGTGCTAAAGTTCACCTTCCATTTCCAGTTTGAGGGATGAATATAATATCAGGTAATATCAGCAGTGGTTTTTACTTCCTTTTTGATGTGATTCACAATAATAAAGAAATGTTTTACACAAATTTGCATTCAAAATATAAAATAACCATTAGTTATGCCACTTGGTGAAAACACGCAACGTATTGAGGTCATGGGACAACAATGTGGCATACTTTTGCTACTATTACGGTTGCATAATACAGCGTAGAGAGCTGCATTGGAATTGAGATCCCGTGGGTCCTATGGACTCAAAGCAAATCTCACGAGAGCGGACGGTTTTACCTTTGCTGTGGGCGATCAAAAAATACAGCACAGAATGTGCCACGTAACAAGAAAGAAGTAAACAAATGAAGTTCACAGCAGTTGATCATCCATAGCAGGCTAGGTCATGTGATTAATTATTTAATTCATTTGTTAAGAAGGCTACATTCAATTACCTTTTTTAGTATTTATTTTCTTTTTGCTATATGTTAATTATCTAGGCTACACAAACCTCTGATATTGGTGTTTTTTTTTTTTTAATTTCCTATCTATTTTATTTTTGCATGTTTTATATTTAATTTGTTTATTGAGCTATTTATTTATTTAATAAGTAATATTTTGCCTTGTAAGGTTTCCAGAGTTCAACTGTTATGTGTTACGCATCCGTTTAAATGTTTTTAGGCTCCACGCAGTCCCTCCTCTCAGGGAACCATGGTTACGTGAGCAACCCGAGACGTTAATAAAACACATGGACACACTGATCCTGATGAATAGAATGAACAAGCAAATCCTTTCCAGCTAATACATGACGTGCCAATGTAACTTATTGGTACTATTTGGTAATTTCATGACTTGACATTCAGTACACTTACATGGACAACAATATTCCAATATTAACCCAATTAAGACAGTTCTCTGATTAAGAAACTACCATGTAAACAGCGATTGCTGATTACCTTAATCCTGCTAAAGTCAAGACGCAATTAAGATGTGGAGTATTCCTATGTTTTATTCGCATTATCAAAGTGCATATTGACCTTATTCTGAATAAGACAATATTCTGATTAAGGTGTTTACATGAGTTTCTTTTAGAATATTCCTTTCATGTTCCTGTTTTACATAGAATATAGATTGGTTAATGGCACATGTACACACCGTACTTTCATTCTGCAACATTTCATTCATGCACCATAACAAACTCAGAGGATGAGAGTATGAAGTAAGGACTGGTGGGAGTTGCTTGAAGCCATGGGCTGCATCCAAAACCTGGAAAATGCTGCCTTCGGAGGACATATTTCAAGGTAGGAAAGCATCAAGGCACATCCGAATCTAATGTTACCTTCACTTCCTACCTCTTGAGATACCTCCATCTGATTGAGTTTTGAAGGCAGAATAGATGTATCCTTCGCTGACTTTGATATCCCACAATCCTGTGCATTTAATTCTGTGACAGTTAAATGAGAAAAAAAAGAGATGGCGGCCGAAAGTTGCGTGTGCTTGTCAGTTTGTGTGTAAATATACGATCAACATTTTCCACTTCTGATGTCATTTCTAGCGAGAAATTACTGTAGTAATTAAATATTTGTTTAGTTCTCACCAAAGCTCTATTTCGCTGTAGATCATTAAACTGTTACGCTGCCTTAGTCTGTCCGAAATCAGTTTCGTGAGGTGCCTTCATGCACAAACTCTGCCTTACAAGACATTGTCTGATAAGGCAGCGAGGTAACAAGTCAGCTGCCTAGGTTTTCGGACGCAGCCATGCTCTCTTATTTGCCGTCAAACGGTTAACCACTGCCGAAAATAACGGTTGACCACTGACTTTTATTCCAAAATAAAAGTCTTGCATCAGAAGAGCATTTAGAAATACTCTTTTTGTTGTTGTTTCATTGACTACACACTCAAAACAGCGACCCACCAGTAAAGAAACACTGGCAAAATTATATATTTTTCACATAATTTTATTATTATTCAAATATATATATGTTATATGCAGTAAGTATGGCATCCTAATATGTCCTAATTCCTTTTTGCATTGTTCTCATTTTTTCTCGTAGGTGTCATATTCTGTCTGCACCTTGCCATCAATAGGCTGGATGCCTGTTTGGATCTCAGTGTGGATAAGGGCAGGTGAGACTTCAGACAGAGCCAGAGGTAATGTAATCTGGGTGTGGCATCCATCTTCCTCGCACACACACATAGAGGTATCTTTGTCTCATCTAGCGACTGTCTCCAATGGGGAGTGAGAAATCTGAGATGGCATGTGTGTACGTGTTGGATACTGGCAGTCCCACTGAGCCATCTGCTGTAGCAATGTGTCACTGTAATTAGGGCTGGATGGCTTGTGTCAGATATGACTGCTCCTTTACAGCTCATGTCTCCTGCAGCTGCAGACGCTATGAACTGAACAACGGATGACTGCCGGCCACACACACACTTCTGGCCAGTGAGTTAACGGATCTCATTGCAGGCAGAATCGTAATTCTACACTTATTAATAATTATCACATCAGTAGATGTTAATGATTTACTTGGATTCACCCATGAACTCACAAATTACCTATTTTGTCATGATACTCACCTTTTTACACAAAAGGAGAAGTTTAGAAGAATGCTTCCAAGTTTTAAGAACAACAAAAAAGAGCCATATCATAACAGTAACAATATGAGTTATTGATCTTGACACACAATCATGAGGGTCTGCAGGGTTCCTCTCCGTTATATTGGTTCCACATTTATTTATTATTTATTCATGTAACATTATGAGTAGGCATTACCAAATTCCTAATATTGTGTTGGTCCCCCTTTTGCTGGCAAAACAGCCCTGACCCATCGAGGCATGGACTCCAATAGACCCCTCATGGTGTGCTGTTGTATCTGGCACCAAGATGTTAGCAGCAGATCCTTTAAGTCCTGTAAGTTGCGAGGGGTGGCCTCCATGGATCGGACTTGTTTGTTCAGCACATCCCACAGATGCTCGATTGGATGGAGATCTGAGGAATTTGGAACCGCAAACCATTCCTGAACTTTTTGCTTTGTGGCAGGGCGCATTATCCTGCTGAAAGAGGTCACAGCCACCAGGGAATACCATTTCCATGAAAGGATGTACATGGTCTGCAACAATGCTTAGGCAGGTGGTACGTGTCAAAGTAACATCCCCGTGGATGGCAGGACCCAAGGTTTCCCAACAGAACATTGCCCAAAGCATCACACTGCCTCCACCGGCTTGCCTTCTTCTCATATTGCATCCTGGTGCCATGTGTTCCCCAGGTAAGCGACGCACACACACTCGGCCATCCACGTAATGTAAAAGAAAACGTTATTCATCAGACCAGGCTACCTTCTTCCATTGCTCCGTGGTCCAGTTCTGATGCTCACGTGGCCACTGTTGACGCTTTTGGCGGTGGACAGGGGTCAGCATGGGCACCCTGACTGGTCTGCGGCTCCCCACGTGCATCAGTGAGCCTTGGCAGCTCATGGCCCTGTCAAGGGTTCACCACTGTTGGACCATTGGACCACTTTTGATAGATACTGACCACTGCAGACTGGGAACACCCCACAAGAGCTGCAGTTTTGGAGATGCTCTGACCAAGTCATCTAGCCATCACAATTTGGCCCTTGTTAAAGTCGCTCAAATCCTTACAGTTGCCCATTTCCTGCTTCTAACACATCAACTTTGAGGAAAAATGTTCACTTGCTGCTTAATATATCCCACCCACTAACAGCTGCTGTGATGAAAAGATAATAAGTGTTATTCACTTCACCTTTCAGTGGTCATGAGTAGTCGGTGTGTGTGTGTATATATATATTATCTTCTCGGAGCTTCGTGCCCTGGATGTGCATCCGAGAAATCTCCATCAACTGCAAGATGCTATCCTATCAATATGGGCCAACATTTCTAAAGAATGCTTTCAGCACCTTGTTGAATCAATGCCACGTAGAATTAAGGCAGTTCTGAAGGCGAAAGGGGGTCAAACACAGTATTAGTATGGTGCTCCTAATAATCCTTTAGGTGAGTGTGTATATGTATGTGTGTATTAATTAAACATATTTTTTATTTTAAATACCCCATTTAAAAAAAGGTCTCTTCTGCTTTTTTAAATCAAGAATACAGTAAAACATGGTGAAATATTATTACAATTTAAATAATTCTATTGGAATATATTTTAAAATGTAATTCTGTCAGGACCACTATCGTCAAAGATGATTGATTGACTATTAGCATACAGTTTGGATTGGCGGTATGGTTCTGTTCTGGGCAAGAACTTCCTGCGCATCCATGCAGCCTAGCATGGAAAAGAGCAGGGAGAGCAGCGATAACACCCCTTAGGGTAAACAGAACAGAACCAACATATTACAGATATAATTCATGTAATATTAAATGATACAAAATAATTCGGGAATTTAGTCTGATTCAAGGGGAATCAGATGACCAAATCCTGACTGGACGAGAGGAGCAGCTGGGGATGGAGGAGGGTAAATGAGCTCTGGAGAAACGCCATAGCTGCTGATAGTATTGAAAGAGCTTTAAGTTGTGATAGACATTCCTATAGGTAGACGTGATCAGCTGACAGTCAGCTGATGCGAACTTGACCAACGTGACCTGTCAGAACTGATGCTACGCTTGATTTAAAGAATTTTCAGCATCATTACTCCAATCTTCAGTGTCACATGATCCTTCTGAAACCATTCTAATATGCTGATTTGATGCTCAAGAAACACTTTATCTTATCGTTTTTATAAATGCTGAAAACAGTTGAACTGATTCATATTTTTTGTGGAAACGCTTCAAATGTTTCGGAAATAATTTATTTTAAATAGATGGGGTTTTTTTTGTGACAAAGTAAATGTCTTTACGGTTTATTTTACACAATCCCATATCCTCGCTGGATAAAAAATGTTAATAATAATAAAACATGACCACAAACTTTTGAATGGTTAAATGTTTTTTTTCTTTTTTTTTTTTCTAACAAAATATACAATTATGTAAAACAAATAATAATTTATAATATTTTACAAACATCAGGGAATGGAGGGATTCCTTTTTTTAGGCATCATAAATCATGTTTGCTACTTTATTTACTGGTCTAAACGTGCTGTGTGCGTGGCAGAGATGGAGGAGGCCAATTTGGATAAAATTATTTTAAAAGGAAATGAAACCGTACGCTTTTATTTGAGCTTTTATTGAAGCATTCATTAGTGTAGTTTTTTTCATCTTTCGGCAGTTGCTGATGTGGAAAATTACTAGCATATATGTCAGCCGTAATACATTATTATGAGGCTTCTTTAAATGAGCATATATATTAGAAAATCCTATTTCACTCATGCCTGCAGTGTCCCGTGTTAACAGTGTATGCGTAGCATCTTAATAGCTAGACTCTTTTTAAAAGCCATTTGTTTTGTTTTGTTTTTTTATCTCAAGGGAGGTATGTTTTATCTAAAGGCTGTTTATTGCATTTCTGCAGGTAGTTTTGACATTTAAAAGTTGAAGCTGAAACGTCATATTCAATATTTCAGGTAGGCTAATCCTGTGCGAAAACATGCAATTGGTGTTACGCAGCATTTAACTGAATATGCCGATAGCTTAAGCACATAAACCAAATAAAATGTTGTACAAAATGCAAAGATGTATATTTCATTCATGTTCCCTAATTAGCTGGAATTAACCCTGTGTTTGTGCGTGCTGCCCTCTAGTGGTCAAACGAAACGTTTCTTCATGGCATGATGACATGAAAGAGGCTCTCGTTGCATACATTGTTACAAATACTACAATTAAGTGATATAAAGTTATATGTTAGCATATCTTCTACGCGTAGCCTACGCCATTTAATCGACACATTCTGCAACGCTAACGTTTCAAACAGTAGGCCTATTTTGTTGTAGGATAATAATGATCCTTCGTTATCATCTCGTATACATTTTTTTATGATTTTGTGTGGGTGTAGCCTACATGTTTTTCTGTCCAGGTGGGGACTTCAACCTGAATTCGGGGAACTCGTGCCATAAATAATACAAGGTAGGTTTAGTGTAAGAAGGGAATAGAATATACCGTTTGTACAGTAAAAACAATTACGTCTATGTAGAGTCCTCACAAAAAAATAAGTGAACCAGACGTGTGTGTGTGTGTATGTCGCTTAGGCACTTTTGGCGGTCCACTGAATATAGGCTGTCAAAGTAAATTAGTCGCTGTAAACTGTCATTTGCCTCAGTGAAATATTAATTAACAAGCGGGTTTGTACTTTTGATGATTGTCTGAAATTTAGGCTGCTCTTCTGAGAATTAGCACTGTATTCATAATCAACTATAATATAACCATCATGTTTTGTGTTTGTTTACTCAGTCATTGACATCATCTGTCTTTTAATGGCCTCTAATAGGCTACAACAGCCTGCTTCCTGATCGCAGAGCTATTTTCCCAGAAGGAAGTAAACAAGTCTAGAGAGGTAACATCAGGGTGTAATAATGCAGTTCATTCTTACTAGGTAGCGTTCCAAATAACAGGCTTGCCAACTGTTTATCACAAGAATGCTTATGCCATTTTGATAAATGCCTTAAAGGGATTAGTTCACCCAAAAGTACAAATTCTGTTAATCATTTACCCTGACGTCATTTCAGACCTGTTTGAGACTTCTGACTTTAGTTACACTGTTAAAGAGTTGGATGGCCAAAATGAAGAACAAGTAGAAGAAAAAAAAAAAAAATTGGACGTATGACAGTATTTCTGTGCAAAATACACCTTCAGGATTCTAACAAGTTTCGTAAAGTTGTTTTTTTTTCGAGTATGGCCCTTATAAATGTCACTAAAGAAGTGTGTTTTTGGTTGTGAGGGAAAGATAACATTGTTCAGCTTCCCAAATAACCTAGAGTTAAGGAAACAGTGGATGCAGTTTGCTTTTCTGGAGCAGCAACGGAGTTCTGCAAGTGTGTTTGTTTGTTCCCGGTCGAGAGTGGAGTGAAACTGCATAAATGTCTGTGTTTTGTTGGCAATCGGCAAGTAAGTGCATTTAATATAAACAACACGAACGTGAATCGAAAGTTATCAACAGGTAATACCATGATGTACTGTGTGTGTGTGTGTGTGTGTGTGTGTCATAGGGATGCGTGTGTTCTTTACTCTTTAGTTCCGCCCACTGCACGCCTCCACGGACTCGGCTGTTTTCAGAAAGAATCGGTACAGCATATCTGTCTTTTATAAATATGATAAAACTAAAGACTCTTCAGAGATATGAAGGAAGCAATACTACTCTATAGGTACTCAAGATTAACATGAGATTGATATTGGCACAACTGTGTGTGTTATGTACCCTTTAAGTTAAGCAGAGCAGGTTTAGGCAGAGTAACAGATAGCGGAGTGATAGTTAGTCATAAACAGAAGAGGTTAGTGGAAGAGGAAGGTTACAACCATTCCAATACTCTTACAAACACATATCATATTCTCTCTTCAAATACAGGCATGGAAGAAGCCGAGTTTGCAGAGCATTGAACGTGGAAGGAAGTCTGCTGAATTAAGGACAAATCCAGAAGGAAAGACATGAAGACGCAGAAGACATAGGAAAGTACAGATGTCATGACATTTATTCAAGGCATGCTACAATTAAAGTTGATTAGGAAAAACGTCAGCAGGGTGGGTAATAAGAATAATAACTCTAATAATGATTATGCATAATAATAAGCCATTCATAAACAGAAAAAAAATGCTTTCTACAAAAAAATACAAATAAAATCTCCACTCAATCATGCACTGCAAAAATTAGAAAATATGTTTCTTTAATAGTTTATCTTCTATTTGCATTTATTACATCAAACTCATAAACTGGATACGCTCATGTCTCTCCCCAATTCCTACAAGTCACATAAACTGTTTTACAAATGAAAGCTGGTACTGGTATGATATCAAAATACAGAAGACAAATTGTGTGTTTTTTATGTTAATTCCCATAAATATAAAAACCAGTTCATATTGGTGTGTTTGTATCTTGTTCCCCAAAACCCTTTTTTTTTTTTTTTTTTTTTTTTTGGCCAGGTAAAAAAACAAAACAAAACGAAAACAATAAAATAAAATAAAATAATAAGGGAACACATATGTACAGCATTTGTTTCCTTTTGGTAGTGAAACATTCATAAAAACTATAAATTAGGTATTTCAAAGCATCCTGAGATCAACTCAGGCACTTCTGTATGTGCGCTGTGCTTGAGCGACACCTCAGTTAGCTAATTTAGTCTAGCCCCTCCCTTTATGCAAATTATACAGGTCAATTAGCATATTCATAGCCCATAAATTTAGTCATGAGAAGAGAATAGAAAGCATTATGGGTGAAATTTGAATTTTAGGTTGTATGGGTCAATTGCATCGTACTAAAGCAATAACACATCTCAGTCTGAACAGTGCTGCATCAGTTCCAATTCAATCAAGTCCTTTGGTTTCAGTGGTTGGTTTATCGTTACGGTCTCGTACGTTTTAGAGTAAAGCTTTTTAATGGAATTGATGACGAAATAAGACAAAAAGTGTAACCGCGTATCCAGATGGTGGCAACTATCCGGAGCTATTCACGAAATACTGAAAGCGTAAGGCTGTTCACATGAATCCATAAGGGCCCGGTAACACATTCACAATCGTAAATGAGTCTAGTTTGAGGGGGGGGATATGGCTTGACCTTTCTGAGGGAAACAAACCGAGACACGTGGAAAAACAGACTCGTAACATGATCGAGAGTGGAAAATACAAGAAGTTTGCCGGTTTCTGATATACAGCCAGGAAATAAGTTACAAATAAGCTAGATGAAAGGCACATAAACTTTGGTCCTGCATTATTTGTGACTTTTTCAGTAAAAAACCTGGAAAAAACCATACACGTGTGTAACTGTTCGAGTGAGCGCGGATATCAACGAGAAAATGTCTTACAACACAGCCGAACGTTGTTGCCTGAGTCAAGACGTGGTTGGAAACATGTTTCGATTCGAGAAACAAAAATGAATGACTTCTGTGAAACGTTTATGGAGTCTGGCTTTTCTCCTGTTGATAAATAAAAAGCATCGCAGCCGGGAGCAGATGCATATATTTCCTCTCCCGAACGCTTCCGACGGACCCGACCTCTAGCGATCGCTCCCGCTCGCACACATCAGTGGACGTTACGGACCCAGAACTGCTGTTGTGAAGAGGCAGAGTGACAGACAACAATCTTGAACCAGTTTTCACTCTTAATAAAGAACCCCAAAAAAAAAGAAAGAACAAAAAGTATCACAACAGAGCAAGAACGAAACAGGCCAAAACCCCTAAAATGAATCAAATATAAGGTACAGTAAATAAGATACTCCAAAACACACACACAGGTGGAGGTCTCAGACATCAGCATCACTCTATAGCAAAACGGAAGGCAGACCTGAACACTCAGAGCGAATGCTGTGGGATTCTGGGTCTCTGCCAGGCTAATTTAGACAGATCATAATCATATTAGAAGAGGATATCAAGCAGATCAAAAAGTCTGATATAGTCCACACTGGCAGATGTTGATTTCTGAGTGGTCCTTCTCAATAAAAACTCGCCAATGTCACTTTATGGTTTGTGGGAGGTTGCTAGAGTGTTGCTATATGTTTATAAAAGTGGTTTTTACACGTTGCTGTGGTGTTCAGATGGTTGCTAGGTGGTTACTTACTGGCCCACAGTAAAAAGAGCCCAACTCCAAGTCTCTAGATATGGCTTGGGTGTCTGCTTCAATGTAAGTTGAACATGGGATTTTTTCGCTATTTTATCATTCGCCAGACGAAATTTGCATGTCATCACTTAGAAAAGTTTATTTTATTTCATAACTATGGAAGCTTGTTTCCACCACAAAATTGCGCATTATAAAATCATAATTGCGAGTTAAAAAGAATTGCGCAAAATAAAATGTCAAGTTTATATCTCGCAATGCTGA
>CM040922.1:14441589-14624089 GCA_023029165.1 Gobiocypris rarus
TGGCGATTAGGATGCTGCCTTAGAAGGCAGCTGCTTTTGTAGCAGCTCACTAGGGTTTGGGTACTAGGTGGCGTGTCATTCCGACTTACTCTTTCCGTTAGTATTTGGTTTGCCGAGATGCAGAAGCATTTAATGTGGGACTGCAAGGCAAAAGAGAGTGCCGTCCTCTTTTTTTGCTGTGACTCAATGGTCTTCACTACGGTTTCTACAGAGCCTATGGCTGCAAACTCTCACACCTGTGGACAGAGCCGAGGAGTGAAAGAACAGAGGATAGAACCTTCTGCCCCTGTGTGGAAAGATAGAAAACAAGTAGAATGAAAGGAAAAGACTCAACTAAGAGCAAGAGGGGAACAGAATGGAGGAAATCATCAATTTCCCATCGAGATCACGGGCTTAACCATTCACATTGAGAATTTCACTTAGGAGGAGGCGGATCCTCCTATCAGGCTGGGCGTTGCTGATTGGAGCGTTCCAGTAGGATTGACAGCTGGCCGTAAGTGTTCCGGAATGATCGTGCATGTTTGAAAATGGTCACCCCGGTTCAGAGGAACCCAATCGACTGGACAATGACATCGTGCACCATTGCACACAGATGTTCTCTGACAGCTTTGCAGGTGCGGAGAGCCCACAAAAGGCTGGTCTGTCCAATATAAAATTTCCATAATACAAGAAAAAAAAAAATCACGCCATTTACTATCTATTCACAGATGCCAACCATCTGGCTATACATCTTTGCACAGTAAACAGATATGAGGATGCCAAACATTCCCCACGGTGCCTGTCTTCAAATCAAATCGATCAAAGTGCCGAGAAACAAAAGGTTTGTAAGCCGAAACAGCTGCGATTGAATTTTAAATGCACCCATTCTTGAATCCATAGCAGTCTTATTTTAATGCTACTCAGAAGAAAAGCACAAGCCTATTGGTTGAGGCCATCGCTACAGATTTTTTTTTTCCAGCAGCACCTTGATGATGATGTCAGCGACATTCAAACGGTGACCGTGCGTCCAAAACATCCCACGGGAAATGGGGCTCTCCGTCGAAACAGCCAATGAGAATGAAGGTGTGGGTTTTGGGGGAGGCACAGAGAAGACTCCGCCCTCACTGGGTCTGGGGTAACAAGGCCATTCGGCTACAGGAGTGTCAGTCTCCAATGTAATCGGCAAGTGTGCGGTGAAGAAACTCTCAGCATTTACTTTTTTTTGAGAATATTCACCTCGTGTTAGTTTGCGTTTCACATCAACGAAGTCCTCACCAATAGACTATAGAGGGAGTCCTACTTCCTCGACACGGAAGTTCCCAGAAACGTCACATTGTCATGGATATCCCATGTGTCTCCAGCCCTGGTAACGCGAGAGTAAAACAAACTCACTCTCAGACTGTCTAAAGGTTCTGCAGTAGTCTCTTATTTGCTTTTTTTTTCTTCTTTCTTTTTTTGGGAAAATCTCTAAAACTACCTCATTAATATCTGTAATGTTTTTTTTTAATGAGTTTGTCAGTCAGTCTTTTTCTCTGAATGAAACAGTCAGACTGCTGAAGGTAGAAGGGCTGGAACGGGGAGGATGGGGAAAGGGTGCGTTTGTAGTGAAGAAGATGCTAGATGGTGGATTTGGAGAAGGACACTCGCAAATGGTGGTTCTCTCCCAGGTCGTGGTTGTGGAGGACGATAAGAGCCTGAATGGCTTCTTCCACTGAACCCAGCTGGATCAGAGCCATCTTGCGGTCCTTCCTGTCAATCATATATGGATAGTGAAAATCAAACACTGGGTGATCATGAAACAACTCAAGATCAGCTAAAGTGCCAAACCGCAAACCCTGATTTAGGATTAGTTGGTCCAACTGTAATAATAAGGTCAGTGACATAAAGAGAGTTCACAATCTTCAGAAAGCTATTTTAAAACAGGTGCCAACTTCTTAGAGATATACAATTTGTATTCATGTTTGTTAACATCATATACCCTTTATTCCATTTTCAATTTTACAATGTGGTTTTATTTGGTTTAAGTATATACAGTACCACTCAAAAGTTCGGAAACATTACTATTTTTAATTTTTTTGTCTTATGCTCATAAAGCCTGCATTTATTTAATCAAAATTTATTCCAGTCATTACTCCAGTCTTCAGTGTCACATGATCCTTCAGAAATCATTCTGAAACAGAACCTGTGATACTTTTTTCAGGGTTAATTGCTGAATAAAAAGTTAAAAAGAACAGCATTTATTCAAAATAAAAACCTTTTCTAACAATATAATTCTCTACTGTCACATTTTATCAATTTAACCCATCCTTGCTGAATAAAAGCATTAATTTCTTTCAAAAAAAGAAAAAAATTACTGACGTCAAACTTTTGAACAGTAATGTATATTGTTACAAAATATTTATATTTTAAATAAATGCTGTTCTTTTTTTAAAAACTTTTTATTCATTAAAGAATCTTGAAAAAAGTATCGCAGGTTATGAAAAAATATTAAGCAGCACAACTGTTCCCAACATTGATAATTGATAATAAACATTGAAAATCATCATATTAGAATGATTTCTGAAGGATCATGTGAAACTGAAGACTAGATAATTGTAATAATATTTCACAATATGACTTTTTTTTCTGTATTTTTGATCAAATAAACGCAGGCTTGATGAGCATACGAGATAAAATCATTAAAAATAGTAATGTTTCCAAACTTTAGACAGGTACTGTACTGTACATCTCATCATTTTCTTAAAAAGACAAACTTCACTCAATGTAAAGCGGAGGGTGTCCATTCCTGCTCCTAGAGGACCTTCTTCCAGAGTTTAGCTACACATATGTTTACATTATATTCATTGTAATTTAGTTAGACTGGTTCCTGGGACAACAAATGTCTCCTGTTCAAAAATGTTGTTCTAACCATAACTCTACCCCTCAAATCAAAGGGAAATGAGGGTGAATAACACTGATGAAGAAGCACCTAACCTTGACATAAACTGAACACTTGTCCCTCAAATCTGATTGGTTGATTGGAATGTTGTTCCATGAACATGTACTTGGTGAAATCAGGCTCTGCCTCTTTCTAGCAGATTGTATTGGCATTGTTTATAAAATGCGAGTTTGGAGTTTTAACAAAACAACTCATCCTTATCTGCCTTGTCGTCTTGGGAGAAAGAGCATCAGACTTTTCCCTGTGTGATAAATGAAGGCTGAGAACAAAGAAAACTAATGTGAAGAGAACTCACTGGAAAAACTTGAAGGCCTTGACCGTGTATCCAGAGCTGGCAAACAGGTCTTTCAGAAAATCATCCGTGGTGGAGGGACTGGGGCGTGGAAGGAAAGGAACAAAAATATAATGTTAACAAAGGACAAAAAATAGCACCTTATCTGATGCCAACATTTAAAAGTGAAACAACCGTTATATTGTTATAATAATATGGGTGGGGTGATAGCAGTCATATATCATGGTTTGAGTCATTTTACGTTTTAATAATATGCATCACAATATTGTCAATGTCTATTTTTCAAGTGACTTAACTGTTGTTTTCAAGTGATTTTACTGTTGTAAAATAAATGAGTATATAGTTTAATTTAATACAATTAAATAATACAAATAAACTCTTTATAAGTTTTAATTCCCTAATTAATTTTTTTATGTTAATTATAAACATGATAAAAAAATAAAAAAAATTCTTAGTCGAGCAAAACTGGGTAATTTTTTAGTTTTGCAAAATCTAACCAAACCGTGTATTTTTTGTAACATTTGGCATTTGGTGCCCCACGTGTGGGTGTTTGCCAGTCACTCACGGGATATTTGAGAGGTGCAGGGTGGCGGAGGGGGGGAAGATGTTCTGGAAGTTCTTGGAGCCGGGCTTTTTGAAGCGGTGCAACGGGCTCCCACTGAAGTCCTTGGTCAGGCCCTGGTCCTCCTGACCCTCCCTGGGGAGCTGCACCGTCTGGTGCTTTGAGATGGTCACACGGATCACCTTACCATACAGACGCTGACCATTCAAGTGGCTCATCGCTTAACAAACAAACCATGAGATAATGTGTTAAAGATAAGCTTTAGCCTGGAGACACATCATGTTACATACTTTCGCTGAACAAATCTTTTTCTTACATTTGAACAAAAATGTAAGCATAAGGCATAAGAACCCCCAGTTTTTCAGGGTTTTCACATTGCTTAATCACATTTTGCAGAGAAAAGTTCTGTATAATTCATTTAGCAAAATGATTCTTACATAAATTACAGTACAAATGTGCATACAATCATTTTTACATACATTTCTGTGTAAATTGTTCACAAAACCATTCTTACGTACATTTCTTTGTAAAGCATGCACAACAACATTAACCTTTTTGTAAATTTGTGTAAAAATTGTTTGCAAACTGATTCTCACATAAATTACTGTATAAAATGTTGATAAAAACCTGAGAAATTCTTAGGTTAATAATCAATATCAAAACTTTTAAAATGTCTGTGTAAATCGTTCGCAAAACCATTTACCTTTATGTCAACTTGTGTTAATTGTTTGCAAAATTTTTATCACATAAATTACTGCATCAAAACTATTCTTACATACATTTCTGTGTAAATAGTGCATAGAACCATTCATATGTACATTTCTGTGTAAATAATTCACAAAACCTTTTTACATAAATGTATGTAAATCGTTAGCAAAATGATTCTGACATAACTGTATAAAATGTTGATGAAATTATTCCTAGGTTAATTTCAGTGTAAATCAATATCAAAGTTATTCTTACATACATTTCTGTGTAAATTGATCGCAAAACCATTTTACGTATATATGTGAAAATCGTTCGCAAACTGATTCATACACAAATTACTGTATAAAATGTTAATGAAATTCTTAGTTTAATTTCCATGTAAAACAATATCAAAAACATTCTTACAGAAATGTCGGTGTAAATCATGCATAAAACCTTTTTATGTAAATTTGTAAAAAACTTCACAAATTGATTCATAAATAAACTACTGTTGATAAAACCATTCTTCCACAGTGTGTACATGTCCCTTTATAGATAAAAGAATCTTTTATCTATTATAAAATGCTGCAAAATTGCATCAGAATACTTCAGTGTATCTACACAAGGAATTATTATGAGGAATTTAGCAGAAAAACGTAATCTTTATAAATATTTCATCCATGTTACTGGCTACATCCACCAATGATACAACCACACCGATATGTAACTCCAATACAGACACAGAATACACAGATAAAGGTGACTGATCAAAGAACGAAGACAATATATCAAGATGAAAAGGATTTGTGTGCAATGCCTGACGTACCGAGCTGGGCTTGTGTGGCATCTGCCATCTGTATTAAGGCATTCTCTTTCTTGTTGAACAGAATCTTGACTCTGTGAACATCTCCGTAGACTCCTGTCGGGATAAAAGAGAAAATTATATTTATTTTGTGCTCAAACACACTGTGAACGCAATTTACAGCAAATAATACGTTATCTGCAGATCTCAGCGTTTCGTTATTGAAGGCAGAGGGTGACAGTAACCACTCACATGCTCATAGAGTGGGCAAACAGAGTGATCTTAAAGGATATCAGTCACACTATGGTCTGTCTCTGATGTTGACAGTTATTAAATTGTGGGGACAATAGCAATGACACACAGTGAGCGTGTGTGTGTGTGTGCGGAATACTGAGAATTTCTACCATTCATATGATGGGACACACAACACACAATCTGCAAATAATCTCCTGACTGTGTATTTGTAAGGAAATGGTCTCATCGCTCACCCTCTATCCTCGACTACCTTCATAAAAAAACGTCCGTCTGCACATCTAATCTACAGGAGGAGTAATAAATGTGTGCTTACCGAATAAAATGAAGAGCTCGTGTGGCGATATACTCTGCAAGAGAAGAAACATGACATGACTCAGTACTAAAATATAAAAAGCGCTGGAATAAGGTTAAATGAGTATGTGTAAAATGTATGTGAAACATGTTGACACTGATGCACTTTAACATACATGCTGACAACAAATGCATGAATTAAATAAAGGAAGTGTCTTGTGACATCAATTGCTGAGACTGAATAAAGAAGCATGAAAATAGCTTCGGGTTAGCTCATATGATGCAACAAAAGACTGAAAGGAATCATTTTAAAGGCAGCATTGATATATAAGGCCAGTGCTTTAATTCATAGCATTGATTCTCAATACTGTGTATCGTTACCTGGATCATTCACGACTAATTTTTTGTGTTTTCTGATGGAGTCTCTTGTTTGTCCTGAGCAGTAAAACTGGCCAATGTTCTTGAGAAAAATCATCAAACAGTCATTTAGAGCCGGGGGTGAAAACTTTTGAACAGGATGAAGATGTTCTTATTTTGTTTAAATATAATTTTTTTTCACTTATACTACCCTTCAGAAGCAACTGAAAATACTTACATGTTTCCTGGAAGACAAATTAAGTACAAATTACCAAATTCAAAAAGTTTTCACCCCCTGGCTCTTAATGCATCGCGTTTCCTTCTGGAGCATCAGTGAATGTTTTGAACCTGTTTTAATAGTTGTGTTCGAGTCCAGCATATTTCAATTGTCCTCAAGTGTGAAAAGATGGATCTCAAAATCATACAGTCACTGCTGGAGAGGATTCAAATATGCAAAAGATGCTGGAAAACCAAATAATTTGCAGGAGCTGAAGAATCTTCAGTTTAACTGCTCATGACAAATTAGACTCAAGAACTACCACCACAAAACAAAAAAACAGTTGTAGATCATCCAGGTAACAAAACACAGTATTAAGAAACTTTTAAACGGGTCATTTTTATAAATTCAGCTGTTTTTTTGTCTTGTGGACCATATGTAAACAACTTTTTTTGTAAAAATGTCTTATTCAGGGCAGTACTAAATAAAAAGTAACATGCTTTTGTATGATCGCTCTTTTTTAGTTAAAAGTAATTTTTGCAGATTCTGCAAGGGGTATGTAAACGTTTGAACATGACTGTATGTATCAGGCATCCTCAAACACCAGACCGGAAAGCTGCAGATGACAGTAACAGTAGCAGAAACACGGTGAGCAGCAAAATAGATTGATATTTTCGCTGATGAAAACACTCCAGAAAACGAAAATGCAGCAAATATATTACTTTTACTTCATTTATTTCATTTAACATTATTAATCAGCATGTTAAAAGCATTTCATTTAATAAATAATATAATTTGGAAAATTAGTATGGAATAATGGAAAAGAGAAATACACATATACAGTATATTAGAAGTACTATATATTAGGGGTTGAACGACTTAGCACAGGCGAAGCACTGCTACTTGGGCGCAGAGATATCACGCAACACATGCTCAACATAATATAGTCCCATGTCAATATCTGCCAAGGAAATCGCCCAGTTTTAATCTGCATCGCTATTTGTATTTGTTGTGAATACATAGGCCACAAGAAGTAATTAGGTGTTTGTTTGTTTTTGGATCACTTTTACTCAGGACATGCTAGCTGGCAACATAGGATTCCATAGGGATTGAATGAGTACACTCAAGAACATCCACTATGGTTAGCAGCACAGAACGGCGATTAAGCTGTGTGTACAATAAGCTGTTAAAAGAAAAAAAAAATGCAATACATTTTGAGCATTCAGATTGTATAATCAAACATATCTTGTCTTGTGGAGCGTTCTCGGAGTATGCATTTATTTGTCATTTTAACTGTTTGGAAACGGAACATAAAATTAGACTTTAGATTACTTATCCTGTTCCGCCCTCTATAGGCCATGATCAGCGACTAGTCAACGTCAAGTTTAAAGGTATAGTTCACCCAAAAATGAAAATCACCCCATGATTTACTCACCCTCAAGCCATCCTAGGTGTATGACATTCTTCTTTTATATTATATAAAAAAATGTCCTGGCTAATCCAAGCTTATAATGGCAGTCCAAAATTTGAAGCCAAAAAAAGTTTATCCATCCATTATGGATGGCTGCGGCATATGCTCAAGCATTTTGAACTGCGAGAGGCGTTACAATTTCTGTGTAAGTTGAATACGGAAGGCGGTCTGGTAGAAGCTAGATGTTTTACTTTATAAAGTTTTAAATATGGATTTTTTTCTTACAGAAATGCATCTCTTTGCTTCAGAAGGCCTTTATTAACTCTCTGGAGCCGTGTGGATTACCTTTGTATTGGATGGATGCACTTTCTGGGACTCCCATTCACTGCCATTTTAAAGCTTGGATTAGCCAGGACATTTTTTTATATAACTCTGATTGTATTCGTCTGAAAGAAGAACGTCATACACCTATGATGGCTTGAGGGTTTTCATTTAGGCAAGTCATAATACTATTAAGTAAAGATTCAAAGGTCTCACAGAGCAGAATGATCGATATAAAGTCTGGTTTATTCTGCAGCATATTTGTCCAGTTCTTTTTTTTTTCATGCGGTTTACTGGAAATTCAAGGATGTCACAATAATAGACCACCCTGGAAAATACTCAATGTCGATTTAAAAAATCCACTACAATCTAAAAAACGGCAAATGCATTTTGAAGGGCACTTAAAATTGTAAATTCAGACCCACTTTATATTAAGTGTCTGTAACTACTATGTAGTGAATTTCGCATGTGGGCATCCTGAAATTTATTTTGAAGTATTTCCTACAGACATCATCAATTCTATGCCAAAACAATTGTAGATTTGTGGTTAGTCGCAGTTTGGTTGTAAGATGAGTGGCTTGGCCCTCATGGGAAGGTGGGGGTGGAAACTCACGTCAGGGTTGAGGTTGGAGACGAGGAGCACGGAGTGGATGGTGGTGGGGGTCATGCCGTGGATGGTCATCCGTCCTGTCATTGCTGATGAAGGGATTGTGAGAGGTCCCAGAGCACCAGGCATCGCCTGCATAGACAGACCTGACCGGACCGGTGGGAAGATGGGATGGGGAAGACGGGATGTAGCGTAAGAGAGTGGAAGGGAATGTTCTAGAACAATCATCCATTTTTACAACCTGTCGTTGTTTTTTTTCTTTCTTTCAGATAAACAACATAAGTTCTTCTTATAGTTTAATAAATCAACATGTTCAAGGCATGCTGGGTCATTTTAGTTCAAATGAATATTGAATTAGATGGTCAGGGTAGTAAGAGGTTTATATTAAAGCCAGCACAGAATATCAGGGTCAAGAGTGTCAAAACGGAGCCAAGCTGTGGAGTTAAAGACAACCTGAAACTAGTGGACTACCAGCAAAATTGATACAAATTTGCAACCAAAAATATTCAGACACTTTGACCTGACCATGTTTTGCTTAAAGCATTTTTTCTTAAATTGCTAATGTGACCTAGTACACCACAGACTGAACAAAATTAAGCATTGCTTGTGTAACCCTGGTTCCGCCTGCATGAGAGTCGGACGCTCTAACAAGGAGGCTAAAGGCTGCAATGGCAGCATCTCTTGAGATCAGAGGAGTGAGGTTTACTCGCACAGCAACTACTACCTGGCCTCCGTTACACTCACCCCCCTAAACCTCACTCCCATCCGGGTCACCCTCCTGTTCGAACCGCCTCACTCCAAGCGGGACTCGAACCCGGGGTCCGCTGGCATGAGAGTTGGACGCTCTAACAAGGAGGCTAAAGGCTGCAACTTCTAGCGTCAGTTGCTAGAGCGCCTCTTGAGATCAGAGGAGTGAGGTTTACTCGCACAGCAACTACTATCTGGCCTCCGTTACACTAGGTCAGTGCTTGACCTAAATTGGTATTATCTAATTGTGTACTTTAATTTAACAGCTGATTGGTTGATTGTAATCCATGATATACCTTTCTATCAAAGTTACCTGACACTTGCCCTATTTTGTTACCATTTTCGAAACTATAGTGAATAAACTGTGATAATGTGTGAAAATGTTGAAGGTGTCTGAATACATTTTGGTTTGACTGTATATTCGATTTATTGATCATATAAGGCAAAACAGGCTGCAAACGAATCAATAGCCAATTCAAAATGCAAAGATTTTTAACTGCACACATTGCTCAATCAGTTTTCAAATGTGATGTCAATACTTCTGTTAGTGTTCATTCCCTCTTCAGTTTGCTCATTTTGCTGGTGTCAATCTAAAGATGTGTCTTGCAAGTGGCTCAGTTGATGACACCGTAATACCTCCAATTATTCGGTCTGAATGCTGGCGTGAGCCGCACGACACTGCCTCCATTACTGAGATGTGTTGTGAGTGTGTGACTGTGACTGAAAGCTTACCTGCCTGAGGGAAACCGATAGCAGGAGCGAAACCAGCCGCCCCGGGGTATGGAGAGGAAATGATCCCTGGAGCCCCTGCGTGCACGCATACACACACACACACACACACACACACACACACGCGCGCACACACACACACACACACACATACACGCACACGGTCACCAACAATGAACAAATGATTTAAAAGATAAGACCACTACTGCATAACAGGATACTGATAGCAGTGTGTGCCTGTATCTGCTCGACACAATTTTTTTTTAAGGAAACGTTTAATATTTATGATTAAAACAATGACTCGAAACATCTATTTTTTAGGGCAAAAGATTTGAATTTGTACATGTCATGGTTGTACATCTGTTCTGATATCATAATGATGTTAAAAGCCTCATTACATAGATGAAATTCATGAACAATAAACATTACATAGTTTTACACAATCTTTTATTATTATGTCATGGAAAAAAAGAAATAAAATAAATATATATATATATTTAATATAACTTTTGTAAATTTTTTATATTATTAATATTAGCAAAATGCCAAATCATATGGAGTGACCAACAGATTTATATGAGAAAAATTGTGTTTATGTTGTATGCATACAGAAAATTATTTTATTAAAATAAAATTTTTAGAAAAAGTAACATTTATGGCAA
Organism: Gobiocypris rarus; assembly: GCA_023029165.1. Lineage (NCBI taxonomy): Eukaryota > Metazoa > Chordata > Actinopteri > Cypriniformes > Gobionidae > Gobiocypris > Gobiocypris rarus. The sequence continues at coordinate 14,452,447 of CM040922.1, forward strand.
GGTTAATGCATTTTGTCATGTGGTGCAACTTGCTAAAAATGCACTATATGAATGAATAAATGTATTAATAAAAAATACTTGAAAATACCTTTAAAAATTTTTTTTTTTTTACATGTTTCTTACATGTTCAAGGCGCAAAGAAATATTTTCTTTATTATTACTTTTTATTTGTATTTGACGGTTACACTACATGACATTTTAGACATTACGTCATTTAATGAGTCAATAAATTTAAACTTTTCTTGAAAATGGCACAAAAGTTTCTCAAAACCAACATCAACACAAACGCTACATTTATAAGAACTTGGCACACGTGTTTATAAACTAGATTTTAAAAAGATGTTTCTTAATAAATGTGCTTTAAAAAATAACATAACATAAAATCACTAACCCTTTATGAGCCTGAAATATATTATAGAACAATAGAGCAGCACAATCAATAAAAGAGGGGCACATACATTTGTTTTTGCTCTCCCTATATCATCACTGTTTTATTATCATGGCTTGCTGAGACATGACTGTACAAGTAATGCACAATTTGTTAATATCTTACATTCCCAAGTGGGACAGGCTTAAGTGTGACACCATTGTTTAAAAATGGATTCATCAAGCCTCTTTAAGATGTAAACCAATAGAGCTCAGAACAAGCAGTTTATACATACATATCAAAACAATCATATTGACAACAATAAAGCATTTTTCACAAGGGGTGTTGTGGTAGAAGACTGACAAAAGGGTAGTGGTCTAATAAAAGCTGCCATTTTAACACCTTTTATTGCTGTAGCGGGTGTCTAGAGACGTCACAGAGTGCCCCTGAGATTCCTGCCTGCGCCCAGAAACAATTCATCAGCTCTGATTTACAGACACACACACACACAAGAACACACACTCGCCTTATCAGTATCCACACTGCCTCTTGCTCGAAACAGCGCAAGTGATTTACCGAGCCTGAGACAACAAGATGCGTGGATGGACAGTCACAGTTTTCTGCCGCCCCCTCTGACAATCACACACACAATAAATCTGCTCTGCAAACGCTGTCCAGCCCACATAACTTTGTGTGCATGTGCGATAAGGCGTGCCCTTTGATAGTGTGTATGCAACGAACAGATAGCATTATAATAAAACACGCATGCAAACACGCGCGGATCGGACAGGTAATGAGGAAGTGAGGAACATATCTGTGTTACACTGGGATTTCAATCATTTATAATAGAAGTTTATTAGATAAATGGACAGGTTTGATTAAAAAACAAAATGTCAGTATACCCACGGACAAAAGTTAATGGAATATTCTGTTTTAAGGTAGATAAAGCATAAAGTCACCATGAAATCAGAATATGGAATGTTGCAGTATTTGTTCATAAATGATTTATCCGTGCACATAATTTATGTGCCCTCATAATCTTTAATAATCAGAATAACTTCCCCTCTTGCAGCTCACATCTTCTCTGATGATGTATTTACTGGCGTTAGGGCGGGGCAACATGAGTCACTCACATGAGATCCACCAATAGCAAACCACAACCATCCAACCATTCCTTTCATGCTCACTTTAAGGTAACCCAGAATATACCTGCAGAAATTATGTGGTGACAAATCTAAAATCAAAGCGGATATTTAACAGTTAAATAGTGCAAAATGTCTCCATGCCATAAATCAAAATTGACATGTAATCAGCATCCCGTAGTCTAGATACTATTTATTATACATCTGTATCTATGAAAAATAATTTACATATCCTTTAGCTTGTGACAAGAACTTCCTCAGCTCGAGAGGAAAAAGCACGGACAAAGGCAGATGGTGTGTGTGTGTGTGTGTGTGTGTGTGCTCATGTATATGTGTGTATGAGTTTCTGGGTACAAGTTGTCTCTTCTCACTAATGTGCTACCAGCTTCAATGCATGTGCAAAAAACAGCACTCCAATTTAGTGAAACGTTGGACAAATAGATTTTTTTATTGTAAATATTTTAAATCATTTAAAATATTAAATGTAAATATCTTAAAAGTATATTTTGTCTATAATTGAATTGGGGGGGGGAGCAAATAAGTTCTTTCCACTCCCTTTCGAGCAAGTGTAAATAATGTGTGTGGATATGTGTATCATAATTGCAAAGTGTATATATGTGTGTATGTGTATTTAGGTATATATATATATATATATATATATATATATATATATATATATATATATATATATATATATATATATATATATATATATATATATATATATGTGTGTGTTTGTTGTATGTGTAATGTATGATATAAATAATGTATTGTGTTACTATTTTTTGGCTCAAAATAAACTTCAATCAATCAGTCACGTGGCCTTGATTAAGTGGATTTTGGTATAATGTGGGATATTGTGGATTTTCGTATTGTGTGTGATGGCAATGACAGCAGTATTCAGGAAAGTGATTCTTATTTTAAAAAATGATATATATTATTCACAATAATACTAAATTACTACAAATATAATGTTCAACATCTTATGAAAAAAAATATTTGACTGATTTTAACAGTTTATATATTTATTATAGAGGGGAAGTTAAAAACCCAAAGCACACTTTTAGAAAAGAAAAAAAAGGTACAATGAGGTTCTATATAGAACTCTAAGGTTCTTGACTCAATTTTAAAGAATACTTCAGGCCAAAAAGGTTCTATACACCGTATGCACAGCAGCGGGAAGTAAAGTAAGGCTGTGAGGGCTAGACATACATCTCTTCAGTGGGTTTTACTGTTATTTAATGTGTTTTTGTATTGTTCTGCAGACGAAACTGCAAAAATTTCAGATAACTCCAGACAAGTGCTGTGGGGCTTGCACTGGCATATCTTAATATGGCATATGTTCCTATAGTGTAAGTGTATATGTCTTACCAAAAGCAGTCTGCATGCTGGGGTCCAGTGTAGGCTGCCCGTCCCCTGAGGGAAGGTCTAGACGTGTGAAGTCCCTGCTCTTGTCGTTGTTGTATTTCACATTCAGACTGGTCAGCTTGGAGAATTCGACACGCAGAGTGCAGCAGCCATTGTAGATGTTCTGCCCGTCCAAAGCCTGACAGGGATACATCATTACAATCCCATTCCCTTACAAAGAAATTATATTTGGCTTAAATAAAAAGAAGCCTATTTTAGGAAAATTAGGAATTTTAGCACTTTTTTAGAAAATATTAATGCAAAAATAGATCTCATTCTCATTATAGTCCTGATATATATGATCAAACTTACGGCTCATGAGACATTGGTGACAATTTGAGTTAGTTTATGTTTTGATGGCCTCTACAGGTAGAGAACTTATCAAAGATTATATACTGGTAACATATTACAAGGTTCCATTTCTTAACATTAGTTAACATGAACTAATACTACTCATAAAGCATTTATTAATCTTAGTTCATTTACTAATAAATTATTAAAATCAAAAGTTAATGGACTTAAAGCTAACATGACCTAACAATGAATAATTGTATTTTTATTAACAAAGATGAATAAATACTGTAAAAAATGAGTGCATTCGCTAACATAAACTAATGAAACATTATAGTGAAGTGTTACCAAATATTATTTATGAAAAAAATTGCCTTTTCTTGTATTTACTGTAGATACTTCAGCTATTATTTTATATATCATTTCTTTTATGGTTATTTTGCTGATTGTGCATAGTATGCAACATATAATACAACTATTATTGCATAACTTGCTCCAATTAGAATTAACCTTGTTTGCCTCATGGACCTTTTTATTATTAAGAGGGACAGAATACAAATACATATTAAGGGTTATAAGTACATATATATGATATCAATCAATGGTACATGTAATTATATGATATATAGAATATCCAAATAAAGTGAGGGACATTTTTTTGTAAAAATTGTAGAGTTTTATATATATACAGTCCTTGACAAAAGTCGTGTCGCTAATCTATTTTGTAGAAACACCTGCTATTAACCTGATTTTTAATTCATCAATTGGTGTTAGAAATAGCTCATATGAAAAGCTAAAACCCTCCCAAATGATGTTTAATGCACTGAAATAAAAAGATTTATCATTTAATCAAGACAGAAAGGTCAAATTTTGGCAAGACAAAAGTTTTGTCGCCTATACAGAAATTAAACAAATTTACTGCAAATACAAAAATTTGTCAGCAAATTAAGTAGTGGTGCTGTGAGATCCAAATTTAATATCTTTTATGACTTCCATGAGCTTGAAGGACTGCATCCATGCGGTTTGGCAAGGACTCATACAATTTATTGGTGAAGTCATCAGGAGTAGCAAAGAAAGCAGTCTTGCATGCCTCCCAGAGTTCATCAATATTCTTTGGTTTCGTCTTCCATGCTTCCTCTTTCATCCTACCCCACATATGCTCAATGATGTTCATGTCTGATGACTGGGCTGGCCAATCCTGGAGGATCTTGATCTTCTTCGCCTTGAGGAACTTTGATGTGGAGATGGAAGAATGCGATGGAGCACCATCCTGCTGCAGAATTTGGCCTCTTTTATGGTTGGGAATATAAGAGGTAGCTAAGATGTCTTGGTATTTTAGACTACTGAAGTTCCCTTCCACCCTGCAGATCTCTCGCTCACCCCCATACTGGATGTAACCCCAGACCATGATTTTCCCCCACCAAACTTCACTGTTTTCTAGGTGAATCTCGGATCCATGCGGGCTCCAGTAGTTCTTCTGCAATATTTGCGGTGACTGTGGTGTAATTCCACAGAAGATTCATCTGATAAAAAAAAACCTTCTGCCACTTTTCCAGCGTCCATCCTTTAAGCAGGCTGTGGGCTTTGGCAAATGCCAAACGGTTTTTCAATTGTCTTTTGTTTAGTGCTGGCTTCTGGCCACTGATTTCGACCATGGAGGCCATTTCGAGACAGAATCTGACAAACTGTTCTGGTTGACACAGGGACTTCAGGTGACCAGGTCTCGTGGAGCTCTGCTGCAGTGGAAAATGGGCTGGCCTTGGATTTTTGAGCCAACAAACGGTCCTCTCGAGCAGTTGTCTTGCAGGGTCTGCCTGACCTGGGTTTGTCAAACGTCTCCAGTCTCTTCAAGTCTTTTTTATCCTCTGTACTGACGCTGAGACACTTTGAAGGTGTCTGCCACATCAGCAGTGGATCTGGTCTTCAGCCTCTTGATAATCAAAACTTTAGTCTCAGGGTGAATCTTAGGCATGTTTGCAGAGGTCTAGTTGCAGTTGATGTGAAGGTCTAGTGCACTGGGGTTCTTTTTATACACACCTGAGATCTAATTGATCCATTATTAGTCACAGGTGAAGCTCATATGACAAGGCGACAACACTTATGTCTTTGTCAAAAAATATTCTAATATTCACAGCTTGGTAAAGCCCATTGAGTGAATTTTTGCAGTTTCATTTTGCACTGAAACATTATTACAAAAGCTGTTGGGATTAAAATATTTTTCTTGTAAAAAAATATAAATATATATTTATTTCAGTTCATTTTTATACAAAGCGACAAGACTTTGTCATGTATGTATGTATGTATATATATATATATATATATATATATATATATATATATATATATATATATATATATATGTAATAAAAAATATATAAAAAACTCACATATATAATGCATAATTATTTTATTATGCGCTCATATAAGTCATTACAATAAAAATGATCATGATAATATATATATATATATATATATATATATATATATATATATATATATATTCATTATTATTATTACAAATTTGTATACTTTTTTTTTTAATTCTCTTCCTGTTAGATTCACGCAGCAGTGCAGGTCACGCAGGTAACAGAAGCGTGTTTGTCTTTCCGATCACAGGACATTGAACTATTCCGGCACATTCTCATTGATTACACCTGCTCTGCTTCATTACACCTGGGTTTAATGGAGCCCAAACATCTCATCTCAGTTTTGTCTGTTAATCAATATCTTAAAGTATGTGACAGCCAAACAACTAGCCACGGTCACAAGGTTTGTGCCTCCACTGAGGAACAGGGAGGTCTAAGAATAAAAAGCAGCAATCAAATCAAACTCAGAAACCACAAAACTTCAAAATATACTCGCAATACAAATTATGGTATTCATTTAAAGTAATCTCCCCTTGTACTAACCCAGAGTATTAGCAATTATAGTGACAAAACTTTCTTGGTCAGTTTTAATATTTGAACCTATGATTACTGGCTTAGATGCTTAGTTTAAGAAAAGAAGAACTCCACACAACATGAGTTTGCTTCTTAACCCAGTGCGACATTTTCATTATTGAATTGTTTGTGTAGGCCTAAAGCAGGTTTGGCAGGATGGAGGGAATGTGAGCTAACTTCTCCCATGGAGCTACTTAATTTAACTAAACCCGGATGACAAATGCAAATCACATCTAATGCTGACAGTGGCCTGAAGAATGAAGTGCTGTGTGCTAATAGCTTTAAGCCACCAGACATACTAATTCTGAAAAGTGGACCATAGTCTTACATTGAATGAGGGTTCCATGCCGCATTTACACACTAGAATATCGTAGAGACACTCAGAATACCTTGGCAACTGCAATGAAATGCCCTAGAAACCACCCACAACACCCTATGGTGGCGTTACATACAGTATACTAGCACTTAAAAGTTTGGGGTCGGAAATGATTTTGTAAAGTTTTGGAAAGAAGTCTTTTCTGCTCACCAAGGCTGCATTTATTTGATCAAAATATTGTAAAAACTGTAATATTGTGAAACATTATTATAGCTGCTTTCTATGTGAATATATTTTCAAATGTAATTTATTCCTGTGATCATCACTCCAGTCTTCAGTGTCACATGATCCTTCAGAAATCATTCTGATATATGATTTGATGCTCAAGAAACATTTCTGATTATTATGAATATTGAAAACAGTTGTGCTGCTCAATATTTTTGTGGAAACCCTGATACATTTTTCAGGATTCTTTGAGAACAGAATTTATTTGAAGATAAAAGTCTTCTGTCTTTACTGTCAATTTTGATAATTTGATACATCCTTGCTGAATAAAAGTATTAATTTCTTCTTTCTTTTTTTTAGGCAGTTTAAAAATCTAATTTTAGCAGTTCTGCATTTCTGCAAATGAGAATAACTTGGACTTTTCCAGCCAAGACGCAGAGAAAATAAGGTGCATTAGCACACAATACTTCCTTTTTTTCACAGCAATTTTAAACTGGAGGAAGGGGGGCTTCATTGCCCATTTCAAAAGAGACCCCTGTCCCCACCCCTCCTGTAACACTAACAAATACTCTCTTTGTGCAAGGAGGCAATGCAACATGGCAGCCGCACAATAGATAACACCCTCAGACCAGAGGAGTAATTACTTGCTAGCTCTTTTTCCCCTGGTGAGCTGCATTGGCATTCATTAGATAACCTCAACGGTGACATATTAATTACAGGGGCGGCTTGATTTGTGCAGTCTACTGGGAGCTGGTTTTTCTGCCGTCTTCCTGTTGCTTTGACAAATTTTCGGCGCCGCACCAAAAAATACCAGAGAGTGCCAAAAATGAGGTGACGGAAGACAGGTGTGTGCGACCTCATGATTGAGAACGAAGTGTTGATTATAGGGGACGGAGCGCTGGTGAGGGATGACCACAGCTAAACCGTTGGTCTCCACGGACAGCCAGAGGAACTAAACTAGCGTATACTAAAGCTGGCTGCCATGTTTTCATCCCACCCAACCCAATTCATCCCACCAATAAGATAATAAAGGTTGTGGGTTCTATTTTGGTACTGACCATTTTGGCATGATGAGCGTTCATTGGATCTGCATATTGTAGCAAGGCCTGGAACTGGTTGTTCTTGGTGAAGGTAATGATCTTCAGGACCGTTCCGAATTTTGAGAAGATCTAAATGAAGGAGAGAACAAGAACATGAAAGGCAGACATGTTAAACAGAGTAGGTTAAGCTCTAGAAGGTTTTCTCATCTGAGCTGGTTAAGCAAGTTTAGCTGGTCTCCCTAACTGGCTAAGGTGGTGTTCAGTGGGTTTAGTTGATCAGTCGGCTTATAATTAATTTTTTAATTATAATTATAATTATAATTCTTTACATATAGAAGGGGGGAATCTCCTCAACCACCACCAATGTGCAGCATCCACCTGGATGATGATATATATATGGGGATGATTAGGAGGCCATGATGGACAGAGGCCAATGGGCAAATTTGGACAGGATGCCGGGGTCACACCACTACTCTTTATCGAAGGACATCCTGGGATTTTTAATGACCACAGAGAGTCAGGACCTCGGTTTAACGTCTCATCCGAAGGACGATATAAGTGTATAGAACCCCTTTAAAACCATTAACTAGTTCAGTCTGACCAGTGGAATACAGCCTTATAGTCCCGCTGAGACCAGTAAGCTTTCCCAACACTTTTCTGATCTAGATTTCAACTCATGAGCCTCACATGACCCATGTGAAGGCTTCGAGAAATTTCTTAACACAAGCATTTTGTGACACTTTGACCTTGTGGAAGGGTAAATTTATGTGGTTGCTAGGTGACAACAAAGTAGGAAGTGTACAGGGTAAACACTGAAAATAGTGCAAACAAACAAACTGTAAATATCCTGGGGATTACTTGATACATTTCAAAAAGTAAAAAAGTACTTGTTTTTTTTTCAAATATATAAGCAAATCAAAGTGGGTCTCACATAAAAAAAATTAATCAAAGGCCCGTGAATCAGAATTTAATAAAATAGTGAATAAAAAAAAGACATATCGTTTAAAGAATAGTCACATTTTGGTGTAATGTAGTCTCACCTGGTGCAGCACTTCAAGAGACACTGGGTAGTAGAGATTCTCCACGATGATGCGAAGCACAGGGCTTTGTCCAGGCATCATTCCACCATCACTGGCTGTCGCAGTCCCAGAGAGACTCATATTCCCAGAATGCACCGCATTGACAGCTTGCAGAGCAGCCTGAGCCCTCTACAAGTGAGACATACAGAGTTAACATTCAGACCAAACTCTTCTCAAACTTTCCACTCATACAGTGTAGTACACACAAACAATGATTTACTGCGCCAGAGGTTATGCCTGATTGTAATGGCACTAAAATGCACCATCAGCAATGACTCTGTAATGAGCCAATTTACATAGGCCTACTGTAAAACTAATAGCTCTGGGTACAGCAAAAATATAAAGGAGGTACTATATATGCAGAGATACCATTCTGAGTTTGCAAAAAAAAGAAAACAAAGGGTTAGGGTTACACATTTAAGGCTAGAACTTCATCTGCCTTTCAGTCTTAAAGTGGGGCACTTTCCACCTGTAGACATGACTTTGAATCAAGATCAGTAAGTTTTCTTAAAAAGTTAGCCATTTTAAGACATAGCAAGGTTGGTTCAGGTTGTCATATTGTATGAACAAGAAACTGATCCATGATAGCTGATAGCTAGAAAAAACTTTTACCTGAAGAAAAGTGAGTAAGATTTCATGTATTCCAGGTGTAAGGAAAATAGTTGGTACGGGGAACACATATTAACTATTAACTATGACTTTTGCCTCTATAAAACCCTTATTTACTGCTTATCAAAAGTTAGTAAGGTAGGTTTTATAGTGTTTAAGTTTAGGTATTGGCTAGGATTAAGAAATCAAGAATAAGGTAATGTAGAATAAGGCAATAATATGTGCTAGTAATAAACAGCCAATATAGCCTAGAGTAATATGCATGCCAATAAGAAACTAGTTAATAGCGAGAATTGAACCCTAAAATAAAGTGTTACCAAGTATTTTATTACTTTTACTGACTGTTACACCACTTCACATTTTGAGAGTACTAAATCAATGACTAAAAGTATGTCTAAAGGTGCAGTAACATTAGTAAAATTTTGCAGTTAAAATAGGTCCATTGTCTATCATTCAATAGTGTAGAGATGTATGAAGCACACCTCACACAGAAGTCAAACCAAGCAGCTTTGTTGGCCAACACTGCAAATTTGAGTGACCAAGCGAGATCTGCATAGATCACAGATTCGCCCTCAAGCGAAATGTAGATTCCTACTGAAATGACTGGATTTCACCCAATACGTTTCACAGAGCAATGGCAAATGTGAACGAACATTAAAAACTTGGCACATGCATTTAAACAAGTTTTTATTTTTTTTATTTTTGGATAACCTTATTTGCCATTGACCCTACTATGGTAGTGAAAGTGGTGGTTTAAAGTGCAGATTGGAGTGACAGTATGTAATGCTCACCCCCTGATTGGGCAGATTATCAGTCTTGAGCTCACGGTGGTTGGAATACTGGATGTAGACGGGCTGGTTGCGGACATGGGGTGTGGCTGTGGTGTAGTAGTTGACCATGGTGATGGCTGCTTCTTCAGAAGCCATTTCTATAAAAGCCTGTAGTGCAAATAGAGACATACAGTAAGTGCTCAGTCCTGATAACAACATCTTTCAGCTAATTGCACATATGTGGTGCAAGTTAATCCAACTTTTGTCTGTTTTCATGCAACACTCAAATGAAATAAAAATCAGCAGGCTAAAAGAAATGGAGATAAATAATATGAATTATAATCAGTGCTGCGTTACACTTATGAAAGTTTAATATTCCGAGTTCGAGTTTTGTTTAAATCACTAATCCTAAATACGAGCAAAAAAATAGTGATGCTTGTCTTAATTATTATTCTGACCTCATCAAGCAAGGTGTGAGAGATTTAAAGATGCAGAATCTAACAATAAACTGAATCTTTTGAAGCCCCAATCAAATCAACCAACAAACAACTAATTATGCAACGGGGGCATTAGAAATCTGTCTGCCTGTCTTTTATTGTCTAAATATGCCATTTTCAATTTGAATATGAAAAGGCTCTTAAGTGGAAGCGGGAGTCTGCTGTGTTTTTGCAGGGCTTCTGTTATTAGATGGACCTTGATGTGTTTGAAAGGATGCACACTTCAGTTTCTATCACTGGCCACCACTAATGAAGTGAAAACAGATCTGGACCCTTGTCCTCACCATCCCTTAGAAAGGAGAAAATACAGACAAAATGATTTTTTGATGGTGGTATTTCTTAGTATATTGAGTTTTTACAGGTCAGAAAACGTCTGGATCATATTTTACTCCAAAACTAAAATAAAATAAGAAATTGAATTTTGCATAAAGAGAATGAAGCCTATTTTAAGACTAATATTTATTAGATTTTATGCACATTTCCAAATAAATTATAATTTTTATAATAAATAAAAAAGGTTACTTTCCCATTACAGTAATACATGAAAAAGCAGAAATTAAATACATTAAAAGAGCATACAGTATGTTTTACACCCCCAGAACAGCACTTTTGTATTTTAAATGATGTACACAAAAATAAATATTACTATTATCTATAATAATTTACATAGCCTAGTTCTTTTTTTGTTTTTTTTCTACAATCCCTAAAGGCACCCACACACTACAAGATAATCGGGCCGATTTTGGGCCCAATTCTCCTCTTGTGACAATCCTAGGTAAGGTTACAATCATCATGGTGACTCTACAGATTATCTTATCAGATTTTCCTGTGCTGTGAGGTGTGTTAAGAGTGATTAAATCTGCTCGGAAGAATGTTGGGGCCGCACCGATCTCAAAGCATAAATATCCAACATGTTGAATATTTACGATCAGAAATCCTGTTGTGTGAGGGGAACCCAGAGGACAAACACGCAAGCTCTCTGTAGATTTTCACATGGAACTGAACGACAACAAATCAGAAAGTGAGCTGACTGGAGACAGAAGCCACACATTTTCTGTAAAAAGCAGTCCAAACACTATTATCGCCATTTCTTCTTGGCCGTCATCCGCCATGTTTGTTTATTCTAAAGACACTTTTGACAGTGAGAGATTTTGTGAGATTTCCCGTGTTCACATTCAAGACTGTGGTTGTTTGTGAATGGAATCCGTTAGTGTTTGTTGTGCTGTCTTGGTCGTATCGCTGCACTCCACACACTAGTGGAACAAAGTTGTTAAATCTATGATTTTTTCCTCGTCATGTTTGTGGTCCCTCACATTTTGAAAAAAATATTTTAGTGTGGGCCAGCCCTAAGACATGGAATTGTCACACCATTGTCCTCATTGGGGAGGCTAGGCTCACATTTCCAAAATCATGTTAGTTACACCATGTTGAACCACACAGAGGTTTAACAGTGGGAATATGTACGCTGACTTCCTTTTATTTTATTCATTCCATCTAATCTGGAAATTCCACCACTAAACCAACTTGAAAGCATAATGTGAGGTTTGAGAATCTCACAAGGCAAATTTCAAACCCATCAGGGTTTTTCAAATGGCTGAGGTTCCAATAGTCGTGCTGCTGAAAGCTTACAGAGCTAAAAGATAGGGCACAGATGTGTTCACAGGTTAATGGAGCACCTACTTGGTTTTTCCCTTTAAGCATCAACAGGTTGGTGACTTTGCCAAAAGGGATTCCTAGTGAGATGACCTCTGCTTCACACACTTCGATGGGAACTTTGCGGACGTGGAGGACGCGTGAGGGGCCACAGGGAGATCGGTCTCCTTTATAAGCTTTACTGTCAGTGCCATTAGCTGTCAAAAAGGAAAAAAAGAGAGACAGATTATCAATTTTTTGATTTTACCAATTTTCTAAATGCCAAAACTGGCATTGATGTACATGTATATTACAAAAACAAGACCCATTAGACACCAAACACCATTATAATCGATTGGCATGGTCACTGTTACAAATTATTTTGCAACATTTTGGCCTCACAAAGGACCTAAATTAATTTAACAAGATACACTAGACAGTGGACATAGGCAGAAACATAAAACTGACAATATGGTGGTGGTGGGCAGCATCTCTGATGCTCCCCACCGAAACAATACAATAAGGCAGGATTAAGCAGGCCTCTGTAGTCTGTCAAGACTCCAAATGGCACCCATTGTGGGGCATTTGGCACTTGGCTATGTCCAGGGGCACATCACAGGCTGGTGATAGGTTTAACAGAGACAGCCTATGGTGTAGTGCCTGCCTCAGATTTCAACACTTAGAGCTTTCACATTCTTGCAAGCCCATGCAATGCTTCTGTTCGTCTGATTGCAGATAATGGCATCAAAGCAATTTGTATCAGTCTCAGTGTCAGATACAAAAATACACTAGAATGTGAATGTATTATACGTTTCTTTCTTTTTTTTACCAACACAGATTACAAACTACAGTGGGCACTGGGCAGACTTGTGGTCAATTTGCCCAATTTCCCATTGAATGGCCAAACAGATAGTCCTGAATTTACACAACTGTGCCAGAAGATGATATGTCTGATCGCAATATGTCTGAAAGCACTCATTCTTCAGGAAGTCAACATGCAAATTGCTTTCTTAAAATTTTCTGTGTAAACTGGGACAAGAGAAAGCATTCTAGCACTGAAAAGTTGCACACTTTCAGAATTTCAGAAGCAAAACACAATGAATGGGCTGAAATTTCTGCATTGTTAGATGTATTTTTCTGGTCATTAGTAGGCCATGAATGAGTGATGAACTTAAAAGCTCTGTTACTGACACATTCAAATATGGGTCAAATCTTCCTCAGTTTGTATGTGGGTTAAAAATGGTACCATGTTACCCATGATGAATTTAGTAGTGTGCAAGGACGAGTGATTGTGAGATAGCTCCCTCTCTCTCTCTCTCACGCATTAGTAAACTCTTTCTTTGCAAAGTTAAGCCTGCCGACGAGAGGAGGCAGCGAGAAACAGCAGTGCACAAAAGAAAGTGCTGCCATCAGCAGGACGACCAGCCACAGTTGAAAAAATGAACAGGCCAAGCACAGTGATCCAATCTTTCCCTCACAGTCCAGAGATCTTTACAGCACAGCACATCTCATTTCACCCCTCACAGAGCACCAATATCTAAACCCTCCCCTCACTGCCCAGCACAGTGATTCCATCCCTTCCTGACAATCCAGAGATCTAGACCTTTCCCTTACAAACCGGCACAGTGACCTAGACCTGCCCGTCACAGCCCAGCACAGTGATTTCATCCCTTTCTCAAAGTCTAGAGATCCAGACCCTCTCCTCACAGCCCAGCACAGTGATCTAGACCTCACCCTTATAGCCCAATGATCCAGACCCTCTACTCACAGCCCAGAAGTGATTCCATCTCAACTCTCACAGCCACCCACAGTGATCTAGACTATTCCCTCATAGCCCAGCACAGTGATCTAGACTCTTCCCTTCCAGCCCAGCAGAGTGATCTAGACTCTTTCCTCACAGACCAGCACAGTGATGTAGACTCACCCCTTACAGCCCATCACAGTGACCCCATCTCTCCCCTCTTAACCCAGTCCTTCTCCTAATAGCCCAGCATGCAGATACATTCCCACCGCTCACAGATCTTCAAGCTTCACCTGCTCTCAATAGACATTTTCTTCTATTCCCACGGCTAGGCTTTCGTTTACAGCCAACTTGTCATTTATGATGCAACATTGACAGGAGACAAATGTGACAATAAATGTGAAATTTACCTCAGAGAATGGATTTACAGCAAGAAGCCTTATCAAAGCAACAGGTACCAAGCAACCACATGTAATCCTACGAGGGTTATGATAATTAGTAATGGCCTTCTGTTTTTATGTGTCCATCTGCAAGCTGATGCCAGCAAACATTTAAGATGTTCAAAAACCATGATAAGTGTTGAATTCTTTTATGACATCATAAAATAAACTAAAAGACACTGTAGCACTGTGGAAAATGTGTGCTTAAATCATGTTTATAAACATACTAATGCAGATAAAATATAATCAGGGTTCCAATTATGTCTTGTCCAGTCTGACTGCTACAAATACAAACCCATATTTAATGCTAACGAGGTCTGCCTCAGTACAGACCCGCATCTAGATTCAGTCGAAAGCAATATGGATAATGAAAAACAAGCTTGCATCTGCAAGACATCTACTGATAACACACAGAACATGGGTGCGATAAAATAGGCAACAAAACAAAACCTCCAGTGGAATAACTCAATGCAGGCTGAGGCAGTAGCCTACCACATGCAGAGAGTTAAACTGAGAAAAGAAACTAGATAATCCCTTTACAGAACAGGCAGATTGTATGCACATTATTTCCCCATACTGCAGAAAGGGCACAACATGCTGAAAGAGAAAAGGTATTTTATTTTTTTGTTTGTTTTTTTGAATATAACACTGCTGTTGAATAGCTCTTAGTCTGCAGTTTTTCACCCCTGGAGGCTCATTCAGAATATAAAAATGTCCAATTTAAATAAGCTCAATTATGGAACTTTAGCACATAAAAAAAGCCTTACATGCAACCCTCATATGTGTAATCTTCAATACATTTTGCTTTAATATAACTGAACCTTTACTGCAACTAGGGATTTATATATGACGCATTGATGAGACCCTAACGTATCCTAGAGACAGGCATCTCGCCACGTAGCAGCCACAAGGAGAACAGGAAGATGATTGGCCCACTTTTCCAATGACCCTGTGTTACCATGGTGACCATACACATGACCTATCAAGGCATCTGGCTTCGCCATGCCAATTCATCTCATTGTGTCGTTAACAAATCTTATTGTGTATTTAATGTGATTAGAGGAACCATCCCTGAATCGAATATGCCACAGGCTTTTCAAGAGGAAATGAGTAAAAAGGATCTTTGAAATGCACTGGCCATATATAAACTCAATGATGGGATGGTTTGTGCTAGCAAAACTAGATAGATTTCCTACATTATTTAAGAAAAGATTATTTCAGTTTAAAATAATTCTCCTTTACAAACTTTGCTAAATCTATCTGTGAATACTTTTATTCAAGCAAAAGTGAACAGTAAAAAGACATTTATAATTTTACAAAAGATTTCAATTTTTTTTTACAGTGATCCTTTGAAACATCTATTTTAAAATGTAGTTTCCACAAAAATATTAAGCTCTTTTCAACATTAATAATAACAAAAAACAAGTTTCTTGATCATCAAATCAGCATTTGAATGATTTCTGAAGGATAATGTGACATGAAGACTGGAGTAGTACAAACAACTCAAAAATGGTAGGCAAACATTAAACTTCTGTTTGTGCAACAAACAAAGCCAGTACAGGATGAGGATGTTCTGCAAATCTGAGGATTTCTACAGCACTGAAGCAGCATTATCCATTTGCAGAAAGCATCCGTTTTTCCGTGATATTTGTCTATGCATATCCCAAGAGACTAGAGAAGAATCTTATCCTTGCTGTCACAGTTAATTCAGCGATTGCACTGTGAAATCCCACTACAGTAAAACTGTTGCTAGGACACCACAGAATTCACGGAATGCTGCTCACAACCGAGCTCTCTGTGACTTCCCGTCAACAATTCCCATATCTGACATTCCTGAAATGCCATCCTTCACCGCAAGTATTACCTTTGCGCTGTTCTACCTGTCTGTTGCTCTGTCACTGTCCTCTCACAAACGACCACTTCCAATGAAAAGTCTTGGAGCATTTATGATCCACCATGTACCAGGGTAAGAACAGAGTAGTCCTCAGTTTGATAAAGGCTGGTTACACACTTACACACACCCAAACCCCAGTCAAACATGTCTGTTCAGCTTTAACTCATGGTTATGGGCTGTACTGTCAACTTTGCCTGGGGCAAGAGGGAGTATGTCAGGTTTGACAGGGCAGAAATACTTTTGTATTGTTCAGGCAGAGTGGTCCCAGTAGACCGCAATCAAGTGTGCATGTGTTTGCCAAGGTGCAACGACTTCGAGCCTTTGGGCTCTCATATGCTTGATGTGCTGAAACACAAGGTTTGCTTCGCATGGGAAAAAGGATCCGGTCCTACATGCTTTTCAGATAACAAGCTCTGATGTTCTACATACATAAAGGACAAAGTAGTGACTACAGGACCAGTGTTAGGAGAAACAAACTAAACTAAACAAACATATTGTCCTAACCAGACGCGATGCGGCAACATGAGATAAAGGGTATCTTTTTCCATTTTTTACACAGAGTTTGTCACGAAGGGCGAAAGCGGATTCCATTTCATAAAAACGGTTACTATTTCGGCGATATAGCGGCTGAAACAACAACATGCAAAGTATGAAAATAATAATCTCAGGTACTGATTACTGTATGTGCTTTAATTAAAGGGATAGTTCATCCAAAAATTATTACCCCATGATTTACTCACCCTCAAGCCACCCTAGGCGTATATGACATTCTTCTTTCAGACAGAGTTTTATAAAAAATACAAACAGTTATAAAAAAAATAAAATGTCCTGGCTAATCCAAGCTTTATAATGGAAGAATGGAAGCCCAAAATTTTATCCATTATAAAAGTAATCCACACGGCTTAATAACGTTTTTTTTTTAAGTGAAGTAACATATTTCTGTAAGGAAAATATCCATATTTAAAATTTTATAAAGTAAAATATTTAGCTTCCGGCAGACCACCTTCCATATTCAACTGTAATGCCTCTCGCAGTTTAAAACGCCATACATCGCGTCATTTCCGCTTTTTCCATAAGTTGAATATGGAGGCC
The DNA here is from genome assembly GCA_023029165.1 of Gobiocypris rarus. NCBI lineage: Eukaryota > Metazoa > Chordata > Actinopteri > Cypriniformes > Gobionidae > Gobiocypris > Gobiocypris rarus. Next base: position 14,469,928 of record CM040922.1, read on the forward strand.
AGTCTGGCGGAAAGCTAGATATTTTACTTTATAACTTGTTTAATATGGATATTTTTCTTACACAAACCCATCGGTTCGCTTAAGAAGGCCTTTATTAACCCCCCAAATCCGTGTGGATTGCTTTTATAATGGATGGATACAATTTTTTGGGCTTCAAATTTTGGGCTCCCAATTCACTGCCATTATAAAGCTTGGATTAGCCCGGACATTTTTTTTATATAATATTTGTCTGAAAGAAGAATGTCATTTACACATATGAAGGCTTGAGGGTGAGTAAATCATGGGGTAATTTTTATTTTTGGGTGAACTATCCCTTTAATATTAATAGTGTCTAGTATGAGTTTGGACACCATTTTGCATGACCTTTATAGCAGGTGACAATGGATAATTCACCTCAGATCTTGAAAATAAATTAAATATGAAAGTTCAAATTGTGAATTCAATGTGAACAAACAAGGCTTCAATGTAGTTAGCTTCTTTTTGTTAGCTGCTTGTAGTGTAGCTAACTATATTAAAATGGTAACTTGACTATAGTTTAACTTGAAGCTTGCTAAGATTACAGATTCAAAGTAGCTTCCTCACACTGTAAAGAACTAGTGTTTTATTTTAGCTACTTTTTTATAACAACAGAAATCTTTCCACCCATGACTACCTTCTAATTAAACAAGTTTTCAGCTAAAGTGGTCGGACTAGAGTAAATATGCCTTCTAGTGTGATTATTAATATTCCGTTAATGACAATGTATACAGAGTGTGAACAACACAAAACATCAGGGAGGTATTTGAAGCCATTTTTATCAGTGTTAAACAGCAGGGACTATATTGACCTTGATGTAAGCTAGCTTGATTGGGCTATCAGCACACAGCTTTGTTATGGCTTCCTTAGTTTTGTGTTGCAACGACCATGATGTACTGTGAAGGCCATTTCACGTCAAGAAACCCAAACAATGATGCGGCTGACTCCATAACAGAGAAAACATGTCTGAGGTCAAGTTCAATTCAAGGTTGTATTCTGTGCTTTTTGGCTAAATGCTAATGACTGCGCAATTCAGACTAGCGGTTGAAAGACAGGGTTTTTAATTGCTGACCCTGCAGGGGGGAAAAACTGTGTAACCTAAGGTGGATAGCTGATCTCTCAGCCTGACAAAGCTGGTTAGGCAGGTCTTTTTGATTAACCAGATAAACCCGACACGACCAGCAAACTACCCAAGGCTGGTGATAAACCACAAACACTCACAAAATAAAATATATGTAAAGCCAAACAGTACATTATCCATTGACCAGTCTGTTTGTCAGTTCTAAAACTTCATGCTTGATTTTTTTTTTGTCCAACTCAATTATGGTTATGGTCAGCGTAAAATGTTCTCTTGTGACCGGGGATTAGATTTCTGAAGTGGACAGGGTTACTGGCCAAATGATCAAATTAATATTTATTTATTTAACATATACATATAATAATGTGCATAATAAGATAAATAATTTATATTTGTTATATTATTTTTTTATTTATGAAATAGTATAGTTTAGTCAGGCTAGACAAAACCTAAATATTCAAAACATGAATACCTAGCTCTAAATATTTTCTGATCTTACAACCAAATTATGCCTTCTGAGTTTTGGTGGTCTCAAAATCAAACAATAAATCAAAAAAGATGAATTTGCTATGACTATGTCAAAGAAATGCACAGCTGCAGTTATTCATGGGAAATGCCATAAACAGCTATATTTTATGGAGATGTGCAAACCTTGATCTTTAGAACAATACTAGCATCTATGTTCTTTTTTGCATTAGTTACAGCACAACATGTATCCGCAAATCATACCATCTATTCAACAACTAGACCACATTAAAAGCCATCATTTTGCCGCATCACTAAAATGCCAAGCACATTTTAAAAAGCGCTCACTGTGGAGCTTTCATGAGAAGTGGAAAATATCAAAATATAGAAGCTGTCCGGAGGCTATCCCTGGTCATTCCACTTTAAACTCTGAAAATAATAGAGACACTGTTTTCCTTTTCCAATGCACAACAACATATTAAGGATTATTGTTTACCCGGGGAAGGATGAGTGAGCAAGAGAGAAAAGAAATGGCAGAGAGGGGTTAGAGAAGATGGGGAGCAGATGATGGGGTCATTTCATTCTGCCCTCCATTTTATCTCTATTCAGATGCTCAAATAACGGCTAATACACTCGCCAACCATTTCACCATTATACACTGATCATTGCATAGTTCGTTTTTAGTGCTGTTGAAAAGGTTGAAAAGCAATAGTAATTTCTTTATATATATATATATATATATATGATTTTAGAAGCCAATCTTCATGACACTCAATGAATTTAAAGTGCCCCTATTATTCTTTTTTTTTTTTAGATATTAGCTTTCATGTAGTGTAAATTAGCTGTTTATGCCTGTAAAAGGTCTGCAAAGTTTCAAAGATCAAAGTGCTCGCTAAATGGAGTTGTCTCCCAATTCTGTATGACATGCAGCATGTATGACATTCTGTATGACATTCCAGTCTCACTTCCTGCACAAACCTACATAGGTTTGTAACAAATGTGCATAATGCCAGCCTATGGTCTGACGTCGAACAACGCCTACTTTGACCCTCGAACACTATAGTTGTAGCTGACGTCTGGAAGAGTTTGGCTGTGTTTTTGACATGTCAAGAAGACACTGTTTTGTGTGCTGCGAATGCAAATGCAAATCCACTTTGCATGCACTTCCTAAGGATGAGACTTTGGAAGGTTTGTATTACTGTGAAACAAGTGCTGAGGAAGCCTCTGCAGATGAAAATTCAGATATGGTAATGGACGTTTGTTTACAACAGACTGGGCAATCAGACCAATCAGAGCAGAGTAGACCAATCACAACAGACTGAGTCATCTGACCAATCAGAGAAGAGTGGACAAATCACAACCGACTGGGTCATCTGACCAATCAGAGCCGAGTAGACCAAACAAAACAGACTGGGTCATCTGACCAATCAGAGCAAAGTAGACCAATCAAAACAGAATGGTTCATCTGACCTATCAGAGCAGCGTAGGATTGCGGAATAGAGGGTTTTAGAGAAATCTAATCCTTGATTGATCAAACCAGATTTCAGACACTGTGAGAAAAGAGCTGATGATGCTATGTAAATTATGAGAAAGTATATGAAAGTGTTTTTTGACTTTGGATGTATGTAACCTATTGTAGGAGACCTCCAAAAAAATAGGAGCCTTAAAAAGCATAATAGGGGCAATTTAACAGACTTTATGAAGATCTTAAGATGATAATTACTAATATTTTTAACAGTTGGTGCAAAATTATCTCACGACTGCAGACGCACGTTCATATGCCAATCCTCAATCATTCAGATGCCTAACAGTTTGAATAGTCTGTTTTATACTTCACATGGAAATGTATGAAGGATGGTAAAATGAAACCGTGTTTGTATCCCATTTATATTTTGTAGTATGACCTTTTAAACGTTTTTTACATTAGTAAGATATCAGAACAGATCAGAATATTCAGCAGGAAATAATGAGTAGCTGAAATATATACATAAGGGATAATTTACAGTTAGTTGGTCATTATAGCAAAATAAACCTTGGCATGCTGAGCTGAAGCGGAGGTTTATGAGCAGCTCGCTGTAGTGTACATTATCCCCCTTATTACTTGGCTACTTAGCAAATAAATAAATGGACATCAAATATTGATTTGAATGAAAATTATTTTATTATGTGAGTGATACGAGAGTCATTAAACTAACACAGCCACTATATAGGAAATCAGCTGCATAGGACAAGTTGTTTATCGCTCATTATTACGCAGAATGGTGTAATTGACCAATCAGAATAAAGTATTATTTTTCCAACTTGTACACCCTTGGTTACATTAGCAGAAAAGTCATTTCAGAGGCAGAGAAGGTTATTACATTTTAATAAAAGATTATGAAAACACGTTTTGACGAATCCCTAACGCCGACATTTATTAAGAAAGCTAGCAGGGACAACTTTGATTTCATGTGAAAGTGTCTAGACTGCTAATGGAAGTGATGTTGATGAACAGACAGTACCTGTGGATGGAGTGGAACTGCTCATGGTAGTACAGCAACACGAGGAGGCGGAAACAGGAGGCTCTCCAGATGCCCACTGAAACACACGAATATAAAATAAAAGTCTCAGTCAAAATGAGTCAAAGTGGGAACCTGAGCAACCACCCAAAACACCACCGAGCAACTATACCTATTACACCCAATATTCCAAATTTGGGCATACATTTTTATTAATAATGAATTCACACCTGTAAAATCAACCATATTTAAGTGATATTACAAAAAAAGGGAATGAATTCAAATGTATTCCAAAATGAAATGCTTCACCAATCTATTCTCATGTCATCGGCATACATGGATGGTGACTTTATCCAAATCTCAATGACACAGACCAGCGTGACGAGTGCACAAAACCAATCAAAAGCTCATTTGCCACATTAAAGGACTGTTTTCAGTGCAGAAGGGAAATTTTAGCAGCACATCAATTCCTTGGGGACGGTGTCTAACAAGCACACAAATGCATCCATTAGTAGCAAATTGTTTGTGAGGCAAGCAGATCAAGAATACAATCCATTCAGCTACAAGATGGCTGGCACGTGATCCTGCCCTCAGAAACAGTAGCCAGACTCTAGATCAGGGCTGGGCAACTCTGGTACTCGAGATCCACTTTCCTGCAACTCTGATCAAAACACACCTGAACAAAGCGAATCAAGGTCATTAGGATCCAAAGCTACAGGCAGGCATCATTTCAGAAGCGAGGGGGACAGAAATGTCATGTAATACCATTTTCTTTTCTGACCTTTGACAGATTTTATTTTTTTGCTATATTTTCCTATTGAACATTTTAATTGGTTTATATACTACAAACACTTGTGCATTAGGTCATCATGGATTTTATGAAAAAAAATAATAATAATATATGTTATTCATGTTACATCAGTCAAAAACGTTTCTGCTTTTGTCCAAATAAGGGATTTCCTGGAACGTCATAAGTTTCTGTCCGTTTTGGGCTTTCTGCGACAAAGAGCGCACTCCGGCTTCCAGTATGAATTAAACATATAGTACATTACATGTTTAGCACTCCATAATGCTTACATTGCCTCGTTTTGGATAAAAATAAAATGACAGTTCATGCATAACTTCATGTCATGCATAGAATATCTTGTCTCTTTGAATTTAAATCCTGATTTATTCACATTGGCCCATGAAGACCTCTTTGTGAACACATTTGCCAGAAAAAAGTGCGGGGGACGCATTTACGTCTTATTAAAAATGCATGTGTTTTTCTACATCCATGCAGGCAGGTGAGTTTGACTAGGGCTGCAGCGAAACTATTCAGGAAAATAGATCTCGAGGGCCAGAGTTTCCCAGCCCTGATCTAGAGGAAATGTCTCCATTTGTGTTGTATTTCCTGAGCGAGGCCCTCACAGCTCAGGGAATACCGCTGTAATTGTGTTCCCTGTCAGTTTCTAATTTTAGAACTTTTTTGTGACTGGGTTGAATTTCTTTTGCTAGACGATAAAAAATGTGCAGAATTGTTTTGGTCTACTTATTAAAAAACAGAAAATATTTAAATAAGCGTTGTTTTAGTGTTATTAATATACCCTTGTTATTTTTTTGATATTTTAAATTTGCTTTTATTTTTTTATTTCAGTTTTAGTTATTTTACTACTTCAGCTTCAACATCGTTTTTTTTTTTTTTACCTAATATTTATATTTCGTTTTTAGTTTATTTGCAAATGTCTTCCTTTATTAACACATTGTTTATCAAATAATAATCACGATCACGTTAATAAGTTATTTGGGGGTACTGTACAGTCCTGAACACCAAGCTCTTTAATGGTTTGCTATAGCCACATGTCAAGCACATAGTAAATTCAAAATCAGAATAAATAACTATATTATATAACAGTTTGTTTTGGTTCTTGAATTTGATTGGCCAAGAGTTTTTATATTTAGATTAACATCATTGGGATGTTTCACTGCATTACTCTGCTCTCTGTACCTGACCAGAGATTGTGAGCGGAAGTGGAGTTGTGTGATTTTGCTTGGAGCAAAAGGTTGGAGGTTGCTTGAAGGGGGTTTGTTGAAAGTTTGTTGAAATAGTGTTTGTGTTTAATCTCGTTCCAGTATCACTCTCACTGGTGAGTGGGAGCAAAAAATGGAAAACCCGGAGTGGATCTGGAACGGATTAATCAAAGAAGGCTTTGAGCGGGAATGAATAACCTGTATACTTCATTCCGTTTTTTTGTGTTGTCTGACAACACATAACGCTCCCTTTTTTTCTTTTGGAGCTATTTTCATTGGGAGATTAAAAATATACGAACTAACAGGCAGAATGTTGTCTGAATCTGTTGTGCTGAGGTTTGGTCGTACACGCCTTCTTGTGTGATATTGCTTAAAGTAATTAAAAAGAATGGGTAATTTAGAGATCAATCTTGATGGAAATCTTGAACGGTCACAACCATGAGAATATTAGAACAAGATTGACCTCATTTACATACCAACACTGTCTGTGCTTTTCGCCAGTAGTTTTCACACACAAAAAAATCAGCCAATCACAACAAAGGTCATTTACATTTAGAAGTCTTAAGAATGAAATGTCTTGTAGAACAAAATTACAACAGATTTTGCACCAAGAAGCCTTGACTAACATAATTTGTAGAATTCAGGACAAAATAATTAGCCAATCGCAAAAAAGGTCATTTACATTTAGAAGTCTTCAAAGATACAGAAGCAAAAACTGTCTGTTAAATTCTAAAAAACAGAAGTGGAAGAAATGTCTTGCAGAACAAAATTACAACAGATTTAGCTTGAAGAAGCCTTACTTAGCCTGGTCATACCAGACTCTTGTACATTTCATTTGTACAGGGGGTCTGGCCACTCTCCATTGACAAGCGTTAACTTCCTTGAAGGCGGGTACTCTGTTGAAGTTTAAAACTATTGGCTCTGCCCAGAGCCTCTGCATCTGCCATAACCTACCGCTAACGTTTGGTTGTGACGCATGTCATCTCAAACTAGCGCACGACATCAACATCATTGTTTTCAAACACTCCCTCTGTTCGATGATTGGACCGTTTAAAATTTGACCTGAGAAAACCAGAGAATATACCGCAATCCCAGACGGACTATTGAAGGAAAATGAAAATTGAGCGGAAGTCCGTAGGAGGGCGGAGCCAAGCTAGCCTTGACTAACATTACTTGCAGAATTCAGGACAAATTAGCCAATTACAAAAAAGGTCATTTACATTTATAAGTCTTAAATGTACAAAAGCAAAAACTGTCTGTTTAAATCTAAAGAGTAGAAGTGGTGGAAAAGTCTTGTAGAACGAAATTACAACAGATTTTGCTCCAAGAAGTTTTGACTAACATTAGCCAATCACAACAAAGGTCATTTACATTTAGAAATCTTAAAATGTACAGACGCAAAACTAGTTGTTTAATTATAAAGAGTAGAAGTGGTGGAAATGTCTTGCAGAACAAAATGACAACAGATTTTGCTCCAAGAAGCCTTGACTAACATTATTTTCAGAATTCAGGGCAAAAATAAACTGCTACAAAAGGTCAGAGACATGGCCTGGTGGGAAGAGCATGTGCACCGACATGGGAGACTTTAGTTTGAGTCCAGGTTGTGTCATTTCCCGCACCGATTCATCCCCCCCCCACCCATGTTTCCTGTCTGCTCTCTCACAGTCAAAATCAATAAATCCCAAAAATAAACAACCAAAAATGGATACGTGGCCTCCGTACCAAATGAACAATAGGGACCAATATTTAGGATCTAAACACCAATGTTAACTAAAGTCTCATGCGTATAGAAAAAACTACTGAATCAATTCAGAAACATAAACTGCAGTCATCCAGACATTTGAGATCTACCTCCAATGTAAATGAGACGAAGCAGTTTGTAGTTCTTATTAATAATGAGTTCATGCACAGGGTCACACATGACACACACACACACACACACAGCAGGTATGAGTTCAGCACAGCGCTTGTGTTATTCAACTCAGCCAGGTGTTGTTGGAAGGGAGAGATCGCTTCACAGGCGGAGCAACTGCCATGCTGTCTCCCTATTGGAGCGTTATTGTCCCCTCAGCCTACCAGGAAAAAACACAAAGCCTATCTTTGCTTTTTTTAGATTAAATTCAAATGAGTACAGGCAGAGTATGAATATGCAAAAAAAAAGGCACCAAAACGATAGAATCTCTTTACCCTTTACAGCTAAGCCCCTCTCTGATGCCTGTGACATTTTGAGCGCAGAGATTGGCTGAGAGTGATGAAACAGGACACTGATGTTCAGCGGCCGCATCGTAATCGCCATTTCTCTGAGCATGGCCTCAGAGGGCCAGGGCAGGTCACACGACCCCGCCCTCACCGGCACACGCTGCACGCCAACTCCACCATGCCATTTTCCCACTCTGCCATCATTATAGTTGAGTGTCTTTAATTAGTCGAGGGCAGAGAGAGAGAGAGTGAAAGAGAGTGAGGTCTGATTGCAATTACATGCTTTCATTGGCATTCTCCCATCAGCCTCAAATTCTGTATTAAAACTGGAATGCTATAGAAACAACAATTTTGACTTCCAATAATGTCCTCTTAAAAGGGGGAAAAACTGCACAAGTGTTTAGATTTTCCAAATATTTGATCATCAGATATTTTTAGAGGTATTTCATGAATAGTCACAGTATACTTGATGTGATATAAATAGAGCTCCTTCGTACGTCAAGGACGGTTGCAAATATAGACATTCAAAAGCTGTCAAGGATCTGTCCAGGTCACACTTCAGCCTAAAACGAAATAAATAATAATAATTAAAATCATATTTTGCAATAAGGAAATGAAGCCATTTTCAGCCTCATTAAGAGCTGTTGCATTATTTTTTCCATCATTTTTATGACAATTAGGCACATTTCCCTCCAGTAGTCATTACCGTAATGCAAAAAAAAAAAACCTCATTACTTTAATGTCATCAACATCAGCCAGCTAGATCATTTTATCTTGGTGATATATTTACTTAGCAGAATTCAGAAGAATTAACAATGTTACAACAACAACAAAAGAGCAGTATTCAATACTTAACAGGAAACAAAATGTATACTTTAGTACAAGCATTTAAAGCAACAGACAACAAAACTGCAGCATGTGCTTTACTGAACGTTATCGTCCATTGGGTGTGGACTAGAGATGGACCAATGTATCGGCTGATAAAAGCAACTATTTTCACTATTGGCCATCAGACAATTGTTTAAACAGCCGATGATCAGGGCCGATTATACCCTGTTAATCGAAAAAGGGCATAAAACTTCTGTATCTCATATGTGTCTGAAGAAAATGTCTGAATGTTTTGACGCTCTTAAATGTGATGTGACAGATCGCTGTAGCTCCTCAGTTTAAGTGCAGCGTGGCGCAAAAGTCAACCCTTAAGCTTTACTACGACGTTTTATTATACAAAATAAAAAAGAATCAGAAGGTATGTTGAACAATACGTGACTTAACACGCATTTACATCAGGAAAGTTATCCAATGTTCACAGTTCATTAGTTATCTATAAAAAACACTAGATTAATGTTAAGTGGGAGATTTTGTGTTTAATGGTTTTGTTATGCTAATTTAGAAGAATTTGTGTTATGTTGGGTTTTTTGGGAGGGTTACCGTCATGGTGACGAGTGGAGCATGAGCTTAGTTTGAGATAAGATATACATTAAATGTTTTATATTGCTGTACTCATTGAGTCAGTGCTATGCTAATGCTATAAAAGCATTGTGCTACCAATTAGCAAGGTAGCATTTACTTAGCTAGCCAAGTTTCCACTACTAAAATATTTTAAGTCGCGATTACATTATAATTTTAAGTTAAGTGCATAAATTAGCTTACTCAAATATTTCAAGAGCCATTAAACTGTATGAGTACAAAATAAAATATTTGATTTAACTGATTGCATTAGATTTGTTAAGTTTTGCCAACTTATTCAGGTTTACAGAGTGGTATCATTGTGAATAATCGGCAATCGTTATCGCCAGAAAAAATCTTATCGGTGCATCTCCAAAGTGTAATGTTATTGTTTTAGTTATTTTTATAATTAACATTCTTGATGTGAACCAAATGTGCCACACATGTCCTTAAAGGGATAGTTCACCCAAAGATAAGCCCATGATTTACTCACCCTCAAGCTGTCCTTAGGTGTATGACATTCATCTTTCAAGCGGATAAAATCGGAGTTATATTTAAAAAGTCCTGGCTAATCCAATCTTTATAATGGCAGTGAATTGTTGCTTTGTTTATGAAGTCCATAAAAGTGCATCTATCTGTCATATAACTGCTCCACACGGATCCGGGTGGTTAATAAAGGCCTTCTGAAGCGACGTGGAAGAAAAATATCCATATTTAAAACTTTATAGACTAAAATACCTAGCTTCCGGCAGTCAGTGGTGCACGAGTCGACTTGCACTAAAATAGTAACCCCTGGTGCTACGTTTTGCTCTATCCTCTGTGCTTCTGCGTTCGTCAATATGGATGCATCAAGGGTTCAAGGGTCAAGGGTTACTCTTTCGCCGTAAATCGATGCGTACGGCAATCCGCCGGAAGTTAGGTATTTTAGTCTACAAAGTTTTAAATATGAATATTTTTCCAACACAAACGCGCTACTTCACTTCAGAAGGCCTTTATTATGTGTGAAGCAGTTATATGATGGATAGATGCAGGTTTTATGGACTTCAAACAAAACTACCCTTTCACTGTCATTATAATGCTTGGATTAGCCAGGACTTTTTTTAATTTAACTCCGATTTTATTCGTCTGAAAAAGGAATATCATAAACACCAAGGATGACTTGAGGGTGAGTAAATCATGGGCTAATTTTAATTTTTGGGTGAACTAACCCTTTAAAAGTGAAGCCAAAGCATTTTGATCACCATCTGGTGGCTGGCAGCAGTATAGGTCATAAAACACACCCTCTTCATGAAATCCAATGAGACAAGCCAAACCAAAAATAAATAAATTCTACAGTGGAAGAAAGTGCTGTCCATCTTTTTTTATCTTTTTTACAGTCTATCTATGGTGTGGACGCGCCTTAACACTGACCTGATACAACCTTTCCTTCAACTGGCACTAAGCACTCTCACATGGGCACTGTGCCATCTCTAATGGTCAGCCCTAAAAATAAAAATCTGGTTATGAGAATATGGAGAGATAATGAGCGTCATTTTCATGGCAATAATGCTATAAATATGCTTTTTGTGTGCAAAATATTATTATTATTTTACTATTATGATTTTGGGGTGATATGTGACTTGTACATGCGTTCATGAGATTCACCCTGTCAGCCATCTCAGCTAAGTCATCTAGCTTGTTTTCCTCAAGGTGATATTCTATTAATTAATTTCAAGTAAATTAGTCTTTCTTGTTTATCTCTCCGAGCATTCGCTAAACAAAAGCTTTATTGGGTGCTAATGCAAATGAAAATGCACAGGTGTGACTGGTTTTCTTGATAGGGGAGATGTTATTTCCGCAAGAACAAACAAAAAGCTGCTGCTACTTGTTGCTGAATGTTATTCATAAGACGTGTTGCAGTTGCAAAAAAATCTCCAAGGGAAATTAAAACTTTTAAATGATCTTTTTAAAATGGAGCGGAAAAGAAGACAAGGCTTTAAAGATGGTTAATAATGACGGTTTGATAATTTTATAGCCTGGCTGGGGGATATTCTGTAATTAACAGGAGTAGAGAAAATGAAATCAGGTTGTCAGGGTTGCAGAAGTTAATAATGTAAAAGAGCAATTTTCACCATTCATTAATCTGGAGAGCACATTGCTGGAGGTTATCTAAAGGATTTTTATTTAAGTGTGGACAAGCTATTATTTTGACATAGCATCTGAGTAAACAGGGTGTAGACTAAAAAACAAACAAGCTTTTCTTAAAGGAATAGTTCAGCTCACTTCCACTTATTTAAACTTGGTGCAACAACTTAGCTCTTTGCAACTTTTGGTTAGTGGTGTCATGATGCATTATATTTGAATTTACACAAACTAGGGCTGCATGATATTGGGAGAAAAAACATTTCAATATTTAGTTTGTCTTGTTTTTTTATAGCAGATTACTTGAATAGCTATATTTGGAAAGAATGAATAATTCTAGAATAAGTGGGGTGATTTTGTTGAGGAGTGCATCTGCAAAGATAATAAAAATCATTTTTTAAACGGGGAAAAATTACTTTTTTTGAGTGTAAATCTTTTAAAGTCACAATGAAATCAAAAATGGACAATTGTTTTTATAGAATATTGTAGTATTTAATATAAATAATTTATCCATGCACATATTTTTATTTTTAATTCATGTTCCCTCATAATCTTAAATCAAAGTAACTTCCCCTCCATTTCACACCACATCTCATCATCTCTCTCAGATGATGTTTACTGGCACGAGGGCGGGGCAACCTGTCACTCACATGAGATCGACCAATAGCAAACCACAACCATCCATTTCATGGACAAAATCAACCTCACCACTAGATGCCGCTAAAATTTACACCGAACCTGTTCACACTTGTGTACTCAAAACCAACTCAAACCTCTTTTAGTAACCATAAAGTGAACAGAGTTTTAAATAAACAAATATCTTTTTATAGGCCACATTCCCACTAATTTTGGCTATTTAATTTAATTGCATGCTTTCATGATTTTACTGTCACATTAAGTCATATCGCAATATATATTTCAATATATCATGCAAAGGCTGATGCAAATTAGATTAGCTGATTTTTTGTTCAGTTACTTTTGGTCTGTGCAAAGCCAAGAGTTGTGGAAAAGAGCAACGTGAACATTCTTCAAAACATCTCCTTTTCTGTTTCATGGAAGAAAGAATGAATCTCATGGATGTTTTGGATAACTGTTCCTTCAACATAAAATTGCTAATGCAAGACAATAAAGCCCCTTTATTCATATGGCAACAGAGAACAAATGATTAACTATGAAAAGCTATTTGAAAACATCATAATATAGTGCATAAACCCCAAAATTGGACAGAGCTATTGATCCTGTGGGCACTGTGGGATGCTCGGTTTCTGTTTTTTTGATGTTGAAAGCAGCAAAGAGAATAACCATGGAAACAGGAGGGGGTGTTTTCAAAGGGAGGTTTCTCCTTATGTAATATTCAGTACCAACGATGCCACCAGGGAGGATATCAGGACAAGCTGCCCTCACAGCCCAAAATTACAGCTAAAATTCACAACACAAACCTATAGCGTTTGTAATGCAACTAGCTATTTTACGCTGAGCCCAACTGGCTGTAACAGATCCTGCGAAAGGCAGTAAATACCTGTCTGCGCTGGCTGGTGAAAGAAAAACTACTTCCCTGGAAAGGCACAAATATTACACAGCTGACAGCGAACAAATCAGTATCCTCAAGACTCAAGCAAGCCATCCACTTCCATTGGGTTTCACCACAACATGTTACTGTGCCAAATTGCCCTGTTACCACGGGCATTGCCAGACAATAACATTTTCCATCAGACCAAATTGAAGAATTGAAGAGTGAATTTGTGGCCGAGTGCTCTCCATCAGAGCAGGGAACAGGCTGGATGCACGCCAGGCTGAAATGATCTTTAGTTTTTATCAATCTCCCCATGCAACGGACTCAAAACAAGCTAAACTAGCGTCTGGCCTCCCAGCTTGGGCTTGAAGGGAAATGCAGGAGGGACGGTCTTCTCCTGCAGCGCGAGCAATTTTGAAATGAATATCAAAGGCGTTAGACAGACAACAGACCATCTCCTTCCTGACGGAGATATTATGCAACGTGTGAATAATTCCTCAGCCATTTGATGTCTCTTTGATGGCCTTGTTATTCAAGTTATTGGATTTACACATCATGCATGCAGGGACAGGCTTGGAAATTTGCGCAATAATATCTCAGAGGTAAAGAATTTAGGGTGTTATTGACAGAGCAGGCAAATAACTGTGTGATTAAATAATAATAGAATGCACTGGAAAAAAATAAAGGTGTTTAAACCTGCATGCTCGGGTGCATCAGCCTGTATCAGCTTCTAGGTCTGCATGAAAGGAGATGAAGTGTACACTAAAATCATTTTATCAAACCGTTTTTCACAGTTGTTTTCTAGTTCTAAACATCCATAACACAAGATCAATTTGCTTTAAAGGGATGGTCCACCCAAAAATGAAAATTATCCCATAAATGACTCACCCTAAGGCATCATAGGTGTATATGGCATTCTTCTTTCAGATGAATCCAATCAGAGTTATATAAAAAAATGTCCAGTTCAAAACTCTTACACTACGTCCAACGTCATTATCATCGCGGCATTTACGCTTTTTTCGTAAGTTGAATACACAAGGCAGTCTGCCGGATGCTAGATATTTTACTTTATAACTTGTTTAATATGGATATTTTTCTTACACAAACCCATCGGTTCGCTTCAGAAGGCCTTTATTAACCCCTGGAGCCGTGTGGATTACTTTTATAACGGACGGATGACCTTTTTTGGCCTTTAAATTTTGACGTGCCATTCACTGCTAAATTAAAAGCTTGAATTAGCCAGGACATTTTTTAAAAGAACTCTGATTATATTCGTCTGAAAGAAGAATGTCATACACCTAGGATGGCTTGAGGGTGAGTAAATCATGGGGTTATTTTCATTTTTTGGGTGACCTATCACTTTAAGGACATAATAAGACTTGTTTTCAGAATAGCTATCTTGAATTGGGTTTGGCTTAACACGTCGGCAAAGCATGAACCTCCATGAATTTTTGCTTAAAACCAGATTAAAAAACGACTTGTCAATAATGTAAGGAAATAAACATTTATATTGAATTTGAGATACACATAAAAGACCAAAAAAAGGAGCGTAAGTGCAACAGATCAAAGGGTGTAGAGTCAAAACTTGTTGAACAAACAGTGTTCTTCATCTGCCATCATATCTAATAATTTCCTTTTGATTCACCCTCTCAGACAATGATGGAATTAATTCTCTGTCTGCTTTTTATCTTTGAGGGACCTGCTATGTGCCGCAAGTGTGTGAGTATGTGTTTAGTCTACCTGAGTGACTATTTTAACCTCGTTCTTTCTCCCACTTTTTATTGAAATGTCTGGTCAGGCATCTGTCACCAGACCTTCAAATTAACAGCAATTGAACTTTACCTAAAAGGGAGATGATCTAATTAGTAAGTATCTTTTTTTTAAGCTTTAGTGTATATTTTTTGTTACCACTAATGCCAACAAATGTATTTGCAAAAATAATGATAGTTTTCTAACAGTTTTCCGTGAACATTCTCCCCGACTACCATTGCTCAGACAAACAGATACTGTTTCAGGAAAAACAGTGCATTTTGATAGAGCCACTATAGTACACTTAGTATAGGGTGTACTGCTGTTAACTGCAAGATAAAAAACTGCAAAAAATAATAATAATCGTACAATCTTTCCAAGTATTTTTTCTTAGTAAACATACATTTTGATACAAGGTTGCCATACATATTGGAAACACACGGGCCAGTTAACCTGGTGTCAACAGGGACTTTCATCAACAGACAGCATTCATAGTGTAACAAAGCAGAAAAGTTACAACTAAATAGTACAAACTGTTCTTTTTTTTTTATTAGCTTGAGAATCTTATTCTTGATGCAAAGCATGCTTATTAAAAAACAAATAATAATAATAATAATGTGCATCAAAGTTTAAGTTTTAAATTCATATGGATGTACGAGAAAGTGTGTTTTTAGATGCTTTGGCTGGCCACCATTTCACTATTCTAACCACTTTTTAAAAGCTAAAAATATTTCCATGTAGTCTCTCAATTAGGTCATAAAAACTGTATGAATAAAAACAGTCAAATATTTTTAAATGCTGCACATGACAGCCTGAGCAAAAGTATTTTTAATGACAAAATACCCAATTACTTTTATAACTGTTTGCAAATGTGTAAACATGCATAGTTTACATTGAGTATTACTGACATCATAGTCAATATTAGAAATAAAAATAAAGCGTTCTCCAAAGCAAACTGAAAATATTTAACAGTTTATGACATTTAGTCAGCACTTTCATATAAATGATTCGCACAACAAAAGCTATATTTCCACTATGAATAAAGTCAGTCAAAATGTAAAAATTGGCCATCAAAATTAGCAAAACTGTACCTTAATCTCAACTCCAGCATGTCAGAATATTCCTGTGTTCATAAGCGACGAGAGAGAGAATTAAATAGACAGACAGACACAGAGAGAGAGAGAGAGAGAGAGAGAGAGAGAGAGAGAGAGAGAGAGATAAAAGTGCATGTGGGATGAAGGGAAGAGTGAAACAGACGGAGCTCAAGAGAACAGTGAGGGTTCGAGAGACACAGACAGAAGGACAGAAGGGAAGATGAACCGAGGGAGGGATGAAGAGGAGGGAGGAGGGTGTTTCATGGGTGTGTGTGAGGCAAGATACGTGCGTGTACACGCCACCGTTCCCTATTGTAAACCGGGACGCTGTCTGTGTGCGTGCGTGGACAAAAAGAGCGAGATAAAGAAATATGCGTGTGCACATATTAACTGAAAGCAAACACGTGAATGTCGTAAAGAGTAAACTCATACCGCTGTTGAGAGGGCATGAGCATCATAACGGGAAAGAGAAAGAAGAAAAGAAGGAGAGCAACAGGTTGATGAGCAGTCTCCCTAGAAACAGCGGGAGTGCGCACGGGGAACAGATGTCCTATGGTTTTGTATTCGCTCTCTGACTGACACACACCGTAAGCGAGCGATGCAACAAACTACAACAACACGCCGTTAAAATCAACCAAACTGTCTGCGTAGTTTGTCACTTTAAAGTTGAATTCGGAACAAAATACTAGCATACTAAAATATTTCTGCCATTATCCACCAAAAACGATGTAAAAGCATTGGATTGCAAAAACACGTTCTGTGAACGACCAACAGAGTAGTATAGGCCTACTGTTCAGGATTCAACAATGCCACCCGAAGACTCATTCTGTTAACATATTATTTAAAAAAAATGTTTTGCAAAAAAACCCCAAACCATATCCACATTATAAAACGCATTGCAGACTAAATTCGATTATTGTCATTTAAGCATTCACACGTTGTAAATTGGTTAGTTTGGAATTGTAACGTTGATGCGACGATGCAGTTAAGTTGCTGATTAGTTGTCAAATGACCATAATGTACAAATAAATCATGTGACTGGTCCATCCTGACAGATAGCTTCCAAGTAGTTTTGTGTGCTTGCGTTGTAAAAGTCACTAGCCGCGTTTCCACTGTCAGGCCAAAAGCGAGCATGCTGGTGCGTGCCAGGGCCAGACACGTTTCCAACGTCACTTAAGCCCAATTTATACTTCTACGTCAAGTGTTCGCCGTAGCTACATTGTAAGCTGTGTGTAGACAACGACGTACCCTGATGCTCACCTCTCCAAAAATGAAACAACGCGTCGATTCGAGATGGACCGCAAACGCTGTGATTAGTCTGCCAGAAACCCTCCCTCAGGGGTATTATGCTACCTCTGCATGTGTAACTGCTCGTTGCCGTGGACAACGATGAAGAAGTATAATTGAAAATCGACCCGTAGTCCACGGCGTAGAGGCTACGCCGCGGGTCCGACGCAGAAGTATAAATCAGCCTCTATTAGGGGGCTTGATTGGGCCTCATCGGGGCCTCCTCGGGGTATGAGGAGTGGCCATGAACAGAGGCGGGTCAACACCGCTGCTCATTTCCCATGTTATTATATCAGGCTACCAGCTAACTTCAACATTTAAGACATTTTAAACCATTTTCAGCTCAAAAATCTCTTTCATACATCAACGAGTGTTGGAAATAACTTTCTTGCGATCCGACGGGGATTCTGATAAACCATATGAGGCAGAAATATATTTATACGCAATGCTAAATGCTACGTATGCTAACCTAATAGTGTAGTCAGTAATGGAAATGTTCTAGCTTATCGCGTCACCACTTGGTGTCTTTTTCGATTTAACAAAAGTGCTCCGGTTTGACATGCTCCATTGTCGTCAAAATCATTACATATAATATTTACCCTGTAATCAACTCTGTTAATTATAATGTTAGCATTGTGGTTTATTGCATTGTTATTGGTGTAGCTGGAGTGTGAGATGAAGGACAGGAAGGGTTGGTTGTGTGTTTGTGTGTGTGTGTGTGGGTTCTAGCTTCATTGTCTATGATATCTATTATTGAGATGGGCCCCCTCGTCAGTAACCGGATACGACTGGACAAACACAGCTAACAGAACATTCCAATTAACTAGCGCTGCTGAAAGAGCCGCCGACTTACTCTGTGTGACACTAAACGCAAACAACAGATAATATAGTACCAATGGAAAGTTAGATGAAAGGAGAAGAGGGCTGTATAAAAGGTTACCAGTATAACAAACATACAGGTCCACAGTACCACAGCGTATATATGGTAAATTGTTTTAAGGGTTCGGACACTGGCAGGCAATTTTACTTTGATTAAAACAGCAGTGATATTTCAACATGTCTGCATTTGCCGCAACATGTTGGTTCTGACAAATCTAGTGTTGAGAATGTGAAAATTGTCTGTGAGATTATTTGCAAAACAACCAGCTTGATCCAGAATTTTCAATTAATAGTTTATTTCTCTCTGAAATGCATTTGGACAGCTGGACAAACCAAAAAGGGAATCAAGTTGACACAGGCATTGCATGCTCTGTATTTTAAGGACGCAGGTGAGTTGAGCTTATTTTGGTGGTTCATAGTCACTCCTACACACCAAACATCCCCAAATCTGCTGCCGATGCCCTCATGGGGGCAGTGAAAAACCTCCGGGGGGAGGAAAGGAAGGAAGGGAGGGTCCAGGCTCCTCCATTCACAGGCTGAAACGCATGTAAAAAGTCCTTAGATTCAAACTACAAGCTCTTTGATATTCACTGTTGTGTGGATAGTTCAGAGACTGATATCCATCTAGTCTACATTCACACCTCAGATGCTGACAGAACTGAGAGAACAGGAAAGTTAATCAACACCAGCTAATGAGTATTCACTTCCTGCTCTGCGTTTTGTAGCTTACGAGGAGGAAAAAATTTTTGTTACAGAACCTGTCAAAAACATCTGTAGTATTATTTCCATGAACATCAAAAATAACAATTTCTTTCCTTTGTTTGACAGGAAAGTCTCACCTTTTTTGTTAAGTTGACATCATAGCCATGAAACATGATTTGATACTTTCTAGTGCTAATCAAATGAAGGTATAAAGGGGAGGAGGACAGCATCTGATTGGACAACAATTTGTTTATGCCTTTGTGCAAGAATCAGGTCTCCAAATGATATGCATATATAAAGTATGCTTTAAGTTTTACTTTTACTAACATATTTAAAGGGGTACTTCAGTGCGGGGAAGATGAATCTGTATTTAAACTGGGTCATTAATGTAGTAGAAATGTGAAATTATTTTTGAATTTGGTGCCTTCTAGACTGAGAAAACACAGAAAATGTATTTTTGTCTCATGGGGATGAAAGACAACAATTCCCAGAATGCACTGCTTCACTGCCCTACTCTAGGCATGGCTACTGGTTTACTGGATCACTTGCCCACCGCGTTCATTTTCATAAAATCAGTTCAGTTAGAGACACTACAATTAAAAACTGAACGTGTCTGTTCAATATATTATGAGTGAGCCGATTGAGTGTCACAGCCGTCACGGCACAAACGCAGCAGGAGTCGGATTACATTCATCACATGAGCTGAGGTAAATCGTGGGATTTGCGGCCGCATTCACAGCACGGGAACAGTCTGCCGCATTTTCAGTTCATGTCTTTGGAAGCTTAACTTTCATAGGAATTCATTTGAAAAGTTGAAACACTCACTTTGCTCTCCACCGCTCCGTTTACATGAATCTCCGCAGCTCCCCGAGCCGAGTGCTGTGACTGCGATGTTGAAAACATGTGGAAATAGCGCCTCCGGCTGGCTATAGTCTTTAGCCTCTGGACAAAAACTCCTCCGATGACACAAAATGATGACATTTGCGTCATCTGAGGAATTTTTCCAGAAATAAAATACACAATTCTCTCATCTCATATAAGGGTCATATAAGGGGGGAAAGTACGATAATTTGAATATAATCCCGGGTTTCTACTGATACAAAGCTTAATGCTAATCAATAGAGTGAGCTCAGTCTTTTTTTTACAGTATATATTATTGTGCCGTGGACGGCTTTTCGTGAGATTCACCAAAAAAAAGTCAAACTTGCACTCTGATAAAACCTTGGTCTCCCTATCAAAAACAAAACAACAGAACAGCAAGACAAAAAAGAAAGAGGAACTGCAAACTCATGTTACTTTGGGGAGGGCCAGACCGGTGTCCATTTCCCTTTAATATTGTAGTGAGGTAATAAAGAGGGGAGAACTGAAACCAGCCCAGCTGACAGTCAGGCCAGATAGGAGCAGTCATATGATCCCATCAAACCGAACCTGCCTTTTACCTGAGCTGCAGCGTCTGTGCATGGGGGAGAACGCAGAAACCAGAACGCTGAGATGTTCTGTCAAGCCCTGCTTCAAAAGCTGACCCTGACACTGGAGCATGTCAACATGAATTCACTGCAACTAGATAACCAACACTCAGAAACATAAACAACTATATGCTGTATAGAGACATGAGAGACTAACAGGTGTCACTGTCTTTTTATGGATTATCAAAACATGTTGTTGTCACTAAATGTGAACGCACACGAACACGAAGGCAATACGGCAGTCTTTAATAAATCCACAGGCAAATCCAGACAATGAGAGACACATAACACATCCAAACATTGATGAGACCCGACAAGAATGAACAGACACAATGGAACTTAAGTACACACATGCAAACAAGGATAATAATAACACACCTGAAATGAATGACAAACCCAATGAGTGACCATGACAACAAACTAGTGGTGGGAAAAAGTGCAAGCAGGAAAACAAGTCCGAAGTTGTGTCGCTGAGAAGTTGAACTGAAAGTGGCATTTCCTCTAATAATGCTGAACTAACAATGATAAAATGCACAAAAAAAAATACTTTTTTTACTTGGCCTCATTTTGTTCCAACCCTGTATGACTGAGAAACACAAAAGAAGATATTTTGAAGACTGTTTTAACTGTTTTTTGTCCTGTCAATTCAAGTCAATGGGGTCCAAAACAACATTGTACACCCCCAACATACAAATATGTTTTGGGAACAACTTGAGGGTGAGTAAAGGATGACAGTTCTCATTTTTTATCTATCCTTTTAAGGTAGTTTAATAGAGACTTGGGGGTGTTTTTTGACTTTGGCCAATAAGCAAACACTTTGCAACCTACTAACAACATTCTAGAAACCATCTAGATCACTCTAGGTGGCCGTTCACACAGAATGTGCTTTTGCATTTAAAAACATGAGAGACAGGGCAGTGGAACGAAAAAATGTAACTTTTTTTTTTTTTCATTTTTAGAAGTGTGAGGCTGAAAAAGACACAGGAAACACGTGCAACGGTTGTTTACATAAAAAAACGATGAATGGAAAACTCTTTCTTTAAAGGAACACTCTGTTTTTTAGAAATAGGGCTTATTCAACTTCTTTCCTACATTTAGATATGTGGGAAAATGCATTTTCGTCTCGTTTTAGTTTGGCAGGGTCGCCGTTAGCATGTCCCGAGTAAAAGTGATCACAAAAAAATAATTAAACCCACCTAATTACTTCTTGTGGCCTGCGTATTCACAACGAGTACAAATAGTGATGCAAATTAAGACTAGGCAGATATTGACTTGGGATATATATTAGAGATAGCTAAGATGGCGCAGAGATATCACGATGTGTTATGTGATATCTCTGCACCCAAGTAGCAGTGGGCAAGTCGCTTAAAGTGCTTCCCCATAATAGGAAAGATGTTGTATTAGCCCTATTTCTAAAAACGGTGGAGTGTTCCTTTAAGAATGGACACTAGCATAAATTAACAGCATGCTTAATCAACCACATAGTAACCCCATGGCAACAAACCAGAACCGCCTACACTTATTTTTCAGAGAAAACTGATTTTTCAAAGCTGCAAATAAAATAATTATTATTGTAGTACATTTACAAGAAAATACTGTCTTTCAAAAGTCTTTTTACATTTAATTAAATGTGTTACTTGCCATAATTATTCATGAAATTTATAAGTAATTTCTGAGTGAAAATGATTTCAAAGTAAATTTGTGTGTAGCCAGCATTGTGGTGGCAACTTTTGCATGGGAAAGTAGCTGTACGTAAACATCTAACTAAATCTGATATCTAAAAAACCCTAAAGTAAATGTTTTGGTTCAGTAAAACATCATTGAACATCTACGAACTAACCGGCTAGCTAACAAACATTTCAAAACATTACAAGCCGTGAGTCACACATTTTGAATCAAATCAGTGAAGTCAATTTTTTTCGGTCCAGCAAAGACAGCTTCCCTCACAGGGCGCGAGAGAAACATGGGGCGAAACAACGTGGGAGCCAGGTCCATCCGGGCCACTGCATAGTTCTCATTCTTTGCAGATGAGAAGTGAGGTGAGGAAGAAGGGGGAGATCTTTGGGTGAAACAAAGGAGTACAGTAGAACAATAGCCCTCTCTGCCCGTCTCCCAGCCCTGCTAGCCAAAACACAGGCCGCCAGCGGAGACGAGAATGCCAACAGAGCGCTAACAATGCTCAGCAGTGAAAATACTGAAGGATCTATGGTAACACAGAGCAACATGAGGACAGTCACACGCAACAGGTTGTCTGTAACAGATGTGCTCACTGCAAAGTTCTTAAAGGCCTTAAATATCATCATCAGCACAGTACACACATTTACTAACAGTGCATACTCTGTACACTCAGGTCGCACCTGCTCCTTTTTTTTTTTGTTTTTACTAATTAGTATATATAAAGAATATAGCGGATCCATCACTGTATTCAAAGCTTAGAACAAGAACCAACACAAAACGTTGAAGGATTACGCTGCTTTGTTTACTGTTTTGTATCGCTCTTTACGCACTCTTCTTCGCACAGTACATCACAACTGAGTATCGCCACCGGCTCTTCTGTCTTAACATTCACCTTGCACATATTCTGTTGAACACAAAAATTGGGCTGCGGACTCTCCCGATGACGGAAATTACGTCACACGGACCAGAAAGTCTCTGCTCGCGAGGTAGTCCTTTTTCAAAGTTCAGGAACTTTCGGGGGTGGGACTTGGGTGCTAAACATGCTGATTGGTTGAGTTCACGTAGCATTTTGGTAAGAGTTGTTTGCTATTCGACTCAACAATGGAGTTTAAAAAAACGACAGATGGACCGACAGCGAGGTTCAGGATTTATTGAGCTTATATGCAGTCGAAATCTAGCGGGAACTGGAAAGTCGGGCGCAGCCCTACGTCACCGGACTAATTTGCCTCTAAAATTCATGGTACTTTAGACCGCGATGGAAATGCAGACAGCAACAGGTCTGGGGGAAAAAAGGTTCCTGGGACAAATTGTTCCGGGTCATTTCGGTGTAAACGCAGGTAATATTAGTATTCACACCAACATACCTTAATGTTGTGTTTATTATAAGCTGTGCAGCAGGTTTGTCCTCTCCCACTTTAAATACTCAAGCTTTTTAAAGTCGAACGGATTCTGATTGGCAGTCAAATGTTTTTATTGTTAAAAAAAAAACGTTCTGGAAGTGATTCTATATTGTTCTTCTATGCCATTATTGTTGTAGTTGTGTTATAGACTTCGTTATTCTCATAGAATTAGTATGATTATTAAAACTATATAGTTATTATGGTTATGGTCCTTGGTATGAACGGCCCTTTGCTCATGCTTACTCAAATTTATGATCATGGTTTACAAACACACTAACAATTTTTCCTGGCGGTGGATAAAATGTTAAAAATCATTGATGGAGGGTCTTATCTTGAGACCAAAATATCAAAGAGAATTAGGGATATGTGTTTGACTTTTTGGCTCAGGAGGAAACCAGCACTAACGCCCTAGAAATTACCCAGAACACACAGAAAGTGCATAGCAACAAACTTCACCAATCAGAACAGATAAGCTGCCATATAGCAAGACCCTTGCAACACAGTTGCATTGTGCCAGCGAGTATTGCATGGCTACAAAACCAGAAGATGTAGAAAAACTAAAAAGTTAGTTTTTAAATACTTCCACAACTGGGCCAACAGAAGGCCTGCACGTTCATAACTGCTGACTAGGAAGAATGACATCTGCTGAAATAGCAAAAAATGCAGGCAAATTTACTCAACAGGATCAATGATCAAGCAGCAGTGAGAAATTTTTCATAATACCTTTAAGGTCTGACTTTGCAGGTATTACAAAATATACAAATACAGATGGACTCTGGGGATGGAAACCGATTTTACAGTATTAAAAAACTACTTTGATGGAGCATGAAGTATGAAATAACAGGATTTTCTGGTCATATGATTTTTGCATTCTTCACAGAATTAACCCAACCTAAAATGAAATGGTCACGAGCAAATAGGTGACGGAGAGGGGGAGGTATTTTGGTAGTTGAGAGAAGTAACTAGATTTGTACATTTTCTGAAGAAAGTGACAGTTTTAACCCATATTGGACATGCCAATAATAATAGAACAGAATAATAATGCCTATAAGAGTCAAACAATTATGGCAAGTTTTTAAGCCATTGCATTTGTAATGTATTTTTGAATAAATAGATTTATAAAAAATAAAAATAAAAACACATCACCTTATTAACACGCATATGGTGCTGGTTTGTTGGAATTCCTCTTTGTTTTCTACCCTTACTCACCCGTAAAGTTGTTGTGTCAGTTTTCTTTGGTTTTGTCAGAGAAAATTCTATGGTGTCAGCAAAGTGTTTTTGGAAGGATATTTGAAAGACTTCCAGTGACAGCATCTCTCATTTAATGGGGTGTACTTCTGGCGAAAGCAAAAAAAAAAGGGGGGTGGGGGGTGGGAGGTTGGAGTAGCGCTAGAGTGATGCCAAAAATGGAGAAAAACTAAGCATTTGGGATTTTCCCACCATCATTCAAGGGAGCTTAGCATTTGGAAAAAATGAGGGCACCATCCTCTGCCATTGGTTTTTTTTTTTTTTTCAATAGGCTGAGTCATGTTTTGACAATGCATGCTTTCTTTTTTTCATGAATAATGGGATATTGGCATAATAATAGAACACATGGGTATATGACACTTTATGCAAGTTTTCCAAACCAGTTGAAGGCTCAGTGAATTGGGCGAACCTGTTTTGAGGCTTCAGACATGCTGCTCTGGTTAACCAAATGGCATCTGTTCTGCCTGAGTTTGGCAGACTCGTAGGGATTTGCACTGGGGGAGACGGGGGTGTGTCTGGCGTGGCCAACCCCTCTAAATCTAGTCCCTGTAATTTACTCTGGGCTGTGTTTGCCACATACTTCACTCCTGATGCATTCCCAAGCATCCCTCCAGTTTGAAGAAATTACTTTTACTGTATACGCAATAGCATAATACCAAACTATCATACTACGCATATTATTTTTGCAGTATGTATAATGTGTTGAATTAGTACATTTTCTGTAAGCATGAAATACTTATTACATTAGCTAAAATGTGCAATACACGACAGAGCACAATGTATGGAATACACTCAACCTGACCTTCCATTTCCAGAGTTCAAAATGAACTAAATTTACACCAGTCATCATCAATAATTCTTCCAAAATGTGTTTTGCCTTACCCTGATTCACTATGGAAAGCCTATTATAAGTGTTATATATTTTAGACATGTTGGGATGGTTTTCGTAAGAAATTGCGTAAATATGTCACTCGCCCATGTGTGTCTTGTCATATCCATAAGTAGAAAAAAAATAAGCTCCGGTTACTTTGACGCGTGTATGGTGTGGGAGTGGCAGAGGTTAGTGAGAATGGTTGGCATGGAGCCGCTAAATCTCCAACCTCCAGGGAATCATTCGTTTTAAACAAAAAAAAAAACAGAGGAAAGTCTGCTGGCAAAGAGAGAACGAGACAGCTTGCAATAAAACAAGAATCAACATTGACTTGGCTTTTCGGATGGCGAAAAATTATGTTGTAAAAGGGACACATAGATGGTGTTTTTCAACAGGTTATTAAGGTATATTATTGAACAGATAAATTGCAATATGTAACTCTCTAACAGAGTTCATTGTAAAGCATTATATATTGTAAAGGGCCATTTCATTATGACGTTTATTGCAGTGCTGCGCTGGAATTTATTTTCAAGGAAGTACATCTATTAATGTATATAGCAACAGTAATATCTTTTCTTTAGCTCGTCAGCTTGAGATCCTTTTCATCTAAACTAGTTATATCTCATAAGCCTAGTAGTGAATATTTTATGAGCAGTAGGATAATATCTCTCTCTCTCTCTCTCTCTTTTAGTTATGAGGGAAAAAAACATATTCATCGGCAGTCATGCAGAGCCGAAGAACAATTAATGTTCTTCCGCAAAATGCATGCGGTTTTGTTTTTTAACCTCTAGAGGGTGAAAAATTACATTGTGTACCTTTATAAAACACACAAATATATATATATATAAAATAAAAAAAATCCACTCACATTTCGTAAATGAGTCCTTTAGCCAAAATTGAAACAGGCAGTCACAACCAGCGGGAAACTGCCATTCATTTCATAACCCAGCACAGACGGAAATAGAAGCTATTCTTTCTCTGTGCTTGTGAACGCACTGTTAAATAAATGTACTTCAATGTGAAAGCTGTGTAATTTGGACTGTAGATAGGTGTTAATGCCTTCAACCTCGAGACTAGGTGAAAATGCAGTACTTTCATAAGTGTTCCAACATTAACACTGAATGAAAACAGAGCTGACAGTTTTCAACGCTATTTATTCAGCTCATAATATATTAAACAGCCCTGTTAACCCTCATAAAGGAAACACACTCATCCACATACATCAGCTGTTTGGATAATGTAAAGTGTTTCACCCTTTCACCATAATCAGCAAATGCAGAGTAAGTAGTCACATGATTGTCATTTAGTTTTTTAAACAAAAAGGCGATTGCACTTAAATGGCAGGACTGTCATCGGGATACCGCACCACCCAGCGGGAGGGGGGGCCCTGTGAGGGTGTACGTATAAGAGGAAGATGATGAATGGCAGGAAGCCGGACATCAACAACATCTCTAGCTGTAATCCTCTGTACAGTTTTTGCAATGTCTGCATTTTGAAGTGAGTGAGACTTAAGTTCAAAATAATCAATAAAACAAATATTAAAGTCAAGGTTATCAATATTAAATGTATTTATCTAATACCTTAGAAAAATAGATTGGGTTTAAAATTACATTTTCTTTCTAATAAGAAAATATTTTCTTTCATTAATGTTTGTAAAAATTCTGTCAACTAGGTTACTAACCGAACACCCCCCAGAAAACGAAAAAATTGTTTATCCCAAAACCATCTGACCAGCATCATGTGATGTAATTTTCTTCTGTGGCAAATATTTTAAACACATTATTGTAAACATCCTCTTTTTTCTAGATTTTATCTCAAATTACCTATTGTCAAGGGAGTATATTAATTGCCTGTCAACTATGTTACATTGTTATGGTTTGCAATATTTTATACAAAGTTTTTTCAAATAAATATTAAAACATGCGGTTAACCTAATAAAGAAAATAACATTTGGTTGGCAGTAGAAGGCCTGCCATTGAAATTATGAGGCAAAATTGTGAAACTGTCAACTATGTTACTGTCATTATCAACTATGTTTTGACTCAATTTACATTTTAAATATCTAGATAGCTGCTTTTGATATTATTTCAGGGTATAGTTTACATCCACATGGACTGGATTTTTGCATGACATTCTTAGAACTATCAAAATGATCTTTCGGGTTGATTTATGATTAAAAAATAAATAAAAAAAGAATTCTCATCCTTCGTGACCATGATGAGAATTTTACACAAATATTTGCAAAAAAATTAATTCTTAGAAGTCTTTTAAAAGAATCACTGTACATATAGACCAAAAAACATTGACTATTTGAGTCACTTAAAGTGTAGCACTTAATCAGCGTATGTAGTGGCATACATTTTTTCTGTAACATAGTTGACAAACTCATCAGGGAAAACATTTTCTTTCTTTTTTTTTTGTAATACCATATTGTTTGTACACTTTTATACTGATGTGAAATGTACCCAAAATTATAGAATGACTTAAGAGCGTCCTTTAAATTATATTTTTTGTATTCCACGGATTAAATAACGTCATACAGGTTTGGGTGAGTAAATGACATTTTTTTTTATTTTTGAATACTGCTTTATTATGCAATTTACAGTATGTTGAACATATTCAAAAGCTGCTGTTTACTGATTTGTCAACATACTAAAGCACAGGAGCTGATTTTGAGTGCTGCCATTGTCCATGGTAACAAAATAAGGAACTTTCTGACAAAAGACATTGTTGCTACATTACTGTTTTTTCTCCATCAATCATTGTAATGTGTGATTATCTATGTGAGACCAAAGACAACATTTGGAATGAACAAACTGAAAAAATTGCATTTTCCACTACACATCAACTGAATACTAATAGGTCAAGGTGTCATGCTCGGTTGATGCAAATGTTTTACAATGTTCGCAACCAATTCAATTTCCCAAATGTGACATAATTCAGAGAAAAACAAGAAAAAAATTCTGATTTAGTGCAGCACTTGATTTTATTTAACAATACGATGCCTTGATAATGTTGTTTTGGACTTATTCAAAAGTGATGAAAGATTAAGGTTAAATTGTTCCTTTGGTATGAAGTGGAATAACTAATTTATCATGCACAAAAAGACCAAAAACTATTTTGATATCATGTTGACATTGACGTGATTCAGCAAACAACAATACAAATTTCACAGAAGTTCAGAGAATGACTCACTTTGCGCATTGGCTCTTCAGATTCTGCAGCGTACGACAGGAAACGCACTATATGAATACAAGGAAGTACAGAACACAGTCTCCTGTGACACTGATCAAACTGGCCAGATCAATAGCACCATTATTAACCAGATTTGTACATTTTCTAAAGAAAATTTGAGTGATATTTGTGTTTGCTGTGCAAACTTGCCATCACAAATCCAACAGTAATTGATGATAAAAGCTAATAACGTCATACACTCTCTCTAACAGTGCCTTTTATAAAGGAAAGAAGTGGTGTAGTGTGTGTGGAAATGAGGCTGGTGTCCATATGGCAGACATGTGAGTGGGCGAAACATGTCGCCTTCCTACTGAAATCTAGAAAACGTGGATATTTTGAAATTCTGCACAGCTGAGGTAGAATAGCACAGCATTTGAATCTGAACAGGTTGTAGGCGCCGAACATCAATTCTATTCTATAATTTACATATTTGTGAAAATGTAAACATATTTACTATAGACTCTATAAACATTTACAAGAGATTTTATAAAGCCTTAACTAACCATTACTGTCAAATCGCATAAAGGTTGGCTATGCCTCAATGCAAGACAGAGAATAATGGGAATTTAAAGAAAATGGCAAACGTGATTGACATTTAAGGCAAAAAACTACACACATAATGTCTCCTGTGACATTAAAAAAGGGTCAATGATAAATTAGAGTGTGCAAGATAAAGAAAAGGAAAAATCTTTACAAATCTTGGTTTCAAGTCAGTTTTATACCATTTTCAAACAAAAGTTTAAATTTATCGACTAAAAAATATAATTTTCCTTCCATTTCTTTAATACATAAGAAAACATTTCTCAAGGTAAAGGGATTTTGTACCCACATAATTAATGAATTATTCATAAATATCACGTTTTTGGGGAGGAGCACCACATGACATTTTTACTAACCTTGCTTTAACATGAAAAGGTCAAATTTTCTGATTATTTAATGAGATTTATTGGGGGGAGGGGGGTTTATTCTCTAATAAGACATCAGTTACGGTTGTATGCTTTTTCCCCTCATGTTTCTGCATGTTGGTTGCACTATGACTTAAATATTGGTTGCACTATGAAGCTGTTTTGTTTCAAATATGATATATATATATATATATATATATATATATATATATATATATATATATATATATATATATATATATATATATATATATATATATATATATATATATATATATATATATATATATATATATATATATATATATATATATATATATATATATATATATATATATAATGATAATGCCAAATTACTAATTAAAAGTTTTTTCAAGAATTTCTTTCTTTCACTAAAAACAAGTGAGTTTTTTTTTTTCTCCATTATTATTAGGGATGTAGATTGGTATAGGTCAATAATCACAATTTGGCCAATATCAAGTACCATTCTGTATTTGATAAGGTAAAAAGCCGCAAAAAGTTGCCACAGACGCGCATGTGAACAGTAAACAGGCTTTTGTGCCACATTCTGCTTGGTAACTTTGTGAAACATTAGGAAACCATAGTAAATCACACATCTCGATTTAGTTCAGTTTCTCTCGATTCAAACAAGCCCACACACACACACAACAGAACATGATGAATCCGCACGGAATGATATGACATGCCGCTTGGCTAAAGCTAACCCTGAATGCTAGGACTATCAGGTTTCCGACGCTGTTTTGTATTGTCTTTTCAAAGTTCGACCAATAGAAACTGTATCATTCTCGGGTATGGTGAGTTGTGTACGGACAATGTGTAGAGACCAATCGAATACTGTTTTACTGGAGCGCGCTTGGATTGGATCGATTGCTCACATAGACAGGTCTTAATTTACCATGCGCCATAAAATACCTATTTTCTTTAAAAAACACAAAATACATTTTAATTCAGAAATTACAAAGATGCTCATCATAGAAGAGGCATATTCAAGTAAATGTGTGTAAGACTAAGAAATGCTTTAGACTGCTTTCTGTTTTTCATTTTTTCAAAAATGTTTATTAGAGTTTTCACCACCTTGCTAACCCAGACGGTGTGAATACTGTAACCACTAAATACATTACGAATGCAAAAACACAGGCAGGGCTCCAGACTGCCACCAAATGGTTGCATTTTGCTACCAAAATTTGAGAGCGTGCAACATCTAGTCGCACATTTGCGACCAGTAAATTTGGGCTTGTTCGTTCAATAGATCACTCCAATTACATGCTCTCTAGAATGCTATATTTGCTGACGTGACACACACGAGATCTATTTAACCAATACTGTCACTTTTTTTTATTTGTTTTACAGGTTTTATAGATGTACATGACATGACTCAAACGTTATGAAGTCATTTTATTTGAAAGAAGAAACCTGTTCAAACATACCAGTGCTTAAACTCTGTACAGTAATCATTTAACCATCAACCTGCGTTACACTGTTTTCATTACAATGGTAAAGTGTACATTTATTTCTTTGCTGCAAATATGCCAAACTACACGAGCCAAGTTCTACCTGTTCGCTATCAGTATTGTTCAACAAATGGTTCATTTTGTTAACTTCACGAACAACATGTACCAGTTCATTCAATTCGTTCATGAGATCTTTTGTTCAGACTCAAACACATCTCGGTCAGTAAAGGGCGTATTTGTTCACTGAATTCAACAAATCACATGCTCCATCACATCTCATACTCGAAACGCTATTAATTAGCTCAAGGTTGTCGTCATTCTTTAGGCTATTTATTAGTAATACAGCGGAAAATAGCGTGTTGATTTATGGTGTGCGCCCCTAAATTATCTGGTTGTGCCCCTAGAATTTTAAGTTGGGGGCCACTGTGCTCCTAGTGAAAAACTGAAGCCCTGACAGGTCAGCTTTAGGATACGCATTTTACGTCACACTTAAAATAAAAGTGCAATCACATCACCATTTTCACATGCCGACAATAAAAATAGACCAGCTGCTTTCAGATAAATCTTCATAAGGTCTCTGAGCCCTGTGAGGCCAGCCATCACATGACAATGTTTTTCTCTGTTGTGCTCTAGGCCTTAATAAAATAAGACTTGCGTGGAGAAAAGATCATTCTCGTCTTGGATCTAGCAGTACATTTCACATCTTTAACCTTCCATTCTGACCTACATATAACAGCAAATTCGTTACATTTAATAAATCGGCTTGCAATAAAAGCAAAAGATCTAGGATCAGTGCATGGCTTCCATGTCCAAAACAGTTTGATTACATGGACAAGGAGAAGTTGATACATGATAAGCACTCATTTCCTGCCATGCCATATGACTCGCAGGTGTAGATGCTGTTTTGAATAGCCTCATGTGTTCTCATGTGTCATTGTATTAAACTTACACATTTAACTCATCCCACATGCTGACGAATGATACCACAAATCATCCGGCTTGTTGAGGAGAGCTGTGTTATTTCTAAGTGATTAGACTTATGATTTTTGCTTGGCAGACAATGAAACGGACAAAAAAATAAAAATTCAACTTGCATTGAATGAGGGATGCTATTCATATCTAGTGACCAGAATATCACAGAGATGGAGGACATATTTGACTTAGATTAGTAAGAAAAATCCTACAGCAATCACACAGAACACCTTAGCAACTGCGTAAAAACGCACTGGCAAATCACCCTAGCATTGTGTCAGCGACTTCAAAACTACACTGGACCCCATTAACTTAACCTCTTGTTTAGTAAAGTGGATCTGAGAGCAGTTTGCAATTCATTAGGGGGTTCAAGAACCGAAGATTGAAGGTTGTAGAGATACCCAACTTGGTGGGATGGTCAGAAATCCCACCCACTACTCAGCTGCAAACACACACATCTATCTGACACTAGTTGGCACTATAATAAAGCAAAGGTTTTGCAGACACCAAAAATTACCAAAAGAATATCGATATGTCAGTGCTTTGCGAAGATATAAGTCAATAATTTGGTCTGGCGTTGCACATTGTAAAAAATGTACCTATACATCTGCCGATAGCAAAGTCCAAACTTTCTGAAATTTGGCATGCATAGACAACGGGACGGCCTGAGTATGGATGCCAAGTTAGGTCAAATTCTGCCCTTTAGTGCCACTATAACTGTAAAACGCTTGTAACTCAGTAGTCGCATAATCAATCAAATGGGAATGTGTCTTGTTTTAGGCAAATGCAAACATTTTGTTAAAATTTCATCAGCAAATAATGTCAAATCTGAGAAGACATTAAAGGGATAGCTCGCCCAAAAAATAAGACTTTTGTTCATCTTTGGAACACAAATGATCTTTTTGATGAAATCTGAGAGCTCTCTGTCCCTCCATTGACAGCCTATGCAACTACCACTTTGACGCTTTAAAAAGAATGTAAAACTAATCCATATGATTTGAGCGGTTTAGTCAAAAATTTCCGAAGAGACTTTATATGATGAACAGAATTAATTTAGGCTTTTATTCACATATAAACATTGATCAGAAATAAACGTGCTGCTTAAAACGAGAATAAACCTCATTGGTTCTTGAGGAAGCTCAAACGTGCTGCACTACACACGAGAATAAACCTCATTGGTTCTTGCTGAAGCTCAAATGTGCAGTGTAACACAAGAATGAACCTCATTGGTTCTTGCGGAAGCTCAAATGTGCAGTGTAACACAAGAATGAACCTCATTGGTTCTTGCGGAAGCTCAAACCTGCTGCGTAACACACAAGAATGAACCTCATTGGTTCTTGCGGAAGCTCAAACCTGTTGCGTAACACGCAAGAATGAACCTCATTGGTTCTTGCTGAAGCTCAAATGTGCTGTGTAACACAAGAATGAACCTCATTGGTTCTTGTGGAAGCTCAAACATGCCGCGTTACACACGATAATTTACCTCATTGGTTCTTGCTGAAGCTCAAATGTGCTGTGTAACACAAGAATGAACCTCACTGGTTCTTGTGGAAACTGCTTTTTCAAATTCGTCCTATGTGTTTGTCTAATTTCCATAAAAACTCACTTAAAACTCCCATATTATATTAGAAAAATACATAGCAATTGTATCGCTGAATCATCTACATAAGTATGTGAGGCTTGGACCCAGATAATCACTGCTTGCAGCTATGCTTCATATTTATTGCTATTTCCAAATCAGAAGGTCTGTCACCTTGGTCTGTTAAGAATTTTTTTAAAAGAGACTCACCTCAAAGTATCAAACATTTCAATGAGACCAGACCTTGAGATGAATGTGAAAGCCCTCATGCAATAGAGAGTATGAAATGTTTTCTGCTAAAAGGGTGTTTTTCCTGCCCTCACTCTGAAGGAAGTACAGGCATAAAACTAATGATGTAACTCACCACGATGTAGCAGGGGAACTTCCCCAACATATCACACGGGTTTGTGGGAAGTCTCAGCTATCATGCTGCTAGTTATTCCTGCTCCCCACACTTTGCCTAATTATCGAAGCTCAGGCTTATCAGGAGGATACTGACAGGATGAAACATTTCCTCCTGAAAAAAACATTAGTCTAAAAGTGAAATGTCTTCAATGAATTACCCACATGAGGCAGCAAAGTGCCCCTCACATGGTTTCCATTTTGGAGCTATTGTGATTGGGTTACAATGCATTAATGAACTGCAGCGATAATTTCTAATTCATGTGGCACAGAAGGATGGAATCTTTTTTTGTGCAACAGTGAAAAAAATTGTTTGGCATTATTTCCATTATTTGGACGAATTAATAAATAAATTATTTAATTAATTATTTAATTATTTCAGAATAAACTGGTACATTTAATTGTTGTTTAATTGAATTCATTATTTATTTAATTATTTAATTTTGAGTAATTTGGTCCTCCATATTCTGTGAGACTCGAGTTTATAATAAGCAGATTCAAATAGCTAAATCATGTTTTCATGCTCAAACCCCACAAATATTGGTTTGTTTTGATCACAATAAACACACCCTTTTGTGCTTAGGTCACCGGTTCTGCTGACGACCGGCCGGGCCAGTTTACAGCCCACAGGACATTTCTCAAGTACACTTCGGACATTACGTCAACAAGGTCGATTGTTAGTTTAGAGGGTCGTAAGCTTAAAGGTCACGTTTGCTTTTTAGGAACATTTGATGCAGGTCAGACAGAAATCCACTAATTTATTTGCAAATTAGGCCTATATCATTTAGCCTATTTTAAAGCCTTTGGGCATTTTCAGACCTGCAGATCATTTGTTTTGTTCCGAAATTAAGATTTTTAAATTGTTTTCTTCTTGGTTCGGTTCGCTTCCACAAGGAAACATTTCTAAAAGGACCAAAATGTGTTAAGTCGGTCACCCGTTATGATGGATAGACAATGGGTGTTTCTTAAACGGAAGGCTGCATCCTACCGAGACTGCGTCCTTCCTAGTCCAGTCATTCTGGGGCTTGTAGGCTAGTGTCCTCAGCAACGCTAGAATGAGACGGTCTAGTAAAAGTGCGCATGGCTACGTCACGCACGTTCCCGCCCTCGCGGTTACAAAATACTATTAAAACGTAATTTTGGAAAAAATACTTTGTATTACAAATTTTTATATTAAATTGCCTTCTATTAATGCAATACAGTGAATGACAGCCATCTGTGGTCACCCAGTGGCTTACATTATTGTCAGTTTAGTGTGATTAACTTACAGCAAAAATAAATATATCTATGCTTTCATGTCCGAAAACATTATTTTTGTCTTACATTTCATAATAAACTCAGTCAAGCTCAGAACCAACTCATTTACCATCAGTTTATTTTCATGAATTGGACTGTGTGCAAAGGATTGTGGGTGATTTAAGGCAGCAAAGGATACATTCAACGCGTCCTACAAAACAGGCTGAATGAAGGTTGCCTTCCAAGGATCCTTTAAATTGAAATTCGGCAACATTTGATGACGTGGCAGCCGAAATATGCAGCTTTCGTAGAATGCAGCCTTCCGTTTGAGAAACACCCAATAGCTACGCAGGCTGCTGTTCATCTGTACGCGCATTCAGCCTCTCCGAAAATAGCTTACATTTTCAGAGACATTAGCAAAACAAACATTGCTGCTTTCCACGCAACAATCATAATTACCCATCATACATTGTGATACGGTTTGTTGGTCCATTGGGTCAGATTGCTTTCTCACCATAAGCAAACCACTCCAGTTTTCTCGTTCAGGCAATCACCCAAATGTGCCATGTTCTAAAAAACTGCTCCAAGTGAGACAGGTGTGAAAACACCCTTAGTTCGGATTACCTTTTTCTTTTAAACTCATTACTTTTTGAAAGAAGTAACTTAAGTTACTTTAGTTTTTCCCATGTATTGACTGACACCTCTCTTGTCTCCATGTTGAGAGAAATCAGGAGTTTGAGACAGAGGAGTTGTGTGAGCTGTGTGAACATGATGCTTATTGTAGTTCTAGACTAAATGAGAGCAGGCATTTTCTCATTTCACTTGCACAAAAACTCAGTATTCTTTAAAATGAATAAAACAGTGAAATGCAAAACTCAGAATATTACATGAACCTGCTAAATTTAAATAACAAATATACTTTGTGCATTTAATCTCAATGTATTAACACATTTCTTTGCTCCTGACCTTTGATGAAAAGGACTTTAGATAAACATCACATTAGTGCTTTATTTTTTGCTGAAGAGTGATGAATTTTCTTCCCCTGCGTCCCATTCTTCTGCAATTCAGCTGAAAGGTATGTTTGAGCTGCGCCCTCTACTGTACAGGCAAGAATTTGCATTTCCTTCTTTCATTTCACTTTTGGTGAGAAACTAGGACTTTTTGTTTTTGTTAGTGTGTAGTATTAATGAGGATCTATTGACAGAAACGCAATATAATATGCATAACTATGTTTTCAGTGGTGTATAAAAAAAAGTACATAATGAACCGTTATGTTTTTATTACCTTAGAATGAGCCATTTCTATCTACATACACCGCGGGTCCCTTAGAGTGAAGTCACCATTTTGCTCCGCCATGTTTCTACAGTAGCCCCTAAACCAGGGGTGTCCAGTCCTGCTCCTGGAGGGCCAGTGTCCTGCAGAGTTTAGCTCCAACCCCAATGAAACACAGCTGACCCAACTAATCAAAGTCTTACTAGGCATACTAGAAACTTCCAGTATGTGTGTTGAGGCAAGCTGGACCTAAACTCTGCAGGACAGCGGCCCTCCAGGACCGAGTTTGGGCACCCCTGCCCTAAATGGACAAACTGCTCTCGAGCACTAGCTTCTCTCTGCTGTCTCACACGACGACATCTTTGTCCTGTGTCGGCCACCGTAGCTTCTCTATGTGCTTCCAAAGGGAGGGGTGTGTAGTGGGTGGTTGCAATTTGTAATCTCACCACTAGATGCTGCTAAAATGTACACAGTGCACCTTTAATAAAAAACACAATTAGTAACTTTTTTAGGGTGTAATGCAATATTGTAATGCATAAAATGCTTTTAAAAGCAAGTTTCCCCAGCACTGTTTGCTATAGGACTTAACCTTAAGTTTTGAAAGTAGTGTTGAAAGTAGAATTTTAGCAACTACCTTCCTTTTTTCCTCCTACTTCTGCTTTAAAATGTGAAAGGGTTCTTGACTAGAGTGCAGTTGAGCTGTATATCCAACTAACTGCATGTCAAAGACTTACCAAGCACTTCTTCATGCTCGAGTTCAAAAATAACGTTATTTGTAGGCTATATTACTTTTTTTTTTTTACGAAAACAAGCCCTCAAACAAATGAAGTTTGTCTAGCTGCGCTCTGTTCCATTGCATCACAGTTGTCTGATATCAGGACATTACCAGACGTCTCTGTTTTAGTTAAAGTGACAAAAAAACTGAACCCCTCAGTTCTGCCTGAATCCAGGTGGACAATGCAAGCTTCCACCTTTATTAAAAGCCAATGAGACACAGAGGCAAAGTGAAAAATGGGTGTTCGGTCTTTCAGAAACAGATTGTAATCCCCACACTGGGGAGATGTGGGAGTTGTTTGACGGTGGAAATCCCCTGGGAGTGTGAAAATGCACAATTATCTAATGCTTTCGCTTCTGCAGAGCTGCAACTGTGCTTTATATGCATTACTAAGTATACTGTACAACAAAATTAACTGAAAGGATCACAATCACAACCACAACCAATGTGTGAACGATAACCAGCACACTAAAAAGCATATGAATATACTGCAGACAAAAAAACAGTATGTGAGTCGGGCAGTATGTCCGAATTCATAGTACCCAGATTACCTACTACTTCTGGTGTGCATCCAATGAACACTTAACTATCCCATACGGCCACGGAAGAGGAGTTGTGAATGGCAATGAAGCAATTGACGCTGTTGTTCAAATGACAAATGTAGTACGAAATTGCCCCCTACACCCTTATAATGCACTATTTGAGGGGACAGCCATTCGTAATGGTGTCCGAAACCATAGTATACATTTTTGAGTGCACTCATTCAATCCCATAATGCACTGAATTCAGAGGATGGTGTTCCCAGTACTTCCATCGCACTTAGGATGCGAATTTTGCTCACACGTTTAGTGCACTATAAGCCTATTAGTGGAGTAGGGAATAGTGAATAGTGTAAGGGCGATTTAGAATACAAACCAAATCTATCAGACAAGATCAATTTACGAGTAGAGAATCTAGAGAGAGTAGTGAGTGGGAATTTGACTGATGTTGCAGAAATATTACAAATAAAACATACTGGAAAGTTTATTTGACTTGATGACAATTTTATCAACATGAGCTGATTTGAATATTTTAAAAAAATGTGTTTACATGTAATCAAATTAATTTTTGTGAATGCACATTATACGAATGTATCGACTTACTTTAATAATAAAACCAAATCGAAAACCGTAAACAACAACACTGTACGTGTCTGCATGCTTTATATTGGAAGCTTGAAAAATGTCAGGGATTGCGTCCTCGTGACGAACAGAATCGCTGAATAGATTCTGTTCGAAAGAACCGATTCGGAGATATTGAGTCACTAGAGACACAATATAAATAAGTGAGTAAAATATAATCTTAGCACCACGCAGTCCCCCGCCCACACTTTTGCCCACGCACACGAGTGTAAACAATGACAGTTAAACACACTATACAACACCACATTTATAGAAAGCGCAAATTAAACCACAAATAAAGCGCACGAGCTGTCTATACTGTAAACGCGCGACTGCGTACAATAGAATCCGTTTGTCGACTCGCTGGCTGTGAAAAAGTCGTTAAACATAATATCGCGATATACATATGAACATTGCGTTATTCTTTTACAAGCCTCATATAAAACCCGCTCGAGAGCGTCGGTGGATGAAAACAGGAGCGCTTATAGCGCCAGAAAACACTGTTTCCAGACGGATTCGCTTCAGAAACGCCCCTTCATGGCTTTAAAATGGCAGCAGCGCACGAGGAGCTCTTATTTCCTTAATTCTTACCACTTCATTAATCTATTTACCTCGAATTCATGTCGTGTTTATAGAATAGCAAGGTTTGAAAGCAAACGAGAGATGATTGTGTAACAAAAGCCACAGGCAAATAGCCATTTAAATTTTAAACAAGCGCACTTCCTTGAATCTAACTTTGATCATGGTATATTAACAGTGCCATACGCCCATATTTTGCATCTCAACAACATCAACCGATTATTAATGTCGACCCATAAGAGACAAGCGCATCATGATTTTAATACAAACCCCCAAAAAAGGAAAGTAAAAGACTGACACTTAATATTTTCACTGCATTTGCATTTAAAAGAAAACAATTACTATAAGGTTAGATCTCCAGCAGTTTACACGTTTGCTCCCTCCCCCACATTTCTGACGTGCCATTATTGTCATTACATACAATAATGCAAACACTTCAATACATGATCAACTCAACAAGCGCGTAATAGAAAAATAAGACACTGTAAACTCACATACCCATCCATTGCACAGAGCAAAACAGAGGCGAGGTGAAATAACAATGCAAGCACAGGAAAATGAAGAAACGGGTGCTGCTGTTACTACAGTTCGACTCCCCAACACAAATTCACTCTCTCAAGCACAAAGGCGCGCACACACTTCCTGCTCCTGACGTGAACACACACAGTCACACACACACACACACATGCATGTACAGACGCTTCTCTGTACAAAATGGCCTCCCCCTTTCAGCAGACACACCTTTGAAGAACCGCGTAATATAATTGTTGTTGTTCAACGTTTTGTTAAAAGCATCAATATAGATGTCCTTATTGCGCGCGACAACAAGTTCCGCGCGTTCACTGTTTTCAAGCGCAGCGCGTGGTTTTGGATAATTTGATGATGGTATCAGCACTATGAACTCTATAATATTGTCCCTGGAATATATATTTATCCATTAAAGCAGGGGTTTAATATACTGTAATCGTGTTTAAAGACCCCTAGCCTACAGTAAAAATGTGTAAATATTGTCTGTAAAATCTACATCTTTATCCCCTTTTCTACCCACCATTAGTGTACTACTGTGTGTATAAACCTGAATAGAAACATAACATAACTGTCATTACGCTTATGATTACAGACCAGTCTTTAGAAAACTGTAAATTTAATTAACCCTTTATTTAATTAATTAATCTATTTAATTATTTATATGCATACCTAAATAAGTATTATATCTTTTTTTTCATTTGAATAATTAGGCAATTTAACACTTTTTTAAATTTATTTTTATGTTCTCTGACCACCCTGCACCCCCTTAAGGCCCCCTGGGGGTCCCGGGCCCCAGTTTAAAAACCCCTGAATTAAGGTAATGGAGAATGAATCTGCTGAGAACTCCTTATCAACCATACAAACCGTTCTGGTGCATTGAATTATCAACTAATTAATTTCACCCAATTAGGCGATTGTTTTAAAATAATGACTATTTTTATACGCATATCACATCAAGACAGCAGTGAAGATGTTATCGTCTCTTGGTGCACCTGATGCATGTAGGAACTTGTTACACTCGTTGGACCGGCTGAACTGCAGTCTTGTACTCACATGAAACGTGTCACACACAAAAAAAACACTGTGTAATCACATATTCATAGCCTACATGTAAACTATTCCAGTGCACTGAGAATTTGAATCGGCTGAAATTGTAATACAGTCGTTTACACAAGGGTTTTTTAAACTGGGGCCCCCAGGGGCCACAAGGGAGTGCTAGGGCGTCCGTGGAGAAACAAAACACTGTAAAGCATAAATATACAATAAAGAAATAAAAAAGATTAAGTGAACTATATTTGATTCAAATATAATATTGATTAACATAAATTGATTAAAATAAATAAATACAATTTATTTAAATATATAAATAGATTGATTAAAATAAACAATTAATATACATTTTCTAAGTAAATAATTAATCTAACAGAACAGTACTATAGTGAGTAACAGGAAAAAAATTATGTACTGCAACAAAAACAAAATATTTTCCAAATAAAATGTACATATTTATAATATTAATTTTCACAGTATTAATGTTTTTTACACATTAAAATATATAGCTGCCTTTTAAATGTTAGGATGGGTCTGTGGCCTATAGAAGACCCCCGGTTTATATCATAGATTTGTATATGTTTATATATCTATAATATTGTTTATACTGCCTTATGTGCTTGACTGAGAGATGGGGGAGATCATGGTGAAGGTGTTAACATTACGCTTGTAATTGAAACAATTTGAAACAATTGAAACATTGTTCTTGAAACAATTGCACATTTTCATAGTAACATTGTATCCAAATTACAAGAAGTAATTTTGAAGGGAACCATCATTAGCCACGATAGATGACAAACATGACACAGGGGATGAGGGAAATAAAAAGAAAACTGCACAAGGAAACAAAGATGCAAAACAATGTATTGGGATGAGGTTTAGCTCGATCACAGCTCTCCAACACACTAGAGGGCGCTACAGTATAAGCTGGTAATATTATACAGCGCTCTCTGGATGTAATGGGTGGAGCTAGAAGGTCCAACCACACCCTAACCTAACCCATAACGCTATCCTTCCACCCATTAGGTCCACAGAGCTGGACTAGGTCAAGCGCAAGGCTCTGGTCCAGCTAAACCCAGGCTGAACCCATGATGTCCAGAGAGGTGGAGCTGGAGCTCATTTGGCTCTGTAACACAACCTGGATCTCTGTGTACTTTTGCACAGAGATTGCAGAGGGAAACAAACATATTATTATTAATAAATCACTTATATTATTATTAGTGGTGTTTATAAAAACTAACCATTCAAATATATTTTTTTATTTATTAATTTCCATATACATACAACGAAATGGTATTTTCCATTTATGGCATTTCATTGATCTTAAACACTATTTTGAAAAAAATGTTAAAGAAAAGATTATATAAAGAAAGCAGCAGTTTTTCCTATTTTTGTTACATTATAACCTTTTCTAAATGTTCATTTATGTTAATATGTCATATGCATTTCCTCCTTTATTTGTTATTTGAAGAGTAATTTAAAAATGTACCTTAGGATTTTAAACACGAGGTAAATAATACTTAATTATATAAAATATTCCTCCAAACTCGAATGCATATTATAAACACCTTTATTATAATCTTAACTGAAGTTCATTTACATATGTAAACAAAACATAGACGCTTTGAATAATAGACCTAGTCTACATCACCCATTATTTATGTGACTTGCATTTTTGTATTCTTTATTTTTCATTCTTCAAATTTTATCAGATTTTTGAACTTTTATGGCATAATGTTCGGATGTAACAGTAGCCTGGCTCTACCGGAAGTGGAATGAAATATGTGTCGCAGTGGAATCTGTTACTGGAGTAAAGGGCGAGATCACAGCCTTCTTTTTCATTTAGAGGTCTTGGCTTGAGGTTAATGTTACACACATAGCTCTGTTCCCAGCTCAGACATCACAATGCTGCAGAACTCTGGGTGAGTTTCACTCGTTCTTGCTGATTAGCCGTGTGTTGCACAGTTTTGTGAAGAACATCAATTTGTTGTTGTTAAGTACTGATAAAGTTATAACGTTTCTAGTTCCTAAACTTTTAACGTTACCTATCGAGTCATTCGTTTGTAGCTAGAGAGCTCGACTGTTTTGTCCATGTCAACTAGCTGATCAAATTAAAGCTAGCAGTGAAATTAGCAGCAAGCAGGAAAATGTGCATAAGAAACCGGTTTCACGTTACGCATTTATAGTGTTTTTCTAAACTTGAATAATTTGACCTTTACCCTACTATCCCATGCGTAGGTTTATGCCAACGCAAACACAGCTCTTATTCTTGATACATTAAACGTACTACAAAAGTGCAAAATATGTGCGATACAAAAAGTGGCACAAATAAGCTAATTGCCTATAATAAATAAATAAGTAAATGTGTTAGGTATCTTTATATATTATATATCTTTGTGGCACTTTTTGTATGCCTTATTAATGTGTGTATATATGTGTATTGTATGTTTATATATATATATATATATATATATATAATACACAAGTATATGTACTCATATCTGACATTGTTGACAAAAAGTAGGGAAACCATTATTAAACATGACTGAATTTTAAAGGTCGCTTCAAAACAAATGACAGGTTAAATTGTAGAATTGAGTCGGTCACATGACTTTTGACTTTAGATTTGATGAGAATATGATTATATTGACGGCTATATCCATCTCTGATCAGTTATCAGTTTCGCCTATCTATTATCGTTTGCATAGTGCACTGATTACGATATGATTATTATAATATGATTATGCATTCATTTTAGGAAGCTGGCTGGATGTACGCTCTTCATTACCGGAGCGAGTCGAGGTATTGGCAAGGCCATTGCTCTCAAAGCTGCGAGGGACGGTGCCAACGTGGTCATCGCTGCCAAAACCGCTGATCCGCACCCCAAACTGCCGGGCACCATCTACACCGCTGCAGCAGAGAGTGAGCGCAGCACTCCCGTTACTCTTACATACATTTAGGGTACGCTTACACCACAACGATGTACTAAAAACTGGAGAAAAAAATTCCTTCGCGTTTATGAAAAGTTTCTCTTACAGACGGCAACATTATCAAAAACGATCCCCGTTCACGCGGATCATCGAAAACGGTTAAAAACGCGGTGTTCTGCTTCCAGGCCAGTAGATGGCGATGTCACTTTGTAAAGAAACACTATGCGTCTATAGAGGGTATGCAC
The DNA here is from genome assembly GCA_023029165.1 of Gobiocypris rarus. Classification (NCBI taxonomy): domain Eukaryota; kingdom Metazoa; phylum Chordata; class Actinopteri; order Cypriniformes; family Gobionidae; genus Gobiocypris; species Gobiocypris rarus. The sequence continues at coordinate 14,513,985 of CM040922.1, forward strand.
ATGACGTCACCGTCGGCCAGAGCCACTGCGGTTATGCTCACTGAGTGGCAAAAAGACTTAATGGCAGCATTGGTTTTCAGCGTGAAAGTTGCGAAAAACACACAAAACACACTTAAAACGGGAAAGAGCTTTGTGATTGACTTTACAAACACGAGAAGCAAATGATTCGCTGAAATTCACAGAAACGACTGGACTCCATGCAGCGAGACCTATGAGCGAGACGTGTATTTGCAGTTATCATTTTGTGTCAATATTTTGAATTTTGGGGTAAAATCATACCTTATAAATTGTATTGTTATATATTGTTTTGACAACTCATGAAAATGTTTAGAGCTGGACGCTATGATGATATAACATTGATATAAGGGATCATCCGGATTTAGACCTACCTGTATTGTATTTAAATAAAGCGTTCACAGGCAAATTTTCTTTATGTATTTGCCTGGCGTAGAAACAGGAACAAATAAATGTATCTTTGGTAAGTTGTAAGGAACACTTATATCAAGTCCAACCTTTAATTTAAACAGAAAATAATTTGTCTTACTCACGGTTTCTAAGTTTTTCCTATTAACTCCATTCATGCAGCAGCTCTTTTGCCACTCAGTCCGGCTGAGGGGGGCTTGTTCCGGCGGGAAAGTGACGTTAATGCATACCCTCTATAGACTGAACACGTAATATGCATGCTCATTGTAGTTAACACTGAGACAATAACAAATTAATTTTCCAAAACTTGCAGTTTGAAACCCTTTTTCAAAAGTTTGTGTTTCAGGCCCCAAAAACGCCAAATGAACAGCCAAAACGTTAAATGTTTTCAGTTTTTAGTTGAAAACGATGTTGTGTAAACGCCCCCTTAGAAATGAATACTACAGAATGGACCGTGTGTCCATAGCGTGTGTATTTAACTTTGACCCAGCTCTGAGATTTAGTTTTTAAAAAGTGTTTTAATAGCCAAATTCCCAGTATAATTCTACATTACCCATACTCTTGAAGAGAGAGCCACCTGCATGCCCAGTCCCACGAAGCATTGAGAATGATAATTGCATGTTTTGTTGTTCGTTTAGATATGTTTACATTTGGATATAGGCCATTCATTGGATTGATGATAGATTGGTATTAACAGGCCTCAAGTGTGCCAAGAAAATATTCCGAGCACCCATCACACCACTACCACAAGGCTGGATTGTTGTCACAAGGCCATGGATTCATGCTGCTGATTATATTTGCGAAACTATTACACCACTGCCTGGATTGCTGTCACAAGGCCATGGATTCATGCTGCTGATTGGGGCTTTGATTAATGGCCGGTTGACTGTTGGTTCTATCAGTATAGTGCTGTGCGGTATGACGATATATCGGATGGACAAAATAAAAAGTATCGTTTCATATTATGCGCTCTATCGTTTATTTCATGGTGCCGCAAAATACATTGTTTACGGCAGTACTTTTTCATCAATTGGATGACTGCAATCGCACCACGAGGACGCAGGCAGAAACGTGATAATAATATAAACGTGATAGACAATAATATCAGCATGGCGAGTGAAGGGGAGAACGAACCGGGTGGCTCAGAGCAGGAGTGTGTTCGTGTGGTCAATTATACTATTAATTGATTGAATTTACAGAAAAGGTACAATATCGTGATATGAGATGACGGGATATGAGATTTTGGTCATATCGCCCAACCCTAGTCAAATATCACTTAGATGCCACACCCTCTTAATGCTTTGTTTTTGAGCATGTGCATCACCTCATGGGTACAACGTTCTGTACCCATCTTCTGACTTCTTCCAGCATGATCATGCTCAATGTCACAAAGAACAGGTCATCTCAAACTGGTATTTATGACAGCAGGCTAACATAGTTCCAATAGAAGACTATTCACAGCATGGACACATGCAGAACATACAGTACCAGTCAGAAGTTTTGGGTAAGTATGATTATGTAAGGTCTGGGAAAGAAGTCTCTTCTGCTCATCAAGCCTGCATTTATTTATTCAAAAATATTGTGAAATATTATTACAATTTAAAATAAGTGTTTTTCTTTTAATATATTTTAAAATGTCATTTATTCCTAAATTTTCAGCATCATTACTCCAGTCTTTAGTGTCACATTCAGTGTCACAATATTCTAATATGCTGATTTGATGCTCAAGAAACATTTATTATTATTATCAATGCTTAAAACAGTTGTGCTGCTTCATATTTTTGTGGAAACTGTAATAAAAAATATTTTCAGGAATCTTTAATGAAAGTTCAAAAGAACAACATTTATTTGAAATAGAATTATAAATGCGTACATTTTTGATCAATTAAAAAATATAAATTTCTTTAAAACAGTAAACCTTACTCACCCCAAATTATTTATACTGTATGTATTTAATATGGTGATATTTGTTCTGAATGACCCTACAGGTTTAATTAAACCATCAAAATATGAGATATGAATCAGAATATGAGAAATATGAGAGAGAGAGAAAAAAACACTGTACTTTGTTCCATTTAAAAATTAAAAATAAAATGTATTTGATAAAATTATGACCAGATAATGTCTGTCATAGTTGAAGCTGCAGGAGGGAAAGCTCTGCCGTGTATCGTAGACGTCCGTGATGAGAAGCAGATCAGTGACGCCGTGGAACAGGCTGTGGAGAAATTTGGAGGTGAGTCATTACATCTGAAATATCTATTCTTCTTAGACAGTGTATATTTTTAGCGCTCAGCTGTTTTAATTTGTTTTTCATTTCCTGTGATTCTGATGACAGGGATTGACATATTGGTCAACAATGCCAGTGCCATCAATTTAACAGGAACTCTGGAGACTCCAATGAAGAAAGTAGACCTTATGCTGGGCATCAATCTCAGGGGAACGTACCTGACGTGAGTAGAAGTGTCATGTTTTTAGATTCACAGCTCATTGTGATAAATCACAATTTTATTGTTTGTCACAGATCATGTCAGATAACCATTACTAGTTTTGAACACGCAATATTCTGTTTTCTTTACAGGTCTAAAATGTGTATTCCACATCTTCTAAAGAGCAAAAACCCTCACATACTTAACCTCAGCCCACCTCTCAACCTTAATCCCGTCTGGTTCAAAACCACACAGGTGAGTGGAAGAGCGTTCTCACATTCTGTGCTTAAGGCCTATAGATTAAAGTACCATTTATTTGACAATGGTGACACATAATGCCGCTAATCTTGTTTTCCATTATGTCTGTGTAGCGTATACCATGGCAAAGTATGGCATGTCCATGTGTGTACTTGGAATGGCCGAAGAGTTCAGGGGATCTATTGCCGTTAATGCATTATGGCCCAAGACAGGTAATGGGTTTCATACTTCAGTCATTAAATAATTGAGTTAAATAATAATTAAATAATGAGGTCAATAATGCACAAGTAGCTATTGCTGATTCTGTCTTCTGTAATGTATATACAGGTAGTTCACCCAAAAAAGAAAATTCTGTCATCATTTACTCACACTCATGTTGTTCCAAATCCGAATGTTTTAGTCATCTGAAGATTTGAAGATATTTTTAATGAAAGCTGAGAGATTTCTGTACCTCCATTGACAGCCTACGCAACCAAAATTTTGACTCTTCAAAAAGTTTATAAAGACATTTGCTGCATCCCAATTCCCCTTTCTACTATGCCCTAAAAATATTTACTGTACATACTTTTGAGTGTGTAACAGAATAGCTTTGGGACATCGTGATTGCTATTTTAACGGGCCGCTCTGTCGCTTGCATCCGGTCACTTGTTTAAACTGCCCTGTCAATCATTTTGTCAGAGTTATAGTCCCCAACATTCAATTAAATGTTATTTCCTACCATATCATTGATATGCCATTCGTGGGTCTTTCATGTGAAGTCTCTCCTCGTGTGTTTGCATAATGATGTATTTAAAAGTTAATGACCTAAAGTATTTTATAAAAGCGTCCAATCCTGTTGCTGATTAAATACGTGGATAACAATGAATACATGTATTTATGTCAGTTTAAATACTGATTATTTTTCACTCAAACCCCTTTATCTAAACTTTCTGCTTAACCATCGGTCATCCACCATGTTAGTGGTTTAAAACTTTTTATCCGTGTTTGTAGTTCTAATCGATTCCTTGTCCAACTTGCAATGGGTTGTGGCCAATATAAGCCTTTAGAGTGTGCATGGAACTGCACTTTGGATTCTAAACCGGAAAAGGTAGATAATCCAGGTATCTTTGGAATACTCATTTCAATGTACTACGATTTGGGAAGTACTAGTTTTGAATACTATTTAGGATGGATAGTATGCAAATTGGGATGTAGCAATTGTAAAAGTAATGCATATGAATCAAGCAGTTTAATCCATGTCTTCTAAAGAGACACTATCGCTTTATATGATGAACAGATTTGATTTAGGCTTGGTCAAACATTGGTCAGTGCATATACTGTATGTAGATCTCATCAAATATAGTCAGTGGAAGCACAAACATGCTTTCTTGAGTTTGTTTGAGCATGTTTGAGCTTCCAAAAAAAACATGTCAAGCAGTCATATGAACCACTTTTATTATGTTTGTGTCTTTTTTTTAAAAGCTTGAAACCTCCAGTAACCACTTAGAAAAATATTGACAAGAACATTTACAATTTCTCCTTTTTCTTTCACTGAATGTCAAACTATAGGGATATATAAAAGACACTTTTACAATGTCCCATCCCCATTTTTATCTTGTTAAAAATATATTTTCACATTTTCACTCACTGCTGTTTCAATTACACTCTTAAAGGTCTTCATGTGTTTTTGAAGCTTTGATTGTGTTTACAGTGTGCAATATAACGTGTTCATGTTTCGCGTGTAAAAAAACACAGTATTTTTCACACAATTTACTTATCTGTATACCGCTGTTTTCACTGATGATTTCCTTGTTCTATGAAGTCCCTCCTTCAGAAATACGTAACGAGTTCTGATTGTGCCGGCGGTTCCCGTGTTGTGATTCGACAGCAGCTTAGCGCACGTTGCCCGGAAAGGTCACGTCTCTTACCATAACGGGGAGACGCATTCGCTCAATGTTATTGTAGACATGGCAACAAACACACTCTACAAACGCAACACTTCATCTTCTCCACGTGGGAGAGCAACAAGACCACGCCCCCTATTTTGCATATTCTTGTGGGCGGAGGTTAGTCAAAAAACGTTTGTTCTAGTGACGTAATTAAAGAAGGAAGTACAGGGATGTAGTCCAAACCGGCCGTTCGCTGTAGGCTTTGAAAGGGAACTTCTGTTAAATAAAATATCTCGCTTGGCATGGAACTTTGAGCTTTATAATTTTACAGGTATTATATATGCTCTAACAGCAACATTACACACTAACTAAAGTTTGAAAGATGGGATCACGAAGAACAGGACCTTTAATAAAATAATTGATGTAATACAATGTCTGAAATTACGGAAAACATTTTTACTTTTTAAAATATCTATGCAGTTTTAACATGGCCCATGGTTTGTTATTAGCTTCTAAGCTAAATCCATGTGACAGTTTTTCAGCAATGGTGAATTGTGCTTTTTTAGAGTGTGTGTGGCTTTTAATGCAAAGGAACAATTGGAAATTTGAATAGATATTCTGTGAAATCAGCCATGAAAAGGGTGCACATGTATCATTGTTTCAAAGTCGCATTCTGGACCTTTTATTGATATTCAATATGTATTGATAAATATTGTAAACTTGCTGTGGAATTGAATATAAGGGTGTGTTCACACTAGGCAGGTTTGATTCAATTGCTCTGTTGGTGCGGTTCAAATACCATCGAAGTCAAAATACCATTATTTGTAGGCTACGCACATACAAAGAGCGCATTTAGCCCAGCACACAGCATTGTTTTGAAAGTTCTGTAAGTTCCGTCATGAAATATGCATAATATTAGCCGACCAATCAGATTGTGAACATATCCCTATGTCATTAAGTTCGGTATCTTTAGGTTCAGTTTTAAAAACACCAATGTGGACTCTAAGCGGAGTAGGACATTTTTTTGGGGGTCCAGACCAAATGAACCAAGCAAGTGTGAACACACCCCAAGTCAAAATTCGACAATGACAACTAAATTACTCTTTATCCATCATCAACCTTCAGCCATCCAGACGGCTGCCATGGACATGTTGGGGGGTTCTAATATTGGTAAACAGTGCAGGAAGGTGGAGATCATGGCTGATGCAGCCTACGCCATCTTGAAAAAACCCTCCAGCTTCACAGGACAGTTTGTTATCGATGAAGACATTCTCAAAAAGGAGGGCATTAAGGACTTTGATATATATGCTGTTGAGCCAGGTTGGTAAATAGCTTTTATATTCCATCATTACGAATATGTGTCTTTGTCTTTGTATTAAAGTTCTTTCAAAGGCTTTTCTAGTGTTTTTTGTAGACCTTGTATATAATAACATGACAGTTGTGATATATTACAGGAAACTTTGAATGTCGACACGGCACATAAAATATATCTCCTTTTTTTAGGTCATCCATTGCTTCCTGATTTTTTCTTGGATCTACAGCCAGAGGATCTAGCCAAGCAAATGGAGCAGCATGGTGAGTTATGAGGCATAACCAACATTTTTATCCATTTTTGTTCTACTTGGGGATTGACTTCCATTCTCAAGGCGTACTTCAGCAGACTACTCAGTTAGTGCCGATATTTTAACTCTCTCTTCAGGTGCCACTCCGGTATTCAAAGGTGAAAGTGGAAAAGATTTGGCCGCGGGACCTATTTCTGACATGTTCAACATAATCAGAGGAATTCTCAGTCCAGATATAGTGAAAACCACACAAGGAGTGTACAGATTTGATTTAACAGGTAGTTATGAAATCACATTAAACCATTTGAGTTCCTTTTGAAGTTTTGTAGCATTCACAATAGGCTTTGGAAGGCAGTTTCTGCCACATTTAAAAAAAAACATGCTTTGGTAAACTATAATAAACACATAAACAGTGATAATAATAACTACATAAATTGGAATTATATATAGTAATAAAAAAGAGACAAGCTGCATATGTCCTTCCTTAACTTCCTGTTCTAACAGGAAATATAACATTTAACGTTACATCTGTGCTGTATTGGGTGGTGCAGGTATGACGTCACTTTGTAGGCAAACCGTTGGTTAGCATCGCACTGGTTTCCTCAAGAAAAACCTAATAGGTTTTTGGATTATCACTAAAAACAAGCTCTGTGATCAACAAAAGTTTATGATACTTGCACGTTTTGTCCATCAAGATAATTATCACTGATGAACAGAACTTTTATTAAGTCTAAATGCATTCGCCTGAAGTAAAAAGCTAAAGGTAGGCTTTAAACGAACAACACCATGGACACTCAACTTCCAACGTCACCATCACTAAGCTACTATTTTCTCAGAATATATGAGTTAGAATAGTTTATAAGAGAACAATTATGAGCATAATGAGGCTGTAAAAGCAGACTGAGCTCACCTGTTCTGTGTAATGACGTTTAAACTCCTCGACAGCTTCTGTAGTCCTATTCAGCCCCTTGTTAGCAACCGCCTTTTTCAAGACACGGCTTCAAAAAAATCACGAGTGGGGTAATTCTGGTGTATTTTATGTCATAGTATAAAACATTAAAGTGTCTTGAGCTTGTGTCAACCACAGACCTTATTTCAGCTGTTTAATCAAAAACCCATTGACTTTGAGACGAGGGAACAGAAGTGCTAAAATGCTAACTCGCTTCCGCGTTTGGCCTACAAAGTGATGTCATACCTGCACCACTCTATTAACAAAGTTTACTGGCTGGATCTACAGGCGAGCATGCTGGAGTCTGGTTCATTGACCTGAAGAATGATGCAGGAAGTGCCGGCAGCGGGGAACCACCTGTCAAAGCTGATGTCGTCATGTCATTGGACAGTACAGACTTCGTCAAGATGTTCGGAGGTATAAAATGTGTTGATTTTATGTGCCATCTTCACACACTACACTGACATAACCAGATCATAGAAAATGTTTTAAAAATTTATGAAAACCATGCTCTTTATCAATAGGGAAATTAAAACCGACAATGGCCTTCATGACTGGAAAGCTGAAGATTAAGGGTGACATGGGCCTTGCCATCAAGCTGGAGAAGATGATGGCCATGATGAAGTCAAAGCTGTGATATGATCACTCAATCTGCTGCCTTACATGATGTTCATGATCTTGTTTCTATATCACTGTTTTCATTAAACCATTTGTTCAGCTGATACTAATTTTAATAAAGGATTTCCCTTTAGTTACATTTTCTTCAGTGCATGTTATTTAATAATATTTTTATTGCAACATCATTCTAAAAAAGCAGAAATTACCATGATAACCATAGTTTCAACCAAAATACCATAATGACTATATAGCTACAGTAAAACCATAATTGACCAATTAATCAAAGTAATATAGGCACTCATGCAAGAGTTTGAGAATCTGTCATTTCTATTTTTTCATCTCTTTTTGGTAACAGTCGTAACTCTAGTTAGTTGTCTGATTTCGAAGCAATTGATTATAACATTTTAGAAGAAACGGTACAGCACCTTAAAACATCAACCTGCCTCCTTGACACACTCCCCACTTTTTTCAAAAGTGTGTTTAACTGTTTAGAAGCAGATCTGCTAGAAGTGGTAAACTCATCACTTCTCAATGGGAATTTTCCAAACTCCCTTAAAACCGCAGTAGTTAAGCCTCTTCTGAAAAAGAGAAATCTGGATAACTCCATATTGAGCAACTACAGACCAATCTCAAATCTCCCCTTCATAGGCAAGATCATTGAAAAAGTTGTCTTCAGTCAGCTGAACAAATTCTTAAGCTCAAACGGATACTTTGACAATTTTCAATCTGGTTTCCGACCACATCACAGCACAGAAACAGCACTTATAAAGATAATAAATGATATTCGCCTCAATACAGATACAGGCAAAACATCAATTCTGGTACTACTCGACCTCAGTGCTGCATTCGACACTGTTGACCATAACATACTTCTTGACAGGCTGGAAAACTGGGTCGGACTTTCTGGGATGGTCCTTAAATGGTTCAGGTCGTACTTAGAAGGGAGAGGTTATTATGTGAGTATAGGTGACCATAAGTCTGACTGGACATCCATGACTTGCGGAGTCCCACAAGGGTCAATTCTTGCACCACTCCTATTCAACCTGTATATGCTGCCACTGAGCCAAATAATGAGAGAGAACCAAATGGCTTACCACAGCTATGCTGATGACACCCAGATCTACTTAGCACTATCACCTAATGACTATAGCCCCATTGACTCCCTGTGCAAATGCATTGATGAAGTTAACAGATGGATGAGCCAAAACTATCTCCAGTTAAACAAAATCAAAACTGAAATCATTACATTTGGAAACAAAGATGAAATTCTCAAGGTGAACACATATCTTGAGACAAAAGGTCTAATAACAAAAATCAGGAATCTTGGTGTGATTTTAGAGTCAGACCTGAGTTTCAGTAGTCATGTCAAAGCAATAACTAAATCAGCTTACTATCATCTGAAAAATATTGCAAGAATTAGATGCTTTGTTTCCAGGCAAGACTTACAGAAACTCGTTCACGCTTTCATCACCAGCAGGGTGGACTATTGTAATGGTCTTTTTGGGAAGGCCGGTTAGAAGACCATTAGACAGCTGCAGATCATACAGAACGCTGCGGCCAGGATTCTGAGCAGAACCAGAAAATATGACCATATCACGCCAGTCCTCAGGTCTTTACACTGGCTTCCAGTTACATTTAGGATCAATTTTAAAATATTATTACTTGTTTATAAATCACTTAATAGCCTAGGACCTCAATACATTGCAGATATGCTGATTAAATACAAACCCAACAGATCGCTCAGATCATCACGATCAAGTCAGTTAGAAATACCAAGAGTTCACTCAAAGCAAGGAGAGTTTGCGTTTAGCTATTATGTCACCCGCAGCTGGAACCAGCTTCCAGAAGAGATCTGATGTGCTCCAACAGTAGCCACATTCAAATCCAGACTCAAAACACATCTGTTCAGCTTTGCATTTACTGAATGAGCACTGTGCCACTGTACGTCCAGACTCAAAACACATCTGTTCAGCTGTGCCTTTACTGAATGAGCACTGTGCCACTGTACGTCCAGACTCAAAACACATCTGTCCAGCTGTGCATCTACTGAATGAGCACTGTGCCACTGTACGTCCAGACTCAAAACACATCTGTTCAGCTGTGCCTTTACTGAATGAGCACTGTGCCACTGTACATCCGACTGATTGCACCTATTCTAATCTATGCATCATCTTTATTATTTTAATTTTATTTTTTATCTATATATACTGTAATAATTTTATTCTTTTTAATTATCTTTACAACTATATTTATATTTCTTCTTATTTTAAAAATTCTCTTTACAACCGTTTTAATTATCCTGTTTTTATTTTTAAGTCTTACACGTGGTAATCTTAATTCTTATCACTATTTTAATTTCATTTTCTATGTAAAGCACTTTGAATTGCCATTGTGTATGACATGTGCTATATAAATAAACTTGCCTTGCCTTGCCTAGTGTTCTTTGTGGGATGGAGGTTTAACTCTGGCATTGACACTGATTATGTATTTTGATTTATCCTTCTTGAAAGTGGTTTTAGGAAGCCACTGGTTATAAAACAATGTTTTTTAAGGCACAACTACATTATATTTAAAGTACATATTGTTTAGTTTTTTTTACTTTGGCTTTCTGCCCTCACGGCAACACTGAAATTAGCGTCAGAACAGTCTGTTACTCTATGTAAAATGCATTTTTGCTTCCATTTATCTTCTAAAAACAGTCTCAAATTATGTATGCTGTTTTTTTTTTCGTTTGACATCATTTGGAATTAATACAAAAACAATTTTTTATTATTGCTTTAGACACGTGTTTCAATTTTGCAACAGTGTCTTTGGACAGATTGTAAACGTCAGATTAATGTTCACATGTAAACTTCTTTTTCGCCATTAGTATATTGTTGAATGCATACTTTGACGAAAATATTTTGCGGTGTCATCTACAATTGTAAATAAATGTAATAAATTAAATACAAATACACAGCCTGCCATATCATATATCTCGGACACGTACTTCCGGTGATAGCGGAAGTACCCGCTGCTACACGTCCATTAAAAGCAAAATTAATGGCTTTTGTATAAAATGATGTCAAATTTTGAAGAACCGCGGAGAAATTAAGAGCTTTCTTTAACAAATGATGTTTGATATCGAACAAAGAGGCAGCGAGCTGTTTACGTGAGTGGACATCGGAGTTGGTTCTCCCATATGAAGGTACATGGTGCTTTTGTCGGGCTCTTTGTGTTTATGCAGATCATCAGACTCATGGGCTCTGTGTCAAACCAAGTCAGCTGTCTGCAGACACAACATTTCTGGGCTTTTTATTATTGTGCATTCGAATATCTGCGTTATTAACGCGACTATGATGACCAAAACTGCGGTCTGTAGAGGCAGCGATCGGGATTCAGACCGCCGTATTGTTTCAGAACATAAACAAAGACATCTATGGCTTCATGTGTCATAAAACTGATTACAACAGAACTAATGTAGTAAACAATGCTACATTAGTTGTGGGCGTTGTTGTTGTTGACAGGGGTGTGTCTTCAGGTTATTTCACAAATAAAAAAGTAATGATAAAAGTACCTTGGTAATTCCATGTTTTTGTTTTGTTTTTTAACATTTACCATGGTATTCGTAGAAGTACCTTGGAATGCCGTGTACATATATTGTTGTAAATGAATATGCTAATCGTTCAAAACCATCACTATACCGTAATGTCACTGTACTTTATTGTAAGTGACAAGTCAATCACACATATGTTTAGTAATCTATTGGATAAAATAATGTTGATATACAGAAGTGTTCACTTGAGAAAATGCTTTTTATTTTGCTTTTTTAATTAAAAAAGATAATCTATTATTAATATTCTGTCATCATTTACTCATCCTCATGTCATACTTTTTTTCATCTTCGAAACACAGATTAAGATATTTTAATGAAACCAGAGATTTCTGTCCCATTCCATCATAACTTTGACACTTCAAATATACATTTAAAAAACATTATAAAAGGAATCCTTAAGAATTTAATATTTATCTAAGTATCCTGAGGAGATACGATCACATTAGATGATTAACAGATTTATTCAGATTTAAACGTTAATTATCACACATACATAGAATACAAAATATGGTTATTGACCTATAACATTTATTTATTATATCAAAATACTCTTATCTTATAAGGTGCAACAGTCAGGTTCCAGAAGTCCATTCATTTTCTCCATTGGGAATTGAGTTTTAATGATAACTTATATAACTTTTAAGACAGACCTACTCTTAGCTCCGAGGTTGTTAATCGATGGTATTTGCTTCTATTGAAGTCGTCAGCCTGCATGATTTCAACTTAGTTTTAAAATAATCATATTTAAATTATTTCCTGGTGAAAAACTACATTAACCATGATGCTGTACAGAAAATTCCACCAATCAAAGTCGAAGCAAGCAAAACAGGACAAAAGATTTCTTTAGCCCCGCCCACTCCCATGAAGCACTGCGAATGACAATCCTTCCTACACTCTCAAAATATTTCAATGCATATTTTGCAATAAAGTATATTGTTATATGAGCAATATCACACAAGTTGCAGTGCGATATGGTTACATCAGCACGGCTGTGATTTGGCCTTAGGCGGCCTGAGTGCCATAGGTAATCACAGCGTGCTGATACACAGCCATATCGCAAGGCTACGACCATGATATTGCGTTTATACAACAGTTCGACGGCACAAGCAAGTAAATGCATAAGAAAAAAAAACGGAGTGTCTTTAAAACCCCTCTTTTGTGCAGAACTACTTCCTTCCACCACAGATTCAAATCTTAAATTGACAGTTTAACAGTTGAGCCCAAGCCACCGTTACTAGTAATTCTAAGATGTCTCTTTAGAATTAGTAACGAAGGAATGCTGAGTTGCTTCATTGAAGCTTATTGTATTATGTAGAGTAAAATAAGAGAGAGATCAACTAAACCAGGCTTTCTCAACCCTGGTCCTCGAGGCCCATTGTCCTGCAGAATTCAGCTCCAGCCCTAATCAAACACACCTAAACCAGCTAATCAAGCTCTTCAGGATTACTAGAAAGTTACAAGCAGGTGAGTTTGATCAAGGTTGGAGCTGAACTCTGCAGGATAGTGGGCCTCGAGGACCAGTGTTGAGAACCCCTGCAATAAACGAGTGTATTACCTGCATCTGATATACCATTCATTCTTCAGGTCAATGTTAATTATGATATATCTGCGAAAGCATTTTACAAATTGTCAAATAGGCACTATGTTTATATAAGTCACATTTTTGAGGTGTAAGTAACTACATTCCCGCCTAAAAAACTCTTAAAACTACATTCCGTGACACAACAACAGTAGTATTTGTAAAAAATATGGTGGATTTGCTCGACCGCCTTGACAGTCACCGCAAGTGGAGTGATACAAACGGTGAAACTATTTCAGTGCTGATGCTGGGGGAATATCGCACGGCTGGAGAAGACTCTCAGCCAATCATATTCAAGAACCAAAAAGAACTGCTGTATATATGTATGTCATTAAACATTTTTAAATGCGTAGTTTTATATTTCTCCATCGTTTTTAATTTGATGCAATGCTTCATGGGATTGTAGTTCTTTTTTGCTTCAAATCAAAGTTTGGAAAATGTATGATTCACCTCGTAGTTGGTAGATTTGACTTAAAAGCTTTAACTAAGACTTTTTGGTAATCCTTTTTTGAAAAATTTGAAATGGAGAAATCAATGGAAAAAATACTTCTGGAACCAGCGCTGCTAAAAAAAGTGGGTGGACACAGTTGCACTCTATTTGATATGTTACATTGTTGTGTAAGTCGGCATGAAATGAAAAAAAAATTCTAAATGTATCTTATAATGATTTTATGGAAGTAAAATTAGTTTTTCAACTACCTTTTTTGTTGACTTTAAGTTTATCACATGCAAAAAAAAAATGAATTGATTTTATCATCCCAAGGGGAGGAGGCTCAACATGGAGGACTGCTTGCACACTTCCTCCGACAACCTCGCTAAACTGGTGAAATGGGCCCACAGTCATGGAACGATCTGCACCTTAATCCCCAACCTAAAACACATGCTCAACGAGGGCTCTCACGGCACCCTGACGGCCCTGTGGGGCTGCAGCGCCGGTCATGCTTACCACTGGCCACTCAATACCACCTGCAAAACGGGAAACAAGGAACGGATGTGCTATCAAGAAAGCCGAAGCATCAACACGGACAGTATGATTCAGGCAGCTGCCGTCATGCAAAACACCTCAGCAGAGCGCTTCCTCGGCAGTGCTGGAAAACACAAGGGCGGTTCCAGCCAAGGCGATTCCAGTCAGATCCACGACTCTTGCGACATCTCCAACTGCAGCGAACCTTCCGAGATGGACGACAACGGCGAGGAGTACAATAGCAACCTGTACGACATCGTCTGCGAGTCGTCGGCCACCGACGAAGACGGCGACTCAGAGTTCAACCACACCTCGAACGTCACACACAGGAAAAGAGCCAGCAAAGGACCAGGACCTGAGGACAGCACTGACCCAGCGTTGAAGAAAATCAAACAAGAGAGAGGTGAAGACTATTACAGTGTGGCCAACCCACAGATGCCTAGCAGCTTGGAGGGGAACCGCTCTACTGGAGGCGTTACGCAGTCGCCAAAGCCAAACCTCCAAAACAGACCGTCATCTAGTTCTTCAATGTCCCAGAAGCCTTCCTCTGTAGATGGCGATTCCATGGCGGTGTCCTCGTCACCGCTGGACAACTCCCCTACATCCATGATCAAACCCTTGCGTGCACCTTTCCACGTTACTCAGAACAAAATGCACATGAACTCGAACCCAGCATGCAGTCAAAGTTTGGCAGCCGTACCTCATTCTGGAAGGATCGACGCTATGGGGGTTCTACACCGGGACGAATATCCCAGGTCTTCTTTGTCTTACGGAGAGCCTTCGATTGGTGTAAATCCGGAAATGGATCTTCTAGCAACGCAGGCACTTAGTACAGAAGTTAGAGCAGACAACACAGGTAAAAACCCTTATCTACAAGAAATGTCTTTAAGTTTGTGATGAGAAATGTTTGAGAATGTTGTTGTTGTTGTCACACTTAATGTCTGAATGTCATTGCATTAGATAACGCAACATCTTATGCAAGCAACATCTGCAAACAAATCCAGCAAAAGCTTTTCTCAGAACGTCCCTTTTTGAGCCATTCTCATGGTTGCTTTTAATGAGCAGCTATTATGCTTTTTTTACATGTTCAACTTTCTTTAGAATCAGTATCAGTGTGTAATTTAGTGTGTAATGTTGCTGGTCGCACTTTATTTTACATTCCTGTTCCCCATGTACATACTATACTTATAGTTATTACAATAACTGGATAATAACTAGGTACTAACACTGAACCTACCAGCTTAAACTTAACCTTAACCTATGTAGTTACCTTATATTACCAGTACCAGTACAGTCTTAGGTAAGCATGCACAGGTAAGTGCATGTACTGTAAAATAAAGTGCTACCATGTTGCTGTTTGAGCATGAAAAAGGTCTGCAAAGTTCCAAAGCACAAAGTCACTTCATAGAAAGCTATTCTCTATATCAGTGCGCACTGTTTCTGAACTCACTGAAATGCCTCCATTGTAGCCTCAAGTTTTCTTCCAGGATTGAACACGTTTAAATTTCCCATTTAAGTAATTCCTGCCCAATCAAATGCAAAATAAAGGGGCAAGGCCTGGTTGAGTTGGTTAGTATTGTGTTGAAACTGATGGCTATTGTAAGGGGCTGACATTTTGTTCAAAGCAGCTGACCAATCACTGATCCAGCAGACCAATCAGAACACATTGTGCTTGTCAGAAGGAGGGGCTTCATAGATAACTAAACAGAGCATTACTGACAGACTGGGAAGAGAGGTACTGCAATGTCAAATATTTGAAAATTGATTCTAGTAGAGCCCAAAAACAAAATCAAGAATGTAAAAGGCCATAATATGACCTCTTTAAATAACTGATTTTCAGTAGTTTTCTGTTGCTGGGTCAGTTACATGACAATCCTGTTGGCCCTATCTATTAATTTATTCAAAAAAAGCATTCATTATTAATGCAATTCATATATACAAGAATACACCCCTAGGTGTGTTTTTAATTTCTGAATTAAAATACATTTTGATAAGAATAAAAGGATATGGAAGGGGCCTAAGGTAAAAAATGCCAATGTGATACAACTGTCCTAATAAAAGAAAAAAGCCTCATTAAAAGAATGAAATTCTTAATACAACCATAAAAGATTATGTGAAACTACTTATTACTTAGAAGAAGAAAAAAAATATTTTAATAAAACTGCTACACTTAATATTTGAAAAACGTCTCTCCACACTAACAAAATTATCAACAAAATTGTTATTTTATTATTAGTTATATAATATTAGTATATAGTATTTATTAGCTTTTATTTTCATAATTTTTAGTTTCATTTAAATTTTAGTTCGAATGTTTAGTATTTTTGTTCTTTTGTAATTTGATTTGTTTTATTTTTATTTAGTTTTAGTCATTTTAGTACTTTATTTCTTCAGCTTTATATCAATCAACAACAACGATATTTAAAAATATTAGTTCACCCAAAAATGAAAATGTTGTCATTAATTACTCCCCATCATGTCGTTGTCCTTGACACACAGTTATGAAGGTCTGCAGGGGTCTATGATATCATTTCCTATTTTATGTTTTTCTGTATGTTGTTAACTTGCACCTCATGACTCTGCAGCAGTGTTGTTATTGTTAGCTAAAACTATTAAAGGGTTAGATCACCCAAAAATGAGCTCTCAGACCCCTCCATAGACAGTCCCCTCCAAATTTAATTACCACTTTCAAGGCCCAGAAAGGTAGTAAAATAGTAAAAATAGTCCATGTGTCCAGTGGTTTATTCTTAATTTCATGAAGCGACGAGAATACTTTTTCTGTGCAAAAAATAACAACTTTATTCAACAATTATTTCTTGTCTATGTCAGTCTCCTACGCAGTTTACTTTGTAAATACACTGCAGCGCTTCCGAGTTCTACGTCAGAACGGTGGCTCATCATTGGCTGATGCTGTTGACATGAGCACCGACACATGCGTGTGATGCTGACGCAGGAGCTAGCCAATGGTGAGCCGCCGTTCTTTACTACCTTTCTGGGCCTTGAAAGTGTTAAATAATAGCTGTCTATGGAGGGGTCAGAGCGCTCGGATTTGATCAAAAATATCTTAATTTGTGTTCCGAAGATGAACGAAGGTCTTACGGGTTTGGAACAATATGAGGGTAGAGTAATTAATAACAGAATTTTCATTTTTGGGTGAACTAACCCTTTAATAAAATAGGAAATGATTATCATCGACCCCCGCAGACCTTTATAACTGTGTGTCAAGGACAGTGCATTTCCTAAAATGCTAGATTATTTGACATTTTTATGACATGGTAAGGTTAATAGATAAATGACTCTTGGATTTACATTTTGTTGTCTAAAGCAATGGCATACAATACTTGTACAGTGTTTGAATCCATTTTATTCTTATGAGTGTCTGTTGAACCTTTGTGTGCTTGAAATGAACATAAAACCACTTAATGATCTAATAGTGAGCATGCGGGTGCTATAAATGATAGTAAAAAGTGAAAATGCAATATTGCTCAATAGATCAGAGCTTCAGAAGCAAAGCAAAACTGGCACCTCTTAAAGTGTACATGTTTGCTTTGAACATTGCTGAATGCAAATTAAATGGTTCTGCATAATTATTTAATCATGCAAGCCACTTTTGTGCCCTAACCGCAACTACACACCCAGTGAAAAACAGAAACGGCTTAAATAGCCTGAACAGAAATCCATACTTATAATGTACTTGCATAGAAATCCCAAACAAACACAAAAGGTTAGTATATTCTAAATGTATTTCTGTGAGTGCTGTGCGTGTGATATTTGTGAGCGAGCCTGTGGGTGGAGTGCTGGCTTATATTGATCTTCTTAATTACATTTATGACGTCGTCTCAGTCAAGGCCATAAATTTGATTTATCACACCGCAGAAGTGTTACCCAACACTACACAATGGACATGATGAAACACACTGGGTGTTGCTTAAAGCCCAGATGCAATTCAAGCATGGCCAAAAAGAAAAATGGAAGGAACGATATGGGCTAGGAGTGAAAACTGCCTACATATTTTCTTTAAAAAATGAAAGAGTGACTAAGGTGTAATTCATACAGCATTTTTCCATTCCACTGCTATAATTTTCCATTGTTTTTCAGTGTAAACAAAAGCTAGATGGACGTGTTCAACTGTTCCGCTCGCATCTTTTGCAGCGTCTTTCACATGATGCAGTGTTCTAAAAATGTGGCAACTTTTAAAAGTTTCAACTTTTACCGGCCCTAAGAAAGCGAAAAAAATTTGGGTTTTTTTGAGAATTTTTTTCTTCATCGAAATGGTACAAACCTTAATAAAGGTTTTGGCACTTGCTATGTGAACACATAAAAAGTAATGGACATGATTCAAAAAGGGTTCAGTGGTGCTGAAAAAAGTACACTTGTACTCCTCGTGGTCAAAAATCACTGCTTTGGAAATGAATGGACGACGCATTTTATCTAGTGGAAATGTTTGGTACTGCGCCCAAGCAAAATCTTACTGAAAGCTAATTTTTTGAGATTTAAACCTCAAATTTCGAACACAACTTAGATTTATGGCTTCGATTGCCTCACAGTTTTAGAATAAAACATGTTTGGGAAAATAAACATAAAATTGATAATACTTTTCATAACATTAAACTTAAACTTCTATAAACTTCTCTTTAAAAAGAGATTGAACTTCAGTCTGTGCTCCAAAGCATTCACGATTTATAACCGTTAAGTTGGAATCAGAACCGCAGCAGCAGATCTTGGTTTGTGTGTGTGACGGAGGGATTCCTGACACTGTATTGACTCCTTTACACATTTGATAAGCTTTATACGTTCAAAGTACCATCATATGTAGGCTACACTCATACAACAAGCGCTTTTAGCCCAGAACACAGCATTGTTTTGGGTGACCGGTATTAGGTTCCGTTGTGAAATATACTCTATTTTAAAAAAATTATCCAGACCAAATGAAGTGTGAAGTAAGTTCATTAAACGTAATTATTGTTTGAGTTTGGGGCCAATGCCCCTAAATAACAAGAAATCAAGAGCAATATTTGCGATGCAGTTTCTTTCCGTCATAACATCTTTATAAACAATACTCTATATTGTTTCTCAATGTCTGAGTTTTTTTAAATTCTAGATTGGTGAATTTCATTCTGAGTACATTTTAAGATAAAATCCCATTTTCTGGGAAGTGGGTATCTTTCCACATGGCATTATGAATAAATTCAATATCACGCAGGCAGTTGTTTAGTCTTAGTAAGCTAGTTAATGAGATCGCGTCCTTTCCCATTCTGCAATAAGGCATTAAGCTGTTTTCCCAAGAGACTCTGGGGATATTTGACATTTCAGTCAAGATGGAAATGGATGATGCTGTTATTTCTTTAACTCCAAATAAACCGAACAAATATAACAGGTGAGTTTTCTTGACACTTTCTCTCTTTACTGAGAGGAAAATGGATGTCAGTAGATTTAATGTTGTTAAAGTGTGATTATGAGTATGTGTTTTATCATAAGCATGCAATCAAAAATGCTTAAAAGATAATATTCATATGTCTTGTTTGCGGACAAACTATAATTTTATTCTGTTTACAGGTTCACATGAGAAGATGGATTATGCTGTGATTTTGAAAGCCCTCCATGGTTAGTTTTTTGTGCAAGAACTTGTTAAGATCCAAAAGTATTGCTGTTTTGTATTATATTATTATAATATATATTATACTATTTTAATGGGTAAATCCAATGAAACCCGTCAATAACATGTCCAGCTTATATTTACCCACAATTAAAACAAATAAGAAATTGTAATTGGGTTTTTTTGTTGTTGCAATGTGACATTTTCATAAGTAAGCACATTTCCTCCAACATACTTACTAAAGTGTAACAATAAATCCCATTCTCAGTAAAAATAAATGTTTTAATTTCACACAAGATTTATATTTATATATATATATATATATAATATATAATTATTATTATTATTTTTTTCCTGAGAATATGGGAGGAACATGTGCTTATTTTTCTTCAAATTAATGTCACAATGCAAACAGTCTTGGTTCTTTTGAGCGCAATATACACTCACCTAAAGGATTATTAGGAACACCATACTAATACTGTGTTTGACCCCCTTTCGCCTTCAGAACTGCCTTAATTCTGCGTGGCATTGATTCTACAAGGTGCTGAAAGCATTCTTTAGAAATGTTGGCCCATATTGATAGGATAGCATCTTGCCGTTGATGAAGATTTGTGGGATGCACATCCAGGCTACGAAGCTCCCGTTTCACCACATCCCAAAGATGCTCTATTGGGTTGAGATCTGGTGACTGTGGGGGCCATTTTAGTACAGTGAACTCATTGTCATGTTCAAGAAACCAATTTGAAATGATTTGCGCTTTGTGACATGGTGCATTATCCTGCTGGAAGTAGCCATCAGAGGTCATAAAGGGATGGACATGGTCAGAAACAATGCTCAGGTAGGCCGTGGCATTTAAACGATGCCCAATTGGCACTAAGGGGCCTTAAGTGTGCCAAGAAAACATCCCCCACACCATTACATTGCCACCACCAGCCTGCACAATGGTAACAAGGCATGATGGATCCATGTTCTCATTCTGTTTACGCCAAATTCTGACTCTACCATCTGAATGTCTCAATAGAAATCGAGACTCATCAGACCAGGCAACATTTTTCCAGTCTTAAACTGTACAATTTTGGTGAGCTTGTGCAAATTGTAGCCTCTTTTTCCCATTTGTAGTGGAGATGAGTGGTACCCGATGGGGTCTTCTGCTGTTGTAGCCCATTCTGCCTCAAGGTTGTGCGTGTTGTGGCTTCACAAATGCTTTGCTGCATACCTCTGTTGTAACAAGTGGTTATTTCAGTCAAAGTTGCTCTTCTATCAGCTTGAATCAGTCGGCCCATTCTCCTCTGACCTCTAGCATCAACAAGGCATTTTCGCCCACAGGACTGCCGCATACTTGATGTTTTTCCCTTTTCACACCATTCTTTATAAACCCTATAAATGGTTGTGCGTGAAAATCCCAGTAACTGATCAGATTGTGAAATACTCAGACCGGCCCGTCTGGCACCAACAACCATGCCACGCTCAAAATTGCTTAAATCATCTTTCTTTCCCATTCTGACATTCAGTTTGGAGTTCAGGAGTTTGTCTTGACCAGGACCACACCCCTAACTGCCATGTGATTGGTTGATTAGATAATTGCCTTAATGAGAAATTGATCAGGTGTTCCTAATAATTCTTTAGGTGGGTGTATCTATTTCCTATTGACAGGTTTTGTGAGATTCACTCTACGCTAGTAGAATTTTCCCTCTGTATTTATTTTTATAATGGATGGATTTGCATGAGGCAAATTAATTTGGAGGAAACTTTGCATCATGGCAAATAAAATAAAATTTCTCTGATAAAAATGCCTTTATTGTCTGTGGACTTGCCAATTGTATGAACTGTGGTGTTGTGTGGGAAATGCGTTTGGTTTGAAGTGTGGTGCATTGTGTTTCTGCCAGCTGATTGCAATAGAATGATCGGGAGGGAAGTCCATCCACTTCTAAAACGCTTATTTGATGTATTACAGAGCATCTGGTTCCTGCTGCACACAGTTCAGAAGAGCAGTTCTGCCCATCAGATCTCAGTCCAAACAATGAGAGGTATTTTGAAGAGAGAAAACACCTGGAAGAGTTTATAACAAGCATAGGTGAGCTTGCAGTCCAAAAAATATGCACATCAGTAGCAAATTCAACTATTTGAATGTAATTGTGATTGCTCCATCAGTTATGTCAACAGGTAATTTTTTTTAATGTATTGCAGATACTATAACCCTACAAAACCTGCAGACAGTCATTGATCGGATCCTCGTCTTTCACGAGCGAACGCAGATGCCTCTGTCCAGTCCCGCCAGACTGGGAGAGCAGGAGTTGTTTCCAGGAAGCGGACTCTACCTGCCACACTACAAACTGGCGTCAATGCTGCAGGAGTCGCGGCAGGACAGCATGAGACTCTTCCACCTGCTGTTCGAGCACTTCTTCAGCGAGGAGGATCTTAACGGGGCGGTCGCTTTTGGAAAGAGGGGAAAAGTACCTGATGGCAAAAAGATCCTGGACAGAAGAAGAGTGGATGGTATTATGTGTGAGTATTTGAAATTGGACGGTCCACTCTTACTGATGATTTCTGTTTTTCAAAATAAAGTTAATCAAAAAAGACAAATGTTTGACCATGTGCTCAAGGTTATACATAAATGTTTTAAAATCAAATACACATTTTTATAATAACAACACATTTTTTTAGTTTTCCATGGGTCAAACCACCTGACATAAGTTGAAACAACCTCATCATTACTCATGTCAAATTATCTAATATTTATGGGAGTGTGACTAACATTGTTACTGCATCAAAGCGGTCCTTTGGGGTCTACTGTGTGTTGTCATATGCTGTCACATGGTTTTCATTGCATAAAATGCCATTTTTATGTCGGTCCCCCCCCCCCAACATGTGGAGAAGTACATTTCTCGGACAGAACTTTTTTAAGTAATAGAATAGTAAATAGGAAATAGGACTGCAACACTATTTTCCCTCATTTATAAGGAATTTAACATATAACCATGCCCAACTATTTGATTAAGAATTTTACTGAGAAAATTAACGCTTGTACGTTCGGACAGTCGCACCAACTGACATTTTTGGTCTTTCAAACACCACAACTCAAAAAGTAAATTGAATTTTTTAAAAAATGAAAAGGGTTTCTTATAAAGGAAATATTGTAGATCAATTTGATATATGACATTTATTTATTAAAATTATTTTTAGGAAAAGAATGAATTCGGACACACAAATTCACATCATGTCATTGACCCATATACAGCTCTGGAAAAAATTAAGAGATGTTTAGTAGTCTCTTAATTTTTTCCAGAGCGATAAATGCCTGTTCACTCTGAATGGCATATACCGGTATGTAAAAAAAATCTTAATTTTTTTTAAATGTCTAAAACAAATAATCAAATAATCCCATAAACAATGAAGGAAAAGTTCAATTTTTTTCTATTATTAAATTACACTGATATAACAATGCACAATAGCTATAAATGGTCATATTTACATAATTATATTTTTATGTTTCATTCGATAATAAATGTGAAATTCCACATGGCATTGATATTTTTTAAGTGGTAATACAATGAATCATTTTAATAATTTAATTGAAATAGACTGATTAAACTTTAATAAACAGTGTTGCTACTGAAATTTAAATCTGCAACATTATTAAAACATTACTTAAAATAACATTACTTTATTTGAATAAAAAGTGCATACTTTATATTGAAACTTTATATTGTGACTGTCGTTCGTCTCAGAGCCTTCATTAATCCACCATTTGTTTGTTTTTTGTAATGGCCTAAAATGTTTTTAATTAAAAATTAATTTCTTTTGTTTTCCTCTCATAGCATATGTTCTGCGTTGTTCTACTATAGACGGATGGACACCTGTGGAATCATCTAAGCTGAAGAAGGCCTGTATTAATAAATGCAGGCTTCGAATCGGTCAGAAAAAGAAGCAAGAATCTTCTCAAGAGTCCTTTATTTTTTGCGACGAACAATCATCAGGCAAAAATGACCCTTCCTATATCTAATTGCTGATCCCCAAAAATATCCATTCGCAGGCAAATGCTATTATACAGTTGAAAGGAAACACTGTTTTGCCCAGTGATGGAATGGAAGCTGCCGATCGGTGTCTTGGACATGGACGATTCAGTTTGGAATCGTTACAAGCTGATTCAGTTCAGCTACAGCACTAAAAGATGAAAGATTCACGGTCAGACAAATGAACTATTTCCATTTCTTTCGTTTCAACAAAACCAACATTATCTATACTGTGATAGTTACTGACTATTGACTCGTTTAGTCAACACAAACCTGTTTATAACTTTAGAATAGTCTAGTGCTTATCCATGTTAGTCATGTAGCATTGTAACAATCAAAACAAGATATTTTGAGTTTTGTCAAACCATTTTAATGGTTTTTACTCATACCCAATATTTTTGAATATAAAAATGTGAATTAACACCATATCAGAACCAGCTTTAACTGTATTTTATTACCTTTTTTCTTCCCTTTTCCTCTGATTCATCAATCAACATCCAACTAAATTGATGATAGCCTCATTACATGCTTGTGCATGACAGGAAATTTATGTAATACCATCCCACAAAGTTTTTACTCCATATGTTTCGTACATTTGTAATTTTTACCTAGGTCACTGCCTATCCACCTTATTTTGCTGTTTTCTGTGAATGTGTGAGACTTCCAATTCATTAGCTGCTATAGATAATGAACAAGAAGAATAACAAAGTGCAGTAAATGGTAAAAGTATTTGCGCTACAAACCAGTGTGCTCATTCTTACAACAGTACATTAAAGGGGCTATCTGAATTTTTATGTATTTATCACTTTTTTTGTGACAGCTTGTAGCGAAACTTAAAAAACAAGACCTTTCCGAATTCCTAGGTTGTCTATGAAAGTGTGTGGATTGATTTTTATGTTAAGGACTTGAAATGTTTTTGCCGGGAAAATCCAAAGGATGCGCTCCCAAGAGCCTCTCTTCCGTTCTATAACACATGAAATTAATGTTTATGTTCAGGATAATGCCGAAAGAGCTATTCTGTACAGAAATGTCAATGTGTCATGCAAAGAAAAGGGTTTAATGAACATATTAACGGTCTGAACACATGGTCTGAAGCGCATAGGGCAGGTGCACTTAGGGCGTGTCCGAATCCACTTTTGCTAGTTTAACGATGGAAAAAATGGTCTACGCAGCAGGCGCGTGGTCCAAAAGGTTTGTACCTATTCTCTTAATGAGTAATGGGTCTGTTTTGAGCGTAACGTGCAATAAACCAATCAGAATCTCATCTCCCATTCCCTTTAAAAGCCAGTTATGCTTGCATCATGGCGCATTCGCTATTTACGTTGGGGAATTTGCGAACGGCAAGACTGAAATTCCTCAGAGAGGAATCCTTTTATTTTTAATATTTAAAAATGTTTGTGTTGCTGTGCTTCCCTGTGTGTGTAATAAGCATAGTGTACGCACGTTGTGCACCTGCCTATATGCGCATATTACTAACGCGCCCTAGACTCGGTAAACCCAGCCTGATCTGCCGGCGATTTGATTTCACTCTGCAACTCTGTCTAGAAACCTGTACATTAATTTCTACTGCTTTAGTTACACTTTTGCGGGAACCAATCACAGGCTTATCCACCTGGCGTGCTATTGGCGGGTTTAACACGATGACGAAGCGATGGATCGTTGCCCGTTGATCACACATCTTGTGGTCTGATTGGTTGAAGGACTATCCGATTGCGTCTTAAATTGAGCTTGGTCTGGTGACAGCCAGACAAAACGTGCCCTTTAAAAAACACAAAAATTACAACGCTATTGACTTTAGACCAGGTTTTTTTTGGTTAATGTCACAGTCGTTTTCAGACCAGCACACCAATGGGTGGACAGATAGGTGCGAGTGCATTTACTATTTAAACAGTGTGGTGTTGGACATGAAGATTATAACTGTGAAATAGTTATAACCGGGCTGAAACTGGCAAAAAACACTTGCGTCCTGCCCTGCGTCGCATTGTGTCGGGTCTATGATAGGACCCTTAGTCTCACATAACCACATCTATATAGTCTATAGTCTCAAATATACTTAAAATTACAACGATAAGACAGTTTGATTATAATGACCTCTGTCGACAGAGCTGGTGCAAACATATCCACATGGCTATGATAGGGCTGGGACAGTTACCGCAATACCGCGGTCACGTGACGCCTACTGCGGGTCTGAGATCGTCACCGCCATCACCGGAAAAAAAAAATGGTTTACATTCCAGCATTCATAATTTAGCTAGAATAACTAGCATGTTCACTTTATCGTGATGGATGATGATATCGTTGTTTTTTTATTTTTATAAAAAGATAATTTACTATACTCTGTATTTTATTACGTATTATTTGTATTTTATTGATTATTACCACAGGAGTGAAGCACAAAGCTTTGTTTACAAGGGAAATAAATTTGCAGATGTTATATTGCAGCCATGAAAACATAGGCTATGGATTCATCCCGAATGAGAGAGGGAGGCTGAGCCCAATTTAAGATTTGCCAGCTTTTTAATTCTGTTTTGCGATCTGGTCACCCAATATTCCGAGTTCCGTGAATTTTAACAATAGGCCTAACGTTAGTCCATTTTATTCCACTGGACATCTCTTTTCTTTTCCAAAATCTTCACTCGTGTCGCACTCATTTTCGCAGGGAATTATAAACGTTTCTTCCTTTTGTTTGCTTTAGTTTATTATACCTGTTCAAATCTTTTACTGTGGTAAGGTAGAAAAACAGTGTAGGACGAAATTTTATATAACAAAGTTTGTGAATGTTATTAGACTTGAGGCGCGTCAAGTTTATTGACACCCAGTGATGTTGCTTTCGTTTTCTCTAGCAGTGCATAGCCTAATCAAACATGTAGCAAATGTCTTTACCCTGTGGACGATAACATTCGCTCTTCAGACATTTTACAACAAGTGTTGCTTTGCAACATCAGGAGAAAACATGCAGACGTAGGTGTATAAAGGTGTCTATCCACAATCATCTCAAAGGGCAGAGCGGCATATGACGCATCTTTGCGGGGAAATAGGCAATGAAACACATCTTTTTTAAACAAATATAAAATTTTCTTATATTCTTAAGATTACCATTATTTACTTATAATAATTTAAATGTTTTACAGGCTGCAGTGTGTTGTTTCACTGACGGAAAATAAACATGAATGCTTATGAAATGGATGTTTGAGCGTTTCGTTTATTTCAAATTGTAGGCAATAGACTACAGTATTTAAAATAGCATGCATGCATAGTTAAACTCTCAATTTAATCTACAGAGCTAAGTTTTTAGTTTAACTATAGAAGAGGATTAGTGTGTGTGTCGTACTCACAACAAAACAGGGGGCGTGGCATCACGATGGTAGCGCTCCATCGTGATGGATGGGATCTGTTTGTGGGTTTAAAGAGGTTTACAGCTGGAATATCTTTCTTTTCAACCGCGGTAAGAAAAAATCCATACCGTCCCAGCCCTAGGCTATGATCAGATGCTTCCTTAATTGCTGTTTTCTCACAGTTGTCGTTTTTGAGAGGAAAGCGTGCAGCACGTATTTACACATTCATCTGGATATAGGTATGGATGTTCGTTAGGATATCGCTGCAAAACTGCTAAGCAAAGAAGGAAAATAACTTTGCCATCATTACGCGTGCACGAGTATGATCGTGAGCAATAAGTTGCTGGCTCCAGTTCACTTAACAACCACCGGTGTCGCTAATAACAAGGGTTTCTAAATTCTACATACAGCCCCTTTAAAATAATATGCTAAGTAATACAGTTTGCAATATCAAGCAGCATAACAAGCTGTTTTGTGCAGCTAAAAATAACTTGAAGACGATGAGAGCGGAAGTCTCAACACATTCAATTCATAAATGGCCTCGGCCACTATTATGTCAAAAATAATGTGGATAGGCCATTTGGAATATAACCGCTTATAAAATTACTGCCAGAAATGTGAGATTTGTTTATTCAGTATAAACAACCAGACAATTAAAGATATTCCAAAAAAAGTCTTACTGTCTGTGAGGTGCTGAAGTGAGTCTAAAGTGAAAAGGGCTCACAAACTTCTGATATATAATGACATTCTTTGTATGGTATTAGTAAAGCAGGCTTTAAAAGACAAAAGACATTGAAAGTTCAGTTACCTTTCACAACCAAGTATTATGTTTCTTATGAACCTTAGAAGGTATATCATATTGTCCACAAATGTTCAATATATTGACTTTAGCATTTAGTATGGTTATGAAAGGTCAATCTTTTCATAATGGTCTTTAACTGACCAGTTTCAAAGGTGTTTTGTTTTTGTACCTACTTGATGCTGAACTTGTCCTTATTATAGCACTTCTACAAAGACTGATGACTGATGTTTATTTTCAAGTGTGTAAATACTCAATCATCCTGGTGTGTCTTAAGTGGTCTTATTTGTCATTTTATTATGCGTTACAATAAAACCAATGACCAAATGTTGTCTGTGATCCATTTTGCCTTAAAATAAATTGTTGTCGTTTAGCTGTTTTTCTTCTTTCTTATTAATTCAGTGTATTTTATTTCTTCATTTTGATTTTACCAGGCTGCATCTGATTTGGTGGCATTCATTAGAGGTGGTGTGGTCTTTTTAGTTTTTTCCTATTAGTAATTATGCTCTTTTTTTTTATGTTATCACATAATATATTTGAGGAGGTCATGGTAGAAGTAGCAGCAGAAATAAGCCTATTAAAAGTAAAGGCATTTAATTAAGTATTATAAAAATGATTTAAATTTAAACTACCCCAAACAAAGGTAAAGAAATCTACCCCTTTAGAAAGGGGAGTTATCACCAAGTAACAACAAAATGATAAATGGATCACATTTCAAGATATGACATGGCAATCAATCAGAATAACTGGAAACCGAGTTGGGAGTGGCATTAATGAAGGTTATGTAATCAGATTACTTTTTTCAAGTAACAAGTAACACATTACTTTTAAATTTACAAATAAAATAGCTAAGTATGAATAAGTAACGTCAAAATGGATTACTTTCCATAAAAAGTAACTAAGTTCCACAATCAGTTACTTTTTTAGGGAGTAAAGTATTGTAACATTACTTTTAAAAGTAACTTTCCACAACACTGGAAAGAGAAGTGTTCTGAGATGTTACTATATTTAAAATATATTTTGGACTGCTTTGTCAAGCTAAACGATATGCAATTGAGTTAAAAAGATCCTTTTCCTTTAATCATACTAAGCATCTCCGTCTTTGTGCTGTGATGAAATCAGAAATGTTAGATTATATGCAATATAAATTTACATGAAATGCCAATGGCACTGTAGTGTTAAAAATAGCAAAAATAACCTTTATACTACAACTTACTGTCTGCTAAAGTGCAGGAAATCAAATAGCTAAGAAAAAACAAATAATTATGTAAACAGCACAACAGCCACATGAAATATGACAGAAATTGCAGATGGAATAGAATTGCTTCGAGGTCTACCACAGATAAACTTGATTGCTGTGGATGAATGTAATTAATAATGTAATTAATCATTTTGATTAATTAATCAATGTAATTAATTCATTAAAAATTTTGAATCAGCTGGCAGCCCTAAATTTTCACCACCAGCAATGTATTTCTCTTCTGTTTTCCGATTTATATTATTTCTCGGTTTTCTATGTTAAGTATTTATTTTTTTATCAGATTTCAGATGAGTTTTCAGATTAGCACAAAAAAAAACATTTAGATATATCTTTTGGTAAACACTTTATTGTAAGGTGAGGTAGTTACACGTTACTACATGTACTCACTATAGAAATAACCGAAAGTTATGCATAATTACAAGTTACTAACCCTAACCGTAACTTTATTGTAAGTACATGTAGTTAATTAATATTATTCAGTACTGATATGAGGAAGTACAATGTAACTATGTCACCTTAAAATAAAGTGTAACCTATCTTTCCCGTGGTAGTAGGAACTCCTGAGGTAAAGCTTTGTTTCTATCTCAAACAGTATCTCCAGCTGTGTATGAAATAGAGAGACTGAAAGCACTACTACAGGCTGAGAGAAGCAAAAGTGAGTTGATGGGTGAAACCATCAGCAGCCTGAAACAAGACAAAGAGCTTCTGCAACAGGAACTCACTAAGAAGGCTGAGCTCATCTGTGACTTCCTTCAAGAACAACTACGCCCAGGTGACTATTCCTTGCAATCTACAATCGTATATACCATTTCTAGAAAATTACTTTTTTATATGATATGAAGGGAAGCATGGAGATCAGAATGTAGGTTGTGACTTGGATAAGAACTGTCTTGTTTTCTCTGATTGGTAGATAAAAGAAGGACACTTCCTTCAAGTCAAATGGAGGCAGGCAGCTCGCATCAGATTATTTCCTCCATTCCTGAGGAGGGCGCTCCGTTTGACTCGCCAGCCCTCTTCGACTCCTTCGAGGAAGTGGAGTTGCACCCATTGGACAGGCAGAGGACCATCAAGATTTCATCAAAGAGAAGCAGAGATGGCGAAAACACACGCGTCCGAAGTAAGTAATGTAAGAACAGGATTTTGGTCCAAAGTTTAACAGTTTGAAAAACGGTCCACTTTCTTGCAGTTTTGCTCCAACCCTAATCAAACACAGCTAAACAAGCTAATCAAGGTCTTAAGGATTACTAGGCTGCGTTTAACTCCACTTTTAGACACAATGGCAAACTTTCCTATGCACTTCCCTTCAGGGGAATCCCTGCCACCTACAGCCCAAGCATGCATACAAAATCCCAGTTTCCACCGAAATCACCCGGAACAATTTGTCCCAGGAACTTTTCTCCCTCAGACCTGTTGCTGTATGCGTTTCCATCGCGGTCTAAAGTACCGTGAAGATTAGTCCCTTGACATCAATCAAAATGCTGCGTGAACTCAACCAAAAAAGCAAGTCCCACCCTTGAAAGTTCCTGAACTTTGAAAAGGTACTACCTCGCGAGCGGGGATGTTTTGAGGGGGACATTTTTACCCAGAACTTCATTAGACAATGGTTCCTGCGGTACTCACCGAGTACCACCCCAAAGTCCCTAGTTCCTGGAAATGTGGCTATACATACATACAGACCTATAGAATGGTATGTAAAACTAATTTATTAGGGAAAAAAAACTGTAAATAATAAATCAACAAATTTAAACACATTGCAAGGGTTCCGTCAGTAGTGGACACTCGTGCAACATAAGCAATGACGTACATCAGTGTAAACGAGATGGAGGGAGGTTACTGAGGGAAAGGCATACAAATAGGACAAACAAAGCACTAGAAAGTTAAAGGCAGATGAGTTTGATCAAGGTTGGAGGTAAACTCTTCAGGAAAGTGGATCTCGGAGGCCAGAGTTGAGAACCCCTGTTCTAGATAATGAATAACATTGATAGATTTTGATTGTCATTCAAGTAAAATTTTGTTTCACTAAAGAAGGATGTTACTATTTTTCAGTGAAAAACGTTGTGGGTGTGATTGCTCGATATATGGCTGCCCTTCAAGAGTTTCGACGTAGTGTATCCATGAAAGTGGCTTTCGACAGAGTCGGCGTAGACCGCAATACCATTTCCAGGACAGCAGCCATTGCTGAACTCAGCTTGGCGGCCCCTGAAGTCTTCCATGCCCTACCTCCATGGGATGAGAAGGAGGAAACGTTGGCCCACTATGCAGTCAGATGCCGACAGGCCATGGATGACAGCATCAAAGCCAAGATTAAAAGCATGAAAGCAAAGGGGGAACTTCTACCAATTGTCAGCAAATAAAACGAGAAAATGACATTAACCTTATCTGATTTACAGTGGACATGAGACCACTCTAAGTGAACACTTTGTATTTCTCCATCACATTTTGGCCTTGTTCTTCTTTCCTTTTTGCCATGATCCATCACAAAGTGAGCGATTTATGGCAGCACACTTCTTGGAAACTTTCAATCAGTTTTTGTGATTGTTCCTGGCCAATTTGGCTTTTAAATGAAATTAAATAATTGTTTTGTATGCCTTGTATCAGTATAATTTTTCCTAACTAGTATTTACTTCAGTGTTAAACATTAGGTAAATAATGATAATTACTATTTTATGACTACATGCTCACTTCCATCGCAAACTACAGTGCATGATTTTACTTTTTGACACGATGCCTCTTCCTCTCTGAATACCAGATTAGTGTCATGTGACAAGATTGCAAGGGTGTAGACTGTGAAAAAAGTGCTTAATGATCTTACACTGCATCGTAAGAACCAGTAGGTTTAATGACTGTTATTCTGAAAAATAAATGTTAAATCACAACCTCAAACAACCTTGTTGCTTGTGTATTTTGTTGGAAATATGCCATTATGTTGACAAGGGATAACTCAAAAGGCAATAAATTCAGTACAGAATCTGGGATTATAAATCTTTACCTAAAGATTAGACATTACCTGAGCAGATTTTGTTTGCTACCAACAATGGATGTCATATTACATACGGCACAAATCAAAAGAAGATCAGTTAATTTAATGGATTGTACCATGAAAAACTTCAAACCTCAAAATCCAGCAGACAAAAATCTCTGGAAAACATAGTTACCTCAGTCCAGTACTGCTCTAACCAGTAATAGTGACTCAATAGTAACTGTATGTGTATCCCTAACAAAGAGATTTCCATTCATGTCAAATATGCCATCCATTAGTCCAAGGTTCATTGGGTAATTGTTTTCAAAGCAATAAAGTTTGTGACATATTCTTCCCTTTCAGCAGACATGGATGAGAGAGCATATCGAGAACAGAATGAGAAGACCATCCGCAGCACCCAAACAGCTCTGCGCAACTTTCGGGACTTCCTGGTTTCTAAGTATCCAAACGAGACCAGAGAGATTTACTTCATTCCCTGCCAAGAGTTGGACATCTACTTGGCCTCCTTCTTTGTGGATGCTCGCCAAAGGGATGGCTCGGAGTATGAGCCAAACAGCCTGGCCAACTATCAGTGTGGCCTGGAGCGCTATCTAAAGGAGCATCGCTACGCCTACAGCATTACAAGAGACCGGGAGTTCCAGAGATCCCAAGATGCCCTCAAGCAAAAGCAGTTGGAGCTCAAGTTCAAAGGGAAAGGAAACAGACCCCACAAATCAATGAAGCTGACCCTTGCTGACGAGTTGCTCTTAAGGAAAAGGGGGCTCCTGAGTCGCTTCAATCCTGAGGGTCTACTCAACCTGGTGTGGCTCAACAACACCAAGGCTTTTGGCCACTGCACAGGCTTCCATAGCTCCACACTCAAATGGGGCGATGTGCGCTTGCTCACCACAGAAACAGGACTAGAGTGTCTGGAGTGGACCTACCAGGATTTTAGTGACCCTAATGCCAGAAACAGAAGGTCCACGACTGAGTTCCGCATCTACGCTACCCCGCACTCTCCTCATACCTGCCCGGTGCAAGACTACAAGGACTTTGCTCAACGCAGACCTCAAGCAATGCTCTTTGAAGATGCCCCCTTTTATCTGTCCATCAAGCCTGTAGTCAACCTGGCCGCCCTGCACTGGTACAACTGCCAAGCTCTGGGAAAGAACAAATTAGCAAAGATGGTGAAGACCATGTGTGAGAAAGGCAACATTCCAGGGAGAAAGACCAATTTCAGTGTTTACCAGAGTTGCAGCTCCTTGTCCGAAGCCCAGAGCAATCAGCTAGTCCTGATCTGCAATGACCTTAGGCAACAAGCCGCCCAGTCAGGGAGTTCCCATCCTGGCAGCACCAACTTTGTCATTGCTGGTTCTTTTGACTCTACTGACTCTGCTTAAAGCTGAGGAGTAATATTTGAGCCACTAGTAGCACCAAATGGATCTGCTGTTTCCAAACAAGTTTCTCAAACACTTCTGTCTTCCATTTTTTTGGACAAGGAGTTGTTCCCATTCGTTGAGAAGTTTATGTGTCAGGCCGCTCAAACCAAGGATTCTAGGACCTTATGATTTGGAGGGTTCAGTTAGCCCCTGCTAAAAGACCTTTTCTATATGAAGTGCTATTTTTAATTTATTCATTTAAAATTTGCTGTGTATTCTGATACCTTTGTCTTTGCCAAGTGACTTTTGGAGGGATCTTCCAAGCCTCAAATGGACTCATATTTCCCCCGTCTGCTGCCTTTTGAGTCACTGATCAGGATAGTTGCGGTTCCATCAGCAAGTCAGAGTTGTCAGCATCTCACAATGTAATGGCATTTGCGGCTCAGGTGATTGGATCAGGAAACAAATCTGTATCCTCAACTGAGTGCCCATGTGCAAAGATAGTGGAATTCATACTTGCACCAGCTGAGCAACTGGGATTAGGTATGGCTCAAATCAACAAAGGAAGGGTCCACTGTGTTTACACACCTCAGAAAATCAGTCTACAAATGGTCCATTAAGCTGGTATAGGAGAAAGTATTTTAACATTGAGGAACACACGGCAGCTTTAAATTCAATTGTACGACTGACTTAGGTCATCTTGTTTCGTCTCAATGCTCTGTTCTATTAGGCAAGCAAAGTTTTAATTGTTGTTTCTGTCAGCGTGTATGAAACTATGTATAAAATTGTCTTTTTGTCATGTTTATATTGTAACTACAGTTGTCTTACTGTGTGCAATGCAAAATATACATTATCCAGTGCAGTATTAAGTCAACTACATTACAAAGGCATTTGGATGCCAATTTTAATGTTTTTACAGTGTATGGCAACTATTACGCGTTTGACGATGATGTTAGAATTTCAGTCCAGTTATTCTGTAGACATATGAATATGTCATAGACATATGAATGTAGTGGAACTAATACCGCTAACCGTCATTTATTCCCGTCTTGGAAATGTTCTGTGTTAGTGTAGCGGTTCACTTAAATGGTAAGCACTTATCAGATATTACATTGTTATATACAGTATTGTTCAAAATAATAGCAGTACAATGTGACTAACCAGAATAATCAAGGTTTTTAGTATATTTATTTATTGCTACGTGGCAAACAAGTTACCTGTAGGTTCAGTAGATTCTCAGAAAACAAATGAGACCCAGCATTCATGATATGCACGCTCTTAAGGCTGTGCAATTGGGCAATTAGTTGAATTAGATGAAAGGGGTGTGTTCAAAAAAATAGCAGTGTGGCATTCAATCACTGAGGTCATCAATTTTGTGAAGAAACAGGTGTGAATCAGGTGGCCCCTATTTAAGGATGAAGCCAACACTTGTTGAACATGCATTTGAAAGCTGAGGAAAATGGGTCATTCAAGACATTGTTCAGAAGAACAGCGTACTTTGATTAAAAAGTTGATTGGAGAGGGGAAAACCTATAAAGAGGTGCAAAAAATGATAGGCTGTTCAGCTAAAATGATCTCCAATGCCTTAAAATGGAGAGCAAAACCAGAGAGACGTGGAAGAAAACGGAAGACAACCATCAAAATGGATAGAAGAATAACCAGAATGGCAAAGGCTCAGCCAATGATCACCTCCAGGATGATCAAAGACAGTCTGGAGTTACCTGTAAGTACTTTGACAGTTAGAAGACGTCTGTGTGAAGCTAATCTATTTTCAAGAATCCCCGCAAAGTCCCTCTGTTAAAAAAAGGCATGTGCAGAAGAGGTTACAATTTGCCAAAGAACACATCAACTGGCCTAAAGAGAAATGGAGGAACATTTTGTGGACTGATGAGAGTAAAATTTTTATTTTTGGGTCCAAGGGCCACAGGCAGTTTGTGAGACCCCCAAACTCTGAATTCAAGCCACAGTACACAGTGAAGACAGTGAAGCATGGAGGTGCAAGCATCATGATATGGGCATGTTTCTCCTACTATGGTGTTGGGCCTATTTATCGCATACCAGGGATCATGGATCAGTTTGCATATGTTAAAATACTTGAAGAGGTCATGTTGCCCTATGCTGAAGAGGACATGCCCTTGAAATGGTTGTTTCAACTAGACAATGACCCAAAACACACTAGTAAACGGGCAAAGTCTTGGTTCCAAACCAACAAAATTAATGTTATGGAGTGGCCAGCCCAATCTCCAGACCTTAATCCAATTGAGAACTTGTGGGGTGATATCAAAAATGCTGTTTCTGAAGCAAAACCAAGAAATGTGAATGAATTGTGGAATGTTGTTAAAGAATCATGGAGTGGAATAACAGCTGAGAGGTGCCACAAGTTGGTTGACTCCATGCCACACAGATGTCAAGCAGTTTTAAAAAACTGTGGTCATACAACTAAATATTAGTTTAGTATTTCACAGGATTGCTAAATCCCAGAAAAAAAAATGTTTGTACAAAATAGTTTTGAGTTTGTACAGTCAAAGGTAGACACTGCTCTTTTTTTTGAACACACCCCTTTCAACTAATACCCCAATTGCACAGCCTTAAGAGCTTGCATATCATGAATGCTGGGTCTTGTTTGTTTTCTGAGAATCTACTGAACCTACTGGTAACTTGTTTGCCACGTAGCAATAAAAAAATATACTAAAAACCTTGATTATTCTGGTTAGTCACATTGTACTGCTATTATTTTGAACAATACTGTATACTGTATGTGTTAGAAATATTACAGATATGTGCCTGTTCAACATATGTGCCTGATATAATATTATTTATTCTTAAACATACTAACAAACCATTAACTTATGAACAGAAATGGTTACAAATTAAGATGTTTGAGGCATGAAAGAAATCAGCTGAGAAACAAATATACTACCACGAATAAAGCAACCCTGTAAAATGAAGTGATATTTTTTCTTTTCTTTTTGATTATCTCATCTTTTTTATTTTTTTATTGTATTGCAGTATTTATTATAAATTATTTATTAATGGGGCGGGGCAACATGAGATCACTCGCATGTGATCCATCAATAGCAAATTCCCCGTGGACAAAATGCAATGATTGGACGAACCTTTTTTGGTCGGGAGACTTCCACAGAAGATAATATGTACGTTTTGTAATATTTAGACCGCTTCAATTATTGATTGCTATCAGGATGTGAAGAGAGTTTCAACCAGAATAACAAAAAGTGTTTATGAAAAATATTGCCAAACCTACTTGAAACTAATTGTAAAGTGCCACGTTCTTCTACTAAAACAACATTTTGAACTTTTACAGCTTTAAAGATTACCCCGATTACCTTGCAATTACTCACAATAAAAACTGCATTACAACTCTATTTTGCTGTATTTTTGAGTTTTGCAGTATAGTCATTCAATTGTATTGGATGGACAATGACAGTGGAATCATGTACATTAAAAATTAAAACATAATGGTTAACTTTTCTTCATTTTATTAAAAAAAAAATTATAATTCATGAAAAATAAAAGTCACGTAACATGTCCATGTCAGAGTAGCAAATCTGATCAAAACAGTCCTAGCTGATGTTCATTTACTCCGGGTCGAGTCTTGGTAACACAGGCAGTATAAGGTTACCAAAGGAGGAATCTTGAGTGATGAAGAAGCCGGACGAGTGTGCATGTGCATGCTGAAAGCAAACCAGAGAAAAATACTCATCTGATGGATATTATCAATAATAAACAAATACTTAAACTCTATAAACATGAAGCTTATGGTACCTGTAAAGCTGCTTTCTGCTGTGCTGCAATGTGCTGCTGCTCGGCCTGATCCCTGAACTCTTTATTTACTGCTGGTCTAGAGAGTGGAATGCTGGGAAAACACATTGCATATGTTATGACTTTCTGAGAATTAAAAAAAATATTGAAAATCCCACGAGACAGATACTGACTTAACAGCAGGATTCTTTAGAGAGAGAAAATATTGCAAAATACAAATAAAGTATTTTTACAGTTATGTTTTTGAAACAGTACCTGGCTCCTGGATTATTCATAGACTGACTCTGAATCAGGCGTCTCTTCTCCTTATCCAGCTCAGCTAGAATAGCAACCCTGTTTTTGTTTTGAAATCCTATCGAGAACAAAATGTACAGATATAATAGTTAATAATATACAGCAAGCAAGCAAATACATGTTAAATTCAGTATTTAAAGGCAATCTTATAAACACAGTGCGATAATGACACAACAACGACTAATTAAAGCTTTATTTGTAAATGCTTGATAGGCCTCATCTCACTGTATAACTTAACTTTGTTATATTTAGAGAGTTACTTTGAAAATTATTCAAACGATATAGCCTAACGTTACATCATATTCATCGCGCTTAATATCAGAAATGACAGTGGCAACTGCTTTACAACAATATTTACCTTGTCCGGGCGGATTTGCGGCCATTTCCCTCTTAATCTAAATATTAAACAGAAGAAACAAAAGTTACTTCTAAAAACTTGCGTAAAACAATAAATTGAACCTAAAACGGATGCATGATCTCTGATAAATAAAGCAACTCTCTTGTTTTCTTCAGTAAGATTGTGTAGCGCTGCTGCAACTGTTTCAGTGTTAACAGCGCCATCTGGAGTATTGGAGCAACTGCACATTTAGACCACAGGATGTTTTTTTAATGCTTTATTTAGTCGGTATACATTTTAAATGCAAGTAACTATAAAGGTGAACGACGTGTATATTAAAATTTACAAATACTAGCTAATATTACATTAAAACATTTGGGGAACACAATGGGAATTCTTCATATGAAGAAATTCAATTATGGTCTCTTTCTTAAAGGGATAAGTACTCTGTCATCGTTTACTCACCCTCAAGTTGTTTCAAACCGGAGTTTCTTCATACAGTTTCTAACTCATACAGGGTTAGAACAACTTAAGGGTAAGTAAATGATGACAATACATTCATTTTGGGGGGAACTACCCCTTTAAAGTCACCATGGAATCAAAATCAATAGGCCTAATTCTTTTTTTTTCTTCATGAAATAGACCTACTGCAGTTCCTGGAGTTTATTATAAACGATTTATCCGTGGACATCATTATTATTATTATTTAATGTGTCCTTGTAATCTTTAATCAAACTAACTTCCCTTCCCTCTTGCAGCTCATTTCTTCTCTGATGATGTGTTTACTGACACGAGGGCGGGGCAACCTGTCAATCACACAAGATCGACCAATAGCAAACCTCAACCATCCAACAAACAAAATTAAGTCCTGCCTTAATTTGTTTCTTGTTAGAGAAGCAGGAAAGAAAAGAAAAAGACTATCACAATTTGTTTCATGGTGACTTTAAATTCTTCATTCTTCGAGCTTCGTTTACAGTCAGGTAAATATTCAAGTTCAAATAAATATAGCTGAGCAAAAAAGTATTTCTCTGTGTCGAAATCCTTAAGACATGTTTGCAAGGGTTGTTTTGTTTACAGCGTGCGTCTCCCCAGCAGCATCACTGCAGAATCGTGAAGAGAAGACAATGCTGAATAAAGTCATAATTTTTGTTATTTTTGGACCAAAATGTATTTTCGATGCTTCAAAAGAGTCTAACTAACCCACTGATATCACATGGACTACTTTGATGATGTTTTTATTACCTTCCTGGACATGGACAGTATACTGTGCATACACTTTCAATGGAGGGACAGAAAATTCTCTGACTAAATCTAAAATATCTTAAACTGTGTTCCGAAGATGAACGGCGGTCTTACGGGTTTGGAACGACATGAGGGTGAGTCATTAATGACATAAATTTAATTTTAGGGTAAACTAACCCTTTAAGGGGCTACTCTTTTGGTGAAAGTTTTCAGACAGTTTTCAAAATGGCTGCCAGACAGTGTGAACACATGAATACCCATATATCAGAGTGCAATGTTATATTACATGAGGTATATAGTAACAAACACATTGTTTGGTTAAGACATCAAGTATCTGAGCTCAAAGATAGTAGTGTGCTTAATGGATTCTTGAGCTTAATAGGTACGTGTACGTTAGTGATTTGTTATTTGGGGGGTGGATGGGCTGGTCCTGGGCATAGACTCCCAGGCTGAAAATGGGTCACACTCCGGCCCTGCTCAAGGGGTTAACAGTTGGTATAGATTGTAAACGTAAGATTAAATAACAAGTGAACTATGACTATATTTAAAAACTTAACAGCACATGCAATATCCTAATATTGTTAAATCAATATTATTATTAAACATTTAACATTTTACTGATACAGATATACATTAATCAATTATGTTATTTAATAAAATATTTTACTAAAATCAAAATGGATTTGACTTTTTTTAGCAACTTTATTATTGGTCAGCATAATTATTATGCTTTTATTTTAGGTGTTAAATGTTAGTTTTTTTCATCAGTCTTTTATTGAGCAGAACAATGCACTGAAAATCAACTTTCCCATGTATCATCAGAAGGATTTTAATTCTGAGTGATACGTGGTGTTTTAATCATGGATAGACATGGTATAATGTTAAACAGAAAAGAAAAGGACAAACAGAAGATATTAAAAAACTCAAACAGTCAACAAAACACCCCTGCCTTATGCATCTCATCATATGGAAATCAAACAGGAAAACATTTACACATTAGTGAAGGGCTTACTTTATGAAAAAAAAAACATGGCAATTTTCAGAAAGGTACACTATTGTTCATTTACATTTATACAAGATAACATTAACTGGCTACATACAAAGATACAATGAACTCTTTGTTCATTATCTTCTTTTTTTGACAAAAGTACAACCTGAAAATCATTTGCATATGTCAGAAATATAGTGGAGGAAAGGGTCTATATATACAATATGTTCATCAGCATAAAACACGAACAAGGATGAGCTTTAAACAACTAAAACGTGAAATATGAACATTTTGGATGGCACAGGTGAGGAACCCTGCATCTTCATGTCTTTAAGACTTCTCTACAGCAAAGCAATGCCAGCAGAAGTATTTCAATATAGTGTGGGCATATGCATTAGTTGGGA
The DNA here is from genome assembly GCA_023029165.1 of Gobiocypris rarus. Lineage (NCBI taxonomy): Eukaryota > Metazoa > Chordata > Actinopteri > Cypriniformes > Gobionidae > Gobiocypris > Gobiocypris rarus. The sequence continues at coordinate 14,554,614 of CM040922.1, forward strand.
GATGCGGTTATAAGAATATTAAAAATCAAAGAAGCCATATCCAGTATAGCTGTTGAAAGATTATAATGCAACAATGTGATTCCGGGGTAGTTTAGCAGAGCTTATTAAATCGCTTGAAGTCATGCTGCTAAATAAACGCACTATTAGTTATTAAGATATTTACTGTACATAAGCCCTGAGAGGTGGTTATTAAGGCATAACAAGGTGTATTTAACACTCTCTTAACCAGCTGTTTAATAGTAAAATATAAATACATGTGCTGTGAAATCCAGGGGATGAGATCAGAAACATGTCAAAGAATCAGACGGCTTTATGACAGTGTGATGGTCTGTTTACTGGCATTCAACAAGCATATTTGAGTCTGGGCAAGATATGATTACATTTGTCCAAAGTTATCTGTCTGCATATTACAAATAAAACCGAATAAAAAGAAGATTAAAAACTATTTATGGCAGATTACATGCAACAGATTATTCCTCTAGGGTGGTGCGTTTAAGAATGCAAGACTTCCAGTAAGCACAGTGAAGAATCGTTCGGGCGGTTATGGGAGAAGGCACTATGCAGAATGAAGTGCGTGTCTATTCTCTTCAATGATGCGGTGTGTTAAACACCTGTGCCAAACAAATCACCACTTAAACAAAACCTACAGACGACCTTCTGTTCAGGGCTTTTTATAGTGCGCTTCTGTTACTTGCCTTCAAAAAGAAATGACAATTAATATAGACATTATGCCGTAAAGAATGAAATCACAAAGAGAACATGTTCACGTCATATTCCACCCCAAAATCAAAAGATTGAAAGTAGAAAAAAAATCATGGTACTAATTTTCTTAGGGCAATAAAGATTAGCTATATAGATATGATAGAGTTGATTCTTGTCACTGTAAAAAAAAAAAAACATTTAATTATCCTACAGTAATGAGAATCAGATAATTATGCATAGTGATTACCTTCATATATAATGAAAAATTCTATATAAACAAGACAAAAAACTAATTTGATTCATTACTGTAAATTAATTTATGGTACTAAATATCCAAGTAATTATATGTACAGTAACCAGAATAAGCATTTCTTTTCAACATACAGAATCAGTTTGTGAAAATTGTTAAACAAAAAACCTTGTCTGTATTTAAATTACTGTAAAATAATCTTACATTACTAAAAAAGGTACAAAAAAAGCACTACCTATTTAAAACAATTTATGATTACAGTAATGAGAATCAGATTTCTCTGATTTTATGCATTATGATAACTGAAGGGAAATGCTTTGAAATCATGAATATAACTGAAAGTGCAAAAACAAACTAAACTTAATGGGTCCTAAAATAGATTTCATTTTAATTAATATGAATTTTATTTTGGGATGTAATAAAATGGACTGGACATGTTCTTCATAAAGCATTTCAGCGACTACATGTGTCAACTCGTGTATGGAAAGGTTTGGTTTAATAAAGTCCTGACAGAGCTCATCGACTGCCAAAATCAAACAAACAAATGTATACAATCATTGAGGAGTTTCTGTATTTATCTCTAGACTGAGATGAAGAAATAAGTTAAGACTGATTATTATTTAGTTGATTTTTTTTTTTTTCATTAGTAAAGATTTAAATCTAATCTTATCAGATATATATGGGCTGTAAGCACTTTTGGGAGTACAGGATATCTGTACCGCGGTCAGCAGCTTCATGCTCTGCTTCGGCCTCATCCTGTCCGGAATGAAGCACGGCCTCCCTCAGACTGCCCCGGCTGAATGTTTGTATGCTTGGAATACAAACGGAACGGTGAAGACGGAACCGGATTCTGCTCAAGGAGCAAAATCTGCTGCAAGCAAATAAATATAATAAAGCTACAGTACAGGCTACTTACTGTATACAAGTCATGATCAGACGGCTAATGACATGTGCAGGGAAGTTCCTTCCGCATCCGGCCGTATCCCGAGGATATTACCAGTAAGAAAAAAGGGCTTTCTGACGACAGTGAATGGTAATATGAAAATCCAGTTTTAAAACACAAACAAATACCATGATTACACATTTAAAAGTGGAAAACGTTACCAAACAAAACAAACTACCTTAAAATTGCATCGATTGTTCTAAAATAAACCCCCTTCCAGGAAATCAAACAGTGCAAGTCCATTTGCAGGGGCTACAATCATGTACTGTAGTCCTCCTACTGAATATGGTGCGTCCTCCGGCTCGATGGACACTCAATAGAGGCCAATGGGAAGTTCTGTTTTGTCTCTCTTTATTAGAAGGCCCCGTGTGTCCATATGAGGGGCCGGCAGAAGTGCCCTCAGTGGACGCCCACTCTAGGTTCGGCAGCACACTGGGCCGCGGGGCCCACGCGGGCGGGAGGGTTGGTTCTCAGTCATGGCTGTGCCAGGCCCGTATCTAGCAGTTAATGGGGCAGTCCGTCTTGGCTTTGCCAGCAAAACTGATGATTCTCCTAAGGCAGCGCCCAAACTCCTCCAGAATGAGGCGCTCTGCCACGGCCTGAGGCTGGTTGGCCAGCTCCGACTGCTCGGCCTGCTCCAGCAAACAGTCACACGTCGCCTCGGCCACTTCCTTTGTTACGAATGTGTACGGCAACCTAGAGAGAAATTCATTAACATTTGACTCATTACAGGAAGACCATTTTCTAACACTAAAAGAACACAAAGGGTGTTGTTAAAAGGGCATGAAACCCTAAGATTTTAACAGTTATGTGTTGAACATCATAGAAGTCAGTCTGTTAGTTTTGAATGTGGGGAAAAACGAGTTGAATTTAAATCTTTTTGCTCTATTTTCAACTGGTTGTTGCGAAGGCACTGCTAGAAAATTACTAGACGGTTGTTAAAGTGTTCTGGGCTGTTGCTAGGGAGTTGCTATGGTGTTCTTGTGGTTCATATGACGGCTGGACCGTTTGAATGACACCCCAAAAGGTATTGTGGTAATAAAGAGCTGACAAATGAAAGGCACAGTATGAAAGTTTCGCCACTAGACTGTGGTAGGAAGCAGGCCAGTGGAGCGAAGGCTAATGAGAGTCCCATGGCCTCCCATGGCCAATCATAAGTCTTATGGAGATGACGTGATTACTCTGCGCAGCTGTTTACAGATGGTCTTTTACCGGTAAAAAGCCAGAACGCCGTAGCTTGTGTAAACCGGGTATGTGTGTATTTACCAGTAAAGTCTTTCTGGTCATTTTCCGGCAAATTACCAGGATTGCTGTGTGAAAGGCGCTAACGACACGTTATTAAGGTTAAACAAAACGTTACACTGGTTAAAATAGCAGATTTCTCTGGATATTAACACCGTTGGAAACATTTGGAATAATGAAAGTACACAAGTCAACAAAATAACATTTTTCTAGTGGTTTTTGGATATTTTAAATATCAAAGACTTACTTTCCGCCTCCACTGGTGATGGCTGGTGTGGTTCTGGTGAGCAGATCTGAGATCTGTGATGACAGTTTGGTTTTGGCTGCGGTTTGTTGCTGGACCCGCACCTCTGCAGCATCGGCCAGGTGCATCAGTGTCTTCCTCTCAGGACTCTCCTCAAAGTTCTTGCAGCCCATACATTTGCAGATGGACGAACACATGATCTTTGCCTAATGCAAACGGACATCAGAATTATATCTGGTCCTCAAAACAACTAAAAACTAACCATATCTTCTATATGACACAAGGGCAAGACACAATCTTTGCCCTTTGACCTGTGGAAACACTCACCTCATAACACTCGCAGTAGTTTTTCAGACAGCCAGATTTCTTACAATTGCAGCCTTTGCTGTGTCTCCTGTCCGACTCTCCTTCTTTGCCTTTACCAATCTTGGGCTTGAAAGCCACGGGGTTTCTGTCTAAACACGCCTGGGGAAAAAAACACATTAGTTCACACTTCATTTGATGGCTATGCACTTCAAAGCATTACAGAAGAATTGTCCTGATCAGCGAGACAAACAAGATGTCAAGGGTGATACAATGGAGATCTATAGAAAGGCAGTAATTTGTCACCTTGATGGCCTTCAGTCTTTCACTCTCATGATCAAGGTTGTTGAAGCAGTTCACACAGTTACAGTTATTACAGAACTCCCCATTGGCAAAGCAATCACAATACCTGTGAGACGAGAGACATTATAGAGTAAATGCAAAATTAAATTCACAAAAAGAACTTCAGCTGCCCAAGAGTTACACTACAGCTCAAAAGTTTGGGAACGGTAAAGGCTCTATTCACCAAGGCTGCATTGATTTGATCAAAAACAGTCAAAACTGAGAGATTGTGAATAGGGTTGCACCAATAGGAATTTTTGGCCAATACAAGTTAACAAACAACTATTGAGACAAAAATGCATTTCCCCACATATCTAAATGTAGGAAAGATGTTGAATAAGCCCTATTCCTAAAACCGGTGGAGTGTTCCTTTAAGAAATCACCTAGATTAAACATGTCAAGTAATTATATGTCCAGTCTGCCTGCCAAAGAGCGTGAAAGATACATCCACACACTTCATTTGGTCAATTTAAAAAACATGTCCCTTCATTATCCCACTGTCAAATTGGTGTAACAACCCCACCCAGTGGTCAGAGGACATTTACTTGTACCTCATCGAGTCACCAGGTAAGCCAGTGAATAATTGAACTTTGTTTTTTGAATCATGAAGTACAGATGATGCTATCGAAAGTGAAGTCAGGCTAGTTGTATGGCTGGACAGAAAAGTGCATTCAGTACTTTAAATATAAATACATAATATATACATTTAAAGATGTTAAAATGTATATTCCAATTTGACGGTAGGAGAATGAAGGGACATGTTTTTAAATTGACCAAATTAAGTGTGTGAATGGATGTCAATTACTTGACATGTTTAATCTAGGTGATTTAAGTTATTCAAGCCTGCCGGCTGTGTACGGATGTTTTGTGTCGCTATTTTGTATTGAAGTCTATGGGAAGTCTAATTTATTTTACCCTAAAAAGGGACGTTGACGAAATTGAGTTAAGTTCCCGGATGTGCCGGTAGTCCGTATACTTAGAGCATTAGTTAAAACATTATTTATTTTAGTGATCAAAGCTGTATTTTCAGCATTATTCCTCCAGTCTTCAGTGTCACATGATCCTTCAGAAATCATTCTAATATGATGATTTGATGCTCAAGAAACATTTATAATTATCAATGTTGTGCAGCATATTTGTGGAAACCATGATGCATTTTAATCAGTTAAAAGGTTCAATGTTACAGAATTAATCTAAAACAGAAATCTTTTGTATTATTATAAATGATTTAACTGCCACTTTACATCAATTTAATGCATCATTGCTGAATCAAAGAAAAAAAAAATCTTACTGACCCCAAACCTTTGAAAGGCACATAAAATGCCACAGGCAAAGCTTGAAAAAATATTTGTCAATATTTAAACTGCTTGACAGGTAGTGCTTGAGCAATAAAAATGTAAAATTATATTTGCACCTCTGATAATCACCTTCCTGTCTGTCAGAATTAACTGTCCTTGCTGGTGAATTTGACAGTATGAGAACTGAATAGCAGGTTGTTAAAAGGAAGGAAGTTGTTGTAAAAATCACAATTGGATTTAGAAACTATGAAAGCGATTGCCAAACGTAGCAGCTGAAACAGATTACACCCTTTACACGGGTCATTTTCTGAGAATGTAAACAAATGCTGGGAACATACAATTTCAGACACTGTGACCGTGTGCAGTTGCAGGGTTTTCTCGGCCTTGAAGTTGCTTCTGACGTTGATAAACTGTAATAAAGCACATGAAGAATGTAACCTGAGGGTTAATGACATCTTTGGTTTGATGCAACTGACATACATGTAATAGCGAGGCATGTGGCGCTTGGCTCACCCGTTGAGTGAAAGCCTGGCTTGAGTCTGTATGGGAGTGGCTGTTGAGAAGGTGGAGCTGCTGGTCAAAGTCACAAACGTAGGCTGGGGGATCTATGGGAACAAGCAAGGTGAGAATCCAACAAAAACAAGCAACCAAGCTCATCAGTCCTGCTCCACCACTGACATACGGACCTGCGTAACGTATGGGGCCGGCAACACAGCATAGCCCATGTTTCCAGAGCCGTGAGCGGGGGCGAGCACAGTCCCCGGCGGCAGGTTGGTGAGGTTAGGCTGGATCTGAGGCAGATGTGTGGCTGGCATGATGAGACGCTGGGGGGTCTGACTGGTGGTCACCACCTGAGCTGCTGACGTTAAGGGTTTGGGTACAACCTGTGCACAAAAAAAAAATATATATATATATACATTATTAAGATGTGAAATGTTGTATGTGTGCAGGGATCTAGGCGTTTCACTGTGTACCTGTTTCACGGTCTGTGCTGGGATGATGGGTACAGACATTCGTACCGCAGCGTTCATCATCACCGGCTTGGCTTTGAAAACAATACAAAAGTAAATAAATGTTATTAGATTTTCTTAAATTCCCATATATAAGCTAATTCATATACACAAGCATAGCATAAAAATCATTCTTAAAAATTGATTGCTGAAGTGCATTCACTATAAAAACAATACTGCATGACAAGATAACAGCATATTGCCTAAAACGGGCAATATTTAACTGAATATTACGAAAGACAGGGTACAGTTGGGAACCGAAAACGCAATTGGTTCAATAATAAAAATAAAAAACTGAATCTATATCATGAAACAATGTAGCCTGATAACAGAATGACTCCTATGAGCCTATTTCTTTATTGGATCAAAAAATAAACTAGTGTGACACAGTGAGATCAATGTAGTCCAATACCTGAACAAAAGTCTCCGTTCTTCTAGAGTACAGATCAGAGACTAGAAGTTACTGATACGCTCACTGTTCATATTCAAAGTGTATTACACATGATGCATTTTCGCTATTTCATAAAAATATTATATAAAAAAATGATAAACATTTAAATTGATCAAAGTTTTATAAGTTAATGTAATAATGTCACAATTTAACCCAACCTTTAAAAAAAATTATAAATAAAACAAATACAAATACTTTTTTAATCAAATATGGTGAAAACTTTTATACTGTATAAATGAAAATGGATTAAAAAACATCTTGGCTGTGTGATATTCTATAATATAATATATAATGAGGGTTCGGGGTGTGAATTGTCACTGATCTCACGATTCAATTTGATTATGATTATAATGTCAATGATTTGAATCGAAATCACGATGCAAGCAGTCAGTCATTCAAAAAAACGACTATTTTGTCTGCTCAAGGAAAGTACACTTCCTGAATGTAGCAAACATCAAACAACTTAAGTCTGAACACAGCAGATGACAGGAGCATTCAGAACTAACAAACACTGGTAAATACTAAAAGAGCATGAAACTCAAGTAGGTGTACTAAATTACAATAATGCTCACACGCATGCAGCATCACACACACACGTTAAAATAGTAGGTGCATTTCTTATTACTCGCTTTTGTGTTTCGCCCAAGCGACAACCTCCTGCAGTTTCTCTTGAAGCCAATACGGAAGTGAATTAAACTGCAGTTCATCGACTGGCCACTAGGGACAGGCTCCAGAAGGGAGCAGAATCTCATTGAGCCCCATGTTAAAATGCCCAACTTCACAGCAGAAAAAAACATGTTTACAGCCTTGGTTCAAATTCTAGTTTTGGTCTAAACAGCTAATTTTGCCCTTCATGACAACTGTGAGGGGGTAAAAAATGTTATAACTCATTTGTTTACATTATATAAAGCCTTAAATTTCTGCATAATTAAGAGTGTGGTCACTTTGAGTGGGGTGGGTAGCCATTTATCTGCTGTCTGTTAGTCATCGCGTCACGTTATCCGGGAGTGACGCGTTGCTAAGATGGCAACGGCCAGCTCGACCCTACTTTACGCTTTAGAACTGCTCTTCAGAAACCTATGGGTGATGTCACGGACACTACGTTCATATTTTTTTTACAGTCTATGGTTTCGCCTCCCTCCGCCATTTTACACTAGCGCGTATATGACGAATGATGTCAGAGAAACGTCAGTAGGCTGGGCTATAATCGATTATGGTCTATTACTGCATGGATTCAGAATAATCCACGTCGAAGCATTGATTAATTAACACCCCAGTTTAATATATTGATATGCGTTAATGAAAAGCTGGTGAAGTGACTATCAGAAAAGCTAATGAAATGAAGTCCACGTCCTCATATAGTAGGAGAGCAGACGCTGAAAACACCACGAGAGTCACGCATGCTTCAGTATGTGTATAGTAAAACCAACTGCACCACTCATTCACAAAGACACACGCACACTTACATGCAGATTGTGTGACATGTACCTGATATACAGTAGATTTAGGTTAAAGGAACACTCCACCATTTTAAAAAATAGGGCTTATTCAACATCTTTCCCACATTTAGATATGTAGGCAAATGCACTGAAACAAAAATGCATTTGCCCACGTATCTAAATGCAGGAAAGTATTCGTATTCACACCGAGTACAAATAACGATGCAGATTAAGACTAGGTGATTTCCTAGGCAGATATTGATTTAGGACTATATTATGGGGAAGCACAGGCGAAGAACTGCTACTTGGGTGCAGAGATATCACGCAACACATAAAATCCCCTATTCACGCCGGTATGTTGACAGAAGTTGTGGGATTTCATGTGTTGCGTGTTATCTCCGCGCCCAAGTAGCAGTTCCTCGCCTGTGCTTCACCCTAATATAGTCCCAAATTAATATCTGCCTAGGAAATCACCTAGTCTTAATCTGCATCGCTATTTGTACTCGTTGTGAATACGCAGGGCACAAGAAGTAAATAGGTGTTTTTTTTTTAATCACTTTTACTCGGGACATGCTAGCTGGCAACATAGGATTCCATTCATTATGCTAAGCTAAGATAGCGGCAAAACTAAAACAATGCATGCACAGACAAAAATGCATTTTCCCACATATCTAAATGTAGGAAAGATGTTGAATAAGCCCTATTTCTAAAACCGGTGGAGTGTTCCTTTAAGAAATCACCTAGATTTAACATGTCAAGTAATTATATGTCCAGTCTGCCTGCCAAAGAGCGTGAAAGATACATCCACACACTTCATTTGGTCAATTTAAAAAACATGTCCCTTCATTATCCCACCGTCAAATTGGTGTAACAACCCCACCCAGTGGTCAGAGGACATTTACTTGTACCTCATCGAGTCACCAGGTAAGCCAGTGAATAATTGAACTTCGTTTTTTGAATGAATGAAATTGAATGAAAACCAGAACTATTAAATTCTTTCGTTTCCTATCCTTACACATGGGTTTGCCTGTGACATACTGACCTGGTTGGATGGAGGGGTTGGTGTTGGTGCTAGCACCCGTCTGTATGGTGCTGCTTCCGGTGGTGGCCGTTACCAACCGCACATAATGGAAGCGACTGCCCGGCACCTGGATCTGCTGCACGTTGGGAGGTGTGGTGAGGGGGATGATGGTCTTAAACTGGGATGCCCCTACCCCTCCCACAGTAACCGTCTGCACCGGCTTTACAGTCTGTACATGAAAACAGCATAAAAACTGGTATTTTTAATGATGTTGTACACCAAATTGCAGTGTAAAGTGGTTATTGAAGGAAGGGGCAGTTCAAATCTTTATCTTACAAGACAGCAAACTGGCTAGGTTTTTTTGAGGGCTCTAAATGTGGGTACCTGTGTGGTGGACTGGCTGGTTCCTGCTTTTGCTGGAGACGTGGTGGCAGACTGTTGAACCGTGAGGATCTGCTGGCCTAGAGCCACATTGAGCGGCAGCGTCACAGACTTCTGCGGTGAGTTTGGAGACTGACTGGCCACTGAAACCACAGTCAGCTACAGACAGAGGAGAAACATGAGGGAAAGGGTGACAGAAACCAGACTGTGGCCATCATCGAAAAATAAACTGGCACCACAAAGACGTAATTGCGAAGCCAGTTTTTACATTTAAAAGATTCAAGACCTTGCTGGGAGACTTGAGAGGCGAGATGGCGACTTTGCTGTTACCAGACGTATTCTGTTGCACAGTGCTGACGGTCTCACCGATGGCAATGGTGCGTGGAGGTGTCCCCGGGGTACTCTGGGTAACAACTCGCCCTGATGGCAAAAGAAATGGATGTAAATTTAGATTTCACAATCGTGCTGATAACACAACTGCAGTTCTGCTCATCTTATAAATACAGACAGAAGATTACCAGTCACTACAGGAGACACTGAAGCTGGGCTGGTCAGTCCTTTACTGTTCAGGGCCTTTGTGATGATAAGCTTTGTTATCATTGGTCCAGCCGTAGATACTGGTGGTTTCTTTGTGATCTGTGAGGAGAAACACGATACTTGATAGACACTGAACAGGAAACAAGATGGTACTTACATAATTATTAAGCTTATTATATTAATATTACAGGTATAGTTCACCCAAAAATGAAAATTCTGTCATCATTCACTCACCCTGCTGCTGTTCCAAACCTGTATGAATTTCTTTATTCTGTAACACAACATATGATATTTTGAAGAATGCTACCATCAACTGCGTGGTTTCCAACATTCTTCAAAATATGTTCTTTTGAGTTCAACAGTAGAAAAAAATTAATTCAGTTCATATAGAAATTCATTCATTTTTGGGTGAACTATCCGTTTAATCATATCGTAACAGTTAATAATGTTTTACGTATTATTAAAGGGGGTCACACACTGGGAGAAAGCGCAGCGTCGCGCCGCACCGCGTCTCGAAAAACACACAGGTATCGCACACCGGAAGTGCACATTCTATGATTATCAGTTTATGGTCAGCAATATTGTTATTTTTAAAGGCATTATGAAACGGAGATAAATTTCTGTTATGATTATACTGTACAATTAAATACAATTGTTGTGAAGTCTGCAGCCTGAACATTTTACTTCAGAAAATCCAAAAACATCAGCTACCTTCATCCCACACAGCTGATTTCTTCATTTTGTCTCTCAGAATCAGTGGTTTGTTGCATATAATTAAAAAAGGTAATTCCCAATTTCATTGAGTTTTTCTACGCTATTTTCAGCAAAAGCCTAGTCTCCAGCTGAAGCGGTTTATTAGATTTTTCCTATAAGTCTATGTTTATGCTTTATTTAAGCAGTTAAACTATAATAGTAAAGGTAAAGATATTTTCCAGCACAGGGTGAAATCAGTATGTACATTATAATCATCTCATATCGTCATTAATGTAAATTTTATATAAAACTAGGTAAAAGGCACGGCTGGATTTTGAACAGCATCCTGAGTCGTAGCTGGACGCCGTGGACAGACGGCCAATGACGCTGCCGGGGTGTGTACTGTCAAAGAAAATAATGTATTCGTATTTTAAAGACGTGGCGCGGCGCCGAGCTTTTTGTCCAGTGTGCGACACCCTTAAGGCTTATTTAATTTAATAGGATATTAATTTATTTTGAATAATAGTAAATAGCTGCTGATTTAAATACAGCATTAAAATAGGTATTACTCCTTGTAGAAAAAACACCATTTCCTTATAGAATTAAAACAATTTATTAAAATTAATAACTAAAATAATAACAGCTTTTTTAAAATACAGTAATATAAATAAGGATGTCCTTAAGCTTTAAAGATGACTAATATAAATAAATATTATTATAATAATTAACAATAGAAATAATTGATTTTTATAAATAAATAAAAAAATATAAAAAGTCATTTTTCTTATAGAAAAAAAACAACAATTTACAAATATGGCTTTATAGTAAAGATCATAATAGCTCATTTTAAAATAATTTATCCTTTTCCTCACAGATTTTCTAAAAATATTACTATAAACCTGAAATATTCATTTTTATTATTATTATCAACATTCATTTTTTTAAATAAAAACAATAATAATGGTAGGTCATAAAAAATAAGGCATTTACAAATATGGCTTTTAATTATACAATAAATAATACTACTCTACTACTACTACTACTAATAATAATAATAATAAATTAATGTAAAAATACAGTAATAAGCATGTTCTTATAGAAAAACATTTAAAAATATGACTACTATAAATATTATATTATTATAAACAACAACAGCAATAACCAATATTTTAAAAATATATATATAGTAATAAAATTGGTATTTATAGAACAATATTTTTCTTGCTTGAAAGTGTATAACATTTTGTATAACTTTCAATTTTACAGTGTCCTTGTAACAGGTGACAGTTACTGTAGTAATAACTATAAATTATGCATAATTACATGCAACTACTAACTAACCATAAAATCACACCCTAAACCTAACCCTATAGTAAGTACATGTAGTTAATAAAAACTGTAACATAGACCTTAAAATAAGTGCAATCAGTATTTTCACTAATAACCAGTCAGCTGCAGCCATTACAGTTTCTATATTAGTTAACACCTCGGTGTTATGCATAATATATAAATCCCACGAAAAACAAGAAACTGTGGCCAAAGTAATGATTTTTGAAAATAATGTTTAAAATAAAATGGCAATATCACACCCACCAAACACCGTGTGGCCTGCCACTTCAGTTATGCAACGTCTGCATCCTCAGTATAATGAGAGGTTGATAAACACCCACCTGAAGTGTCTTCAGCTGCTGGGCCTGCAGTGTTGTGGAGGAGCCTATCAGCTGACTGGCTGAGCTCACAGCTATCACAGGCTTCCCTACTGCCGTCACCATTTTGATTTGCGTAGGCTGGGCCTTCCCATCCCCTGTGCCCTGGGTAGTGGCGGGCTTGTTCCAAGAATGGGGCAGAGCCAACATAATAGGCTGCCCTGTTTTACTGAGGCCGGCAACCAAGAGTTTTTGGCCCTCTGGCTTGAGCACAGCGGTGCCTGGAGGCTTGCCATCCGCAGCAGGGGAGCTGGCCACTTTGTTGATGATGAGCTGGTGGTTGGCTGGGACCGTAACGGTGGAGATTTTGGAGAGATTTTGAGTCACTGCAGGGGTGGTGGTTTTGGCAGGGGTGGTGGTGGTTGTGGTGGTGCCAGCAATGAGGACAGAGGGGGCGAGGAGGAGTTGAGTTCCCGTGCTGGTGCTAGACTGAGCATCCGTGGAGGTGGAGGTCATCTGCATAGACGTGGTGGCTGGACACAGGCTGACGATTTCGGGCACCTCTGTTTCCATAGGAACCTGTGCTGGCTCTGGTTCAGATTGGGGAGGGGTAGGAGGCGGAGGAATAGCGAGGTGCTCGGCAGGGAGTTCCTCTTCCATCGGGATAGCTTCTGTATCCATAATCTCATCAGGCAGGAGGCTGTTGAGCTCAGGTGACACCACATCCATTGTGCACAAAGATACTCAAAACACACTAGAGGGGAAAAAATGAATTCTTAAATATATAAAAAGAACAGAAACATTCACAAGCAGGATGAGAATAAAATCACTGATAAAGTATAAATGTACAGTAAGTACTAAGTACAACCATTCAAAAGTTTGGAGGCGGTAAGATCTTTTAATGTTTCTGAAAGAAGTCTCTTATGCTCACCAAAGCAGCATTTATTCAGTTTAAAATTAGACATTATTTTATGAAATAATTATAAATAATTTTCTATTTTAACATTTTAAAATTTCATACATTAAAGATTATTTGATTAATTGAAAGTTAAAAAAATAATAATAATAATACTGACAACAGTGTCAAAAAAAATGAGCAATTTCTTTCAAAACAAAAAAATAAAATATATTTTTTTTATTCTAGCCGACCCCAAACTTTTGAGTGGTAGTGTAGCTTGTGTAGGATTTAGGCATGTCAATTTGCATAAATTCCTATCATCAATCATTGCTTAAATTAACTATCAATTAATCATTTTACCTCTTAAATGCTAAGGGTAAGTTCACTGACAACGATGTACTAAAATACAGTTTTCACAACACTGTTGTCGTGTAAATGAATGCCCAAAATACATAAAAAGTTTTCAGTTAAAAACTGTGTCATGTAAACACCCTAAGTTATCATCAGTTACTTAACACCCACTAGCTTAACTAACACAAAATAGGTGTTGTTTTAAAGCTTAGAAGCATGGCTTTACAGTGAGTATAGGGAATATGAATATCACTTAAGTGCTTTCAATTTGTGGACATATTAGAAGAGCTCAATTTTCATAGCTTGAAAAAATAATTGCTTTATATGAAAATGTGATCTGTAAAATCATACTACATAACAGATAGACTTGTTAAATATCGCTGAAAAGGTCTCAACTAGCAGAATACGTCAAGCATATTTGTTTCAGTAACACTATTTTAGGGTTCAATTCTCTCTATTAACTAGTTGCATATTAGCATGCCTATTACTAGGATATTGGCTGTTTTATTAGTACTTAATACTCAAACGCTACAAAAATTACCTTACTAACTATTAATACGCTGTAAATTAGGAGAGGCAAAAGTCGTAGTTAATAGTGAATTTGTTCCACATACTAAAATGTTACCTTTGTTTCAGTCAGAGACCAAATTATACAGAGTATTTGTATGAAAACCTGCCCAGATGCATGTGTAAACAGTATACACATGATGCTTTTGGGGCACGTTTTGTAACTTCACAAAACATTAGTAAATCACAGTAGACTTTATTTAGAGCAGGTTGTCTCAAATAAGCCCAAACGCAACTTAAGATAATGCGCAATCATGGCGCAGGGTTTACCAACGTCATTTAAAAGTTCAACCACTGAAAACTGGATTTTGGGTGTGTTTATTCACTGATTTATTTTGTATTAAAGAGGAAGGGATGATCATGTTCATTCACAATCCACGACAAATGTTCAAGACTGAAAAGTGATGAACAGTCTTTAACTTTCTTTTCATAATATAAATAAATGCTTAAAATATCCTATCATGCTTGTTCTGCAAGTTTGTAAATAAAAATGTGAATGAAAACAGAAGCTATTAAATGTCTTTTTTAATGGATTATGACGGATATTTTATGATCCTAATGCGACCCCTGATATATACAGATTCAATGAAGAAGAAAATAAAAAGTGACGGATAATATCTATATATTTTAAAGTTGGGGGACAATACAAATATGCCCTTTTCATTTATAAAAGTTGAATTTCACAGGATTAATGCCTTTTTTACCATTCACGCAATAATAAACATGACCACTTCAGCCTTATAAACATGTCTAGACAGCATTTATGAAAACTGAAAAGTACCATACTAAGAACAAGATTACCAACTTTGTTAATAATATACATTTATATATACACATAACTTACATTACAATATCCACACATAAAGACCGCAGCAGGAATTAAAGTTTATTTTTTCCAATATATCGTATCAAGCACTATCACTATCAGTTATGACACATTTTGCTAGTCAGCTGGCGGGCCATTCAAATGCCCATGTTTACTAAACGCTGTACACACTGCGAGTGACGCGACCGCTCCCGTCCCATTCCAATCCCTCCACAGTCTCCGGTGTTGACGGCGTTCATCGCGTCGCGTCCAGTGTAGACGAGCTGTTTATGCTCAACTGCTATGTGGCTAACTAGCACAAGAGCTAACCAGCAGTTCCATGTTAAGAACAGCTGTCACAGCAAACATTAACTAGCCATAAAACGGACAATCTTCAAATAATGACAGCAGTTATAAGAATAAGATTCTGTGGTTTAAACAACCACAATGTAACAACACTTTTATGCATGTGTTTAATCGCTAAACGTGACATTTACCGCCGTTTTATACACCGTGAAACAACAGCAGGCCTCTTTGTGCATGCCTGAGAATAACAATATGCGATTAATCCTTTACCTCAACAGTTAATTCAGTGAAAGACTGTCAGTTTCACGTCAGGTGGAGTTTGTTGATATTCGACGCGCCTGCTTTCCTGTCTATTCTGTTACCATGGAAATATCGATATTTACAAGACAAAGCGCAGCACGAGAGTTATTGTAGACTGGGATGTCTGCCCCTTGAATTGAGTCCTTTTAATGGGAGTTTAACACGCGCTGCGTTTCTATTTCAGGCCGTGTTGGATTTCGAAAGATCCGCCATTTTCATCTCGTCATCAGTTCGGACACGAGAAACAGAAGAAGAAAAAACAACTTGATTTATTGTTTGGTCAGAGTTAGAGCACAAGGGGGAGCAAAGTATAAACAAATGACGTTATTTGAGAATTAAAACTATTAGTCGGTCACTGTTCGATTCAAACCCGTATAACTCGTTCTTCATTGGAACAAAAAAAAGTTACTTGTCAGAATGACAGCCTCACCATTCAATATCATTGTATAGGTTTCATAGAGTGAAAATGAATGGTGATTGACTAAAGCTGTTATTCTGCCTAGACAAAGGAAAAAAGAACAACGAGAGTAAAAAAAAAAAAAAATGTGAAATAAAAATGTGATATTAAAGAGTTTCCCACAAACAAAAGCCACTTATCTACTCTCTTAGTCTTAATGGCGAATATATTTATATAAAAAGAGAGCTTAGAAAACTAAGTAAATTAAATACTTTTCATTATTTGAATTATTGCACACTGTGCAAACATAAAACAAAAAATAAGTGTCCTAAGCATCAACAACAACACAAAAAGGGGGCACTTCCAATTATATATATAATTAGAGAGAGAGAGCTAATAACATACTAATAAACCAGAGACTATGTATCCATATAAGATGACAGGCGCGTCGGGCCAGCTCGCTGTCATTCACTGTCAGGTATAGTAGCCTCAGGTGCTAAGCAGTTAGCCACTATTAACTCTCCTGCAACGCTTCATCCCTAGTAATAACCTTTGGCTATATTTGGTTGATGATGCAGAAGATCAGCAAACATTAACAGCGCTCTTTTGTGATCACAGCTGGGTGTGTGTGTGTGTGACGCGGACGGACATCAGCTGACACTACACTGTTAGCAGCTCGGCTAACTAGCTGCGATCATATTGCCCCTCGCTGAACACCCACCGAGCTTAAAGCACTTCTTACACTTGCTCGAGATGAGTGTCGAGACGCTCTTCTGAAATCCTCAACGCTTTCCACTCGATCACGCACTGTTAGATCCAACTCGGTGCTGCATCGTGTCGATCATCCGCTCTCAGACGAAGACGATTGTTTAAAATACCGCGCCGAGCGCCATTTCACCTCTAACATCCCATAATCAAGCCACGCCTTCATAGGAAACAACAAATGACGTCACGCCACAACTTCCGTCCGTGCAGGGTCCTAGGATCCTACATATGCACGCAGAAAGTTAAATGGATTATGACCAAACATTTGCATTACCATGTCAGGCTGTTTAATTTAATTCTAAATACAAATTCAGGGTTATTGTTCGAGTAAATTACGCACAAGGCCCAGTTAACATGCCGTATCTATCAGTTAAGATATGACATCAGCATCGCTTATAAAGCATTAAACATACAGCAAACAATAAACGTGTTATTTTTAAGGTAAGGACAAAGAGTGCTAATAATAAAAGAAATATTGATGTAGCCATCTGTATCATATTTTAAAAACAATGGCAATGACAAATTATCAGAAAGTGACCAATTTCACCATATATTACAATGCATTTGATTTAATTTATATAAAATATTATATTATATTTAAGTAAATATAGCATCACATGTTGTTTCCGTAAACATTTAGGTTGTTAACTTATAGCTATGAATCTACTAAATCTATCATTTTATATTAAATCATATTATATCATCACCATAAATTAACATTTATTTTATTTAATTAGTATAAAATATTATTTTATTTTATTATTTGTGTAAATAAAATATAGCATTACATATTGTTGCATAAAATTTATATAGACATTTAGACATTATTATATTAATTATATTATGTTATGATGTAGACATATGTATCATATTTTAAAAACAATGACAAATTATCAGAAAGTGACTAATTTTACCATATATATTAACATTTATTTTTTTAGATTTAATTTATATAAAATATTATTATATTATATCTGAGTAAATAAACATATAGCATTAGATGTTGTTGCCATAAAAATGTAGGCTGTTTACTTATAGTTATGAATCCACTAAATCAAGTGCTTTTATATTGTATTATATTTTATTATATTATAACATTTATGTGATTTAATTCATACAAAATATTTTATTATATAATTTATGTAAATAAAATATAGTATGACATGTTGTTGGCATAAAATTTAGATATTATTATATTAATTATATTATATTATATTATATTATATTATATTATATTATATTATATTATATTATATTATATTATATTATATTATATTCTGCTGCAGTTTCCCTTCTCTGCAGCCACTTGCACTTTGGCACTCGTCTTTATGTTTGTTTCCATTCATAGACGTGAAATGGGTATGGTTTTAGTATAGGCCTACATCATTTAACTGTTTCAGACAGAATATTACAGAGCTGAAGCCTAGTGCTCAAAGAGAGTAATGATCCGACGTCTGAAAATGAGAATAGTCTGGCACCAAAGAGCAGTTATTTTGAGCCTTCTGAGGAAGATTTGTTGTACTCTATTGTTCGCAAAATACAATGATGTCATCATTGAACAATAATACCGTTTTAGATTTCAGATTTTAGAATTAGATTTCAATAATTATATTAATATTAAATATTATTGAAAGGTATCTTAAAGCATTACAGGGAAATCTATTTTATGTTATATTGGGGCCCCAGGGTTGGCTGACAGTCTGAGTGGGAAGGTGCAAACGTCGAAAACCGCTGCTCTGGGCACATTAGAAAAAGGACACAAACGCTAAAAGAACAAATTTAATTGATTTACATTGAGTAAAGCGAAAACCCGAAGGCCCTCTACTGGTCAGGGATGTGCAGTTTCCCTCAGGGTGATTGAGTGGCGCCATCTGGTGGTCCGCCGCATGTGTTGTTGTTTGAGTGTCTAGGAAAATGGCGTCCGGCGTGAGGCAGGAGCTCGCACAGCTGATGAACTCTAGTGGGTCTCATAAAGATCTAGCTGGGAAGTATGTATTTTCAAGTCATTACCAGCATTGTTACTTACTATATGTTTGTTGCGTGGATGTATTATTGTGAAGGTTTTTCCCATATGAAAGCTGTAATGCTGCGGATGAGATGACTACAGGCTAACATTAGCTAGCGTGAGGATATGGAGTACTGATGATACCTGTCAACATGCCTACATTTGTTTGATAACAACCTAAATAAATTATATCAGGTTCATTCTAATAAGTGGTTATTGGTTAGTCGCTATTAGAGTCATTTATAAATAATCGTATGATAGTGTATTTAAGGATTTATTAGCACATTTTGCAAGTGCTGGAGTAATGTTAGTAAGTTAACTTAAGAAACACTTAATAACTAAATTAAAGACCACGTGAAATCAGAATTGGATGTCTTTTATGTTCGAGTTAATTTATATCTTGTGTGCACCCAAAGGTTGACCATATGATATTTCGTATGACAGACGCAACATTGTAAAGTCTTCATTCGTTTCTGGTTAAAAAAAAAAGACCAAAAATACTGATGACTAAGCTTGCATTCAGGGGCGTATCTACAGTTTTGTCCTATCAAATGTTCTAGAATGAGCATGCCCCGCCCCCAGCACCACCTGCCTCTGACTAGCGAGTAGCAAGTAACAAAATATGCAGCCACTTTAAAAAAAAAATTTGTTATCAATCTAGTAAAAATATGGCTGTGTTATCTTGCAAGAAAATTGTCTAAATAATAGTCTGATGAATGTGTTTTTTCTGACAGATACCGTCAAATATTAGAAAAGGCTCTTCAGTTTACTGATGCAGAACAACTTGAGGCAATGAAAGCATTTGTGGAAGCGAGTAAGTACACTAGTATTCAAGTACGCTATTCTGATCATATAAATCTGAATAGAATCAGCTTAAAATGTTTTGTATGGAACTGCTTTATTACATTGTTTTGATGAGCGCCCCTATTTCACACATTTGCACAGTGGTCAATGAAAACGTCAGCCTGGTCATATCCAGACAGCTGTTGACAGACTTTTGCTCACACCTTCCAAACCTACCAGAAGGCACGGCAAAAGCTGTGTGTCACTTCACTCTGGAGAAGATTCAGCCCAGAGTAATCTCATTTGAAGAACAGGTATTGGTCATGACAAATGCTCTCAACCCAGTGCTGGAAGCATATGAATCATGTATAAGCAAATCTCATGCACTTGCAGGTGGCTTCGATCAGACAGCATCTAGCCACAATCTATGAGAAGGAGGAGGACTGGAGGAACGCCGCTCAGGTTCTCGTGGGTATCCCGTTGGAGACGGGTCAAAAGTAAGCTCACTTTTCTCTTGGAACAAACTTGTTGTTTACATTTGCATGTCACCCAAAACTGATGATGATATATTTATGTTCTTGTTGTCTGTTTTTCTGATTTTATAGACAGTACAATGTGGACTACAAATTGGACACTTACCTGAAAATCGCTCGTCTTTATTTAGAGGATGACGACCCAGTTCAGGCTGAGGCCTACATCAATCGAGCATCTTTACTTCAGAACGAATCCACCAATGAACAGCTGCAGATTCACTACAAGGTGCACCATCAGTTGTCTGATTTTTGTCCTTTTATAATATTCTAATTGGCCAATGGCCTTTATTGGCCCCTAAAGCTTACTAATAAACTTAAAGACAGTAGTCATATATATATATGTTTTCTTATTTTTATATAAAAAATATTTTCATAAATGTTTAAATGAATGTATTTTATATATACTAAATAATAATTTATACATTAATAACAACTTTTTTAATGTAAATAAAATGTATATATTAATTATAATATATTCATATTTTTAATTCATCAAATATATATTTACAATTAAAATATATTTAATTATATAAAATGTTTATAGAATATTTGGATCATAGTTTACACATTAATATAAAATATTTTGTAAATAAAAATGAAATGTTTGTAAATTAAAATGCATTAAAAATATAAATACATTATTATGCTTAAACTTCTATAGTTACTTGATGTTACTGTAATCTATTTAGCAATAATGGTTGTTTGATTGAAATAATTAAAATGAGAGCATTTTATTACATTAGCCTAAATAATTAAGTTCTGTAAATCACTAACTTGACAGTGTGTGATCCTGTAATATTTGTCTGCTTTATTATTATTGTGAAACTGTATTATATTCATCATGTTTTGCAGGTATGCTATGCCAGAGTTCTGGATTATCGGAGGAAGTTCATTGAGGCAGCTCAGCGCTACAATGAGCTTTCTTACAAATCCATCGTCCATGAGACTGAGCGTCTGGAAGCCTTGAAGCATGCGCTTCACTGTACTATACTGGCCTCTGCAGGTACCGTTAATACATTAAATTACTAATGCTAAGCCACTGGAACTTCGGTTAGCCAGTTTCAACCTCATTTGAAGCTGGTCGCATTATCTAATCAGTTATTAATGTGTCCATAAGGTCAGCAGCGCTCTCGTATGTTGGCTACTCTCTTCAAGGATGAGCGCTGTCAGCAACTTGCCGCCTATGGCATCCTGGAAAAAATGTACCTGGATCGAATCATTCGGGGAAACCAGCTGCAGGAGTTTGCTGCCATGCTGATGCCACATCAGAAAGCCACCACAGCCGATGGTATTATTTATTATTGGGAGTCTGAATGATTATTACTATAGTACCATAATTTGTTTGTGATCTTTTCTAGGGAATGGCAATGACTAATACTTGTCTAATGCTTTCAGGTTCAAGCATTCTAGACCGAGCAGTCATTGAGCACAACCTCCTGTCTGCTAGCAAACTGTACAATAATATCACGTTTGAAGAGTTAGGAGCGCTTTTGGAGATTCCACCTGCAAAGGTACAGCTGTGTTGACTGACTTTGTTAGGAAACTTCTAATACATAAGTGCATGTTCAAAACCTTTATATATAGAGAGAAAAGGTTAAGCTTTTGTAATATTCTATGGATTTCATGCTGATATAAACATCTTTTCACAGGCAGAAAAGATAGCGTCACAAATGATTACTGAGGGCCGCATGAATGGATTCATTGACCAGATAGATGGTATTGTCCATTTTGAAAGTAAGTTTGGTTTTTGACTGAATGTGTTTGATGAAAACTCTATAGCCATGAATACAATTTAAGAGGCTTACAAATAAGACATCTCTTATTTCGAACAGCACGAGAGCCGTTGCCCACCTGGGACAAGCAGATTCAGTCACTGTGCTTCCAGGTGAACAATCTCCTGGAGAAGATCAGTCAGGCAGCACCGGAGTGGACGGCACAAGCCATCGAGGCACAGATGACACAATAAGCCCTGTTGAAAATCTTTTGTCTACAACACTTAGCTTTCTATCCTCTCAACTGAAAAGCAGACAACTCATGGCGCATATAAATTAATGTTCTGTTAAGCTTTACTTTTCTGCTTGAGGTTAATATTTTCATAGTTACAGTCTGTGAGTATCCAATAAACGTGAACATTTCTTTGTGCCTCAACAATGCTGTCTTCAATTTGCTTCATAGATTTGACGCTATAAACAACCATTAAATGGTAAATGGACTGCATTCATATAACGCTTTCAACAGACCCTTGGTCACCAAAGCGCTTAACATATTGCCTCACATTCACCCATTCATTCACTCATTTATACACAGACGGTGGTGTCAGCCATGCAAGGTGCCATCCAGCTCGTCGGGAGTAGCTGGGGTTAGGTGTCTTGCTCATGGACACCTCGACACTTGGTCAGGTGGAACCACCAACCTTCCAGTTTGTTGACAACCTACATGAACCAATGAGCCACTGCCGCTGAAATAGGGGGACATTTTAACCAAAATGCCCCCCTATTTCATGTTTGATTTCAGTGGCAAAAGATAATATCATTGCATAGTGAAATACTACAAACCTTGTGAAAGACAGTAGCAATTAATTTCAACTTTGCAAAGGTCTCAAGTTCAATGAAAGTTGGCAAAAAAAAGTGGTCCGGGGGAATGTAAAGACTTGCACAAGACCAGTGCTTCTGACAGCAGAGAAAAACATGCTTCTAAACATTTGCTTAATTATCAAAATGCAAATGGTTTTCATTGAGAAAAAGTTTAATATAATAATATCCTGATCAGATGTTTGTATTTTGAGGTACGGGTCTTATTATTACTTTCTTATTTTCATGAAATAAAGAAAATGCACTGAACGGTAGTCAAATCTGAAATGTTTGTTAGTTGAAATCATTTTTAATCATAAACTAATGTTCCCAGGATTTTGTTAGACAACTATTAATTATGTTTTTTAATAGGCAGAATTCTTACTGGGACTTCATTCATATTCCATTTTCTTTTCCAACTTTGTTACTGTGAGTAATTGAACATTAATCATTTCAAAATTGGTAGTCTATGAGTTCATGGACATCTACTGGTCATTAAGAATACTGGGCCATGGCCTAACATTGGCAGCACGGTCCTTAAACGCCTACATGAGTTCCAGGTCTTCCTGAAGCCTGAGACGTGTACTTTCCCTCAATCTTCTGTTCAGTTCCTAGGATATAACATCAGGGAGTCAAGAGAGCATGAAGATGAACTTCAAATGGGGTTCCTCCATGGGATCAGGCTTAAGGAGTGAGGCATGGAAGGTGGGGAGAATTCTATATTGTGAGGGTAACTAACTCATAGGTGACTGTATTGACTTGACAGAAATCAGGGAAGGGACCAATGTATCTGGGACTAAGTTTCTTGCTTGTCAGGTGCAGCTTGATGTCTCGTGTGGAGATTCACAACTGCCTGGGCTGTTAGGTGGGAGTATTGGTCCACCAACCATCGGCATGGTCCTTCTGGCAGTGCATTGCCCACTGAAGATGATGGTGATCTGCATCCCAGGCCCTGTCGCTTTCCCAGAACCAATGGGTGATTGACGGTACCTCAGACGGTTCCCCATATCACAGGAATGGGGGGCTGGAAGCCTACCTGGCCACCAGAAACAATCCTGTAGCAGCGAGAGAGTTTGATTAGTCCCTGGGTGACTAGTGCCCACTGAATTAAAGACAGGATGCAATAAGATTTGAGAATGTACGTGTGGTTAGGTGGACACACCGGCTGAGTGGGTTCAGAAGCATTGGCTTCGGCAATCCTTTCATCCAGGGACCACGGGATTGGCTGACTATGAGGCTAGATGGGATAACTGGTTCAGGATTCTCTGGAGTCTCGTCTGGAGGAGGAGTCATGATATTGCATCTGCCTTTACATTCTTGGTTCCTGGGCGATAGGAAATCTTGAAATCAAAAAGTGTGAAGAATAAGGTTCATTTAGCCTGGCAGGGATTCAGTCTTTTAGCCTCACAGAGGTATTCTAGGTTCCGAAGGTCAGTTAGTACCATGATAGAATGACGGTCTCCCTCCAGCCAATGCCTCCATTCCTCCAAGGCCAGCTTGATGGCAAGAAGCTCCTGGTTGGCGTCATTATAACTACGTTCTGCCGGGGTGATCTTTCTGGATAAGGTGACACATGTATTGAGTTCTGATGGTCTCCCCTACTGCTGCAATAGGACCGCTCCTATCCTGGTTATAGATGCATTTACTTCCACTGCAAATGGTGTCTCAGGGTCAGGATGAATAAGCTGAGCGCTGCTAAAGGTGTCCTTTCTGCATGGCTTGTTTGGCCACTGGGTTTCAGGACAGAGACTTGGGTCTGTGAGTGGAGAGGCAATGGAATTCCCAGGAATAGCTGTAGTTCCTTTACTGTGGTGGGAATGGTCCAGGTGTGTACTTCATCCACTTTCCCCTCATCCATCTGGATGCTGTTTTCACTGATGGAACTAAATAGAAGACTGATTGAAAGTACCTTCAGGAAGATCTGGAACTCACATAGATGTTGAAGGACCTCTGAAACGTGCTGGTGATGCTTAGCCATGGCCAGTAGGTGTCATAAAGTTCCACTCGTGAGCTGGTAACAGACGTCTCCTGATATGAAGTTGCCAAATGGCCCAGAGTCATTGTAGTTGATAACTGTAAAAAAAAAAAAACATCAATAAGGTATACAATAGTAGTGAGTAAACTATATTTAACATTTGGACTGTGAATGAAAGTCTTCACGGGACAAGGAGGTCAGAATGGACATGCCAGAATGATGTACAAAGAGAGCATTATGGTTCAGCCTTCATTGTCACTCAGCCGGTGAAAGTTGGGCGAGATCAATTTGCATGGGCTTGTGATCTGGCACTAATGTGCTGGCAAACTCTGGCTGGAGATTGTATAAAGAGGACTGCTGTATATTGTTTAACTTATATGTATTCTGTGTACTGTAAGTATTGTACCTCTAAGTCTTGAAAAAAAGGAAAAAAAAGAAAACCTGCATACATCTAGTAGGCAAGGTTTGGGTTAATCAACCGAGAGCTGGGTATATGTGATGGTAAGTTAATCTTGCTTTCTGGAATACCCCCAGAACATACAGACATCAACTATATAAACAATACAGATCATTTATTAGACACTACATCCCAAAATGGAGAATACAGCATCCAGAGCGTGTAGTTAGAGAAAAAAAATATATACAGTAAACAAATGTAGCAATTTTCTAGCAATTAAAAGTATAGTAGTAAGATATATTTTATACTGTATGTACTGCAAGTATTGTATTGTATTAATTATTATATAGTACTATTGAATGTATGTATTCAGCTTTGCATAGGCTACTGTAAAACTGCGGTAGTCCAACTGCAAAAGCCCAAAATAAAAAGCAAAGTACACCTTAAAAAGCTGTGCATCTGTAAAATCAAAGTCAATGAAAGAGTCTTTCTGCCTCAGTATCATGCCTTCATGCTGGGTCTTGCCTGTGGATTCTGTCCAGATCACAGGCAATGTTGCAAATGTTGCAAAGGGAAGAACCATCTGGTTTGCTGGTTTCAGCTTTGACAACCCTCCACGCTCTTTCTCGTCCTCATGCTCCTCCTCGTCCACCCCCTTAAATGTACCCCCTCTTCCTCTGCCTCTTAGATATTTTCCATCCATTGTCTGTGTCAACATTCAGTTGATTACATCATTAGAAACAAGTGTGAAAAATGTTGAGTCATTGTGTATAATCAACTGTGTTACTGATGTGTTATTGACGTTTGCTGCGCGTGTTTACCATTTTGCAACACAAGTGCATCACAGTGCAAAATGAATTTTAGTGAGAGAGAATGTGCGAGAGATTTGTAGATAATGTCTAATTGCCTGAAATTGTTTAAGCTTTTGCAGAAAGAGTGATTTTATAAAAATAAAAAAAATGTTTAGGCCATTAAGCATTTGTTTCAGAGAATAGGGTTTGGAGTGCAGTCTTAACAATTGTGAAAAATTGTGAAAGACACATGGGGGAGACAATCAAGAGGATAACAACAAGAAAACTACAAAAGGACTACAAAGATGGCAGACAACAGGAAGTATCAAATGTTCAGGGACAAACACAGAGAACATGACAAAAAGAATCAAAAACATTGACACAAATAAAAGAAATAATACACTTTAATACACACACAGATAAAACTTGAGCTGATATACCCTCAGTCACCTCAGATACCAAATACAGACATTGCTTGTAAAATTAATATCAGTATAGATGCAACAGATTTAACAAAACTATGATTCCCTACTATAATTGAATCTAGTAGATTACACATGTTAGAGAATTACATTAAAAAGTAAGCAAATAAATCAAATTTAGAAGAGAAACTATTTTGTGAAGATCAGAGTAAATCAGACAATCTGTGTTTACACACTTTTTAAAGGTACACTATGTAGGATTTTTAGGATTTACATTTTTGTTATTTGTATTTAGTCAAACTGAAAGAAACATGTTTAATCCATGATTTTCGATTAGACCAATATAATGCACTTTAAATAAATGACATGGTCTTTTCACATTTTTCCGTGCAGTAGAGGTTGAGTGTCAGCTGTTTCCCCGTAATTATCTGACGATTTAAATGCGTCTGAAAATTGATTTAGTTGCTCTGGGTTTGCTTTATCAGATGCAGCCTGAAATGTTGATTGTGAGATTTTTGACGGAACCCCTTCCAGCTGTTGTTGCTGTGTTTCTGAAACTTTGTGTTGTGGGGTTGCCAGCTGCTGTGGTTCTGATGAAACAAGCACAACACACTCCTGCTGAGGATTAAGATGTAAAAATGATTCGATGTTGTCTATTTGTTCCCGTGCTCTTATCTTTGCCTTGTCTTCAGCCAGGGTTTTCAATTCCTTTGTTATATAGAGGTCAGTCTCCTCCAGCAGAAACTCATTATACTGATAGGCAAGTGGTTGCATGCAGTGAGATTGTCTTATTGCTGAGAATGTCCAAATTACACTTACTCCGAATAAAACTAAAATGGCGATCTCCTTAAAAAGAAATAAATGTGAATTAATTGCGAGATAACAGGCACAAGTTGAGTTACTACAGCTACTTTCTGTAATTCAAAATGTTATATTTAACTTAATAAGACATAAAAATCATGCGCTTATTATGACGTTATTATTTAGATTTTATCATCAAAACACTAGCTACCACAATATTTTATTTAGTCTTAGTTGTTTTTGTTTTTTTGTACAATGTACACTAGACTTGCCATGATATAATAATTGCCAAATGCAACACAGCTTAATTCTAATTGTATGGTATTATCTAATTGGTATGACAACATGGTTTTATATAGTTAATTTAAAGGTGCATTATGTAATATTTTTTGCAGTAAAATATCCAAAAACCACTAGGCCAGTGTTATATATTTTGTTCAGCTGAGTACTTAAAATATCCCAAATGTTTCCAACTATTTGTAGATTGTGAGAAAATTGCTATTTTAACCGAGGAACCAGGACATCTGAGCATAGCGTCTGAGGGAGTCGCCTGTCAATTGCGTCATATCTGCGTTACCCTCGGTTTCCGATTATATTTGGCAGAAACGCTTTACTCTTACTGCAGTGTGAACAAGTGTCATAGCAGCCGGCGAGCGAACCCGCAGAGTAACGTCATAACATCATTTTCAACACACTCAAATGTATCTAATATGATAAACAGAGCTAGGTTACCTCATACTCATGACCGGAAAAGCAGAAATAGCGGCGACGCCCGGCGACTGTGTCCCGTCATAATAAAAGTCCTGCTACTCAAGAGGCGTGTGTTGTTCCTCTCATTAACAATCGCTCCTGCTGCTTTGCTCAGCTCCACAACACTCGCCCCTGCTCTGCTTCATACTACAGTAACGTTAATAACCGCATCCATCAACATGATCTCTGCCCGAGTCCTATCCATAGGTTCTATCCCGATTCTTTTCCACCGGCTGTGAGGTGAAGGACACATGTTCCAAGATGCTGCGCTCAAACTTGGCATCATCAAACTACGCCTTTGTTTTGAACAGGCGCCCTAGCGGACGGAAAAGTTGCATAGTGTACCTTTAATTCTGAACTCAATTATGTAAATCCAAATATTAATTCATCAGATATGAAACTGAATTTTTTTTTTTTTATTCACACAATTAAAGGAATAGTTCATCCAAAATGATGGAAACAAAATGCCTGTGTTGAAAGATCAATGAATTGCACGTGTCTTCTTGGGTCCTTTGTAGAAACGAGTGAGTATTTGAGGCTTTAAAAACCAAATACATTTGATTAATTAGTTAATTCAATTATTAGTCAGGCAGGCCGGAGTGTCTGTTGATAGGGTACATTTATCCCTTTCTGATGAGGAGATTGCAATTTAGCACTCCATTCCAGTGCTGTGATTGGCTGCTGGTATCATAGGGGGCACACACCGCGGATGCTTCTCAATACTCAAATTGATGCTTCACATCTCAATTCTCTAGGGAACTTAAAAAAACAATCACATGACAAAAAGGTAAATTTCAAAATAAAAGACATAAAGCATGAAACAAAACCTATGGGCAGCTCCTGACACCCTAATGAAACACCCACCGAAAAACACAAAAAAATCCAGGAGGGTGGTGGAGCGGAAGCAGTCTTAGGGGAGCAATGGAGAGCCAGGCCCATGAAGTAGGAGAAGACCTGGATAATGGCTTGGACTCTGGAGCGGTGGCAGGCCTCGACCACACAGCAGTGGTGGGACTGGGCTGTAGAGCAGTGGTGGGCCTGGGCCATGGAGCACTGGCAGACTTGGTCCTTGGAGCAGTGGCGGGCTAAGCTCCGCATCCCCCCCCCGGTCATCATGTCAGGGGGCTCTTGCATGGTGGCCATGACATTACTTGGCTCTGATGTGGAGGCCATGACGGCTGGAGACTCTGGCATGGCGGTCAAGACGGCTGAAGACACCGGTGTGGCGGCCATGACGACTGGAGAACAGCTAAAGACATGGCTTGAGACTCAGGCTTGGCGGACATGACATGAAGAGGCTCAGGCTTGGCAGGCATGATGTAAATAGACTCTGGCTTGGCAGGCATTACGTAAACAAGATCTGGTATGGTAGGCATGACACGAACATGCCCTGGCGTGCTGGCTGTGGTGTGCACTGCAGGATTGCTTATCCACAATTCCCACAGTAAACGAAGAACGGCTCAGCAAAAGTGCACAGTCAATGTATTGTTACTAAATATTGTCATTGTAGGCCTACATATTTCTGTCCATTATGTTTTATATATTATTTTATATTCTCTATTAAATGTTATATTTGGGTTTAGGGGTAGGGTTATGGGATCAAAAATGTATTTATGAAAAGAAAACTAAACAAGTGTACAATATGTTTCAACTTACAATTGTATACAACTATACAATATGTTTCTTTAGCTATAGATATGTAAAAATTATTGTTTTAGTTGTTATCAGTATGTAATATGTTATCATATTGTACGTTTCAGCATCTACCCAAACGTTCATAAATCTATGTTTTGTACTTGTAAATGTTACATACTAATACCTACATATTGACATTGATACCAGGCTGGTCTGTCAGTTGCGCTATAGAATCCTCATCTGATGGTATTGGATGGTATTAGCATCCTTATTTGATGGCATTTGTTTTTGCTAGTCCATCAAGAGCCAATCAAAATGTAGAAAACTTTTCCCCACTGTTGCAGTCAGAGAGAGGCCCCGCCATAAAACTGGCCCCTAGAATATGCTGTTCACTATTTGTTTATGTTTTAGATCACATGAGGGACTCTGGAGCCCCTAAAATAAAATGGTGATGTTTGTTGGAATATAGATATAGCAACTGTTGTTGTCAAGTAAGAGTTATTAAAAATATTCACCCTCTTATATCTTCCCTCATAACCAGTATAACCGGTACCTTACCTTCTACTGTGGCAAGCCTAATGTACACTGTTTAAATAAATAAAATAGCATACTTACTCGTGACAAACTTTTCTTAGTTTGGATATCTGTTGCTTCTGCAGGGGTTTGTAAAACTTTGCAAAAACTTTGCTCAAAAGAAGGCAAGGTAGAATTAGTTGTTGCAAGGCACGCATACCAGTCCCCATCAATCAGTACTGTAGTTATCCACAGGCACGCTACAGTGAATGCTTTAATTATTGACATTAAAAGAATAGTGATCTTGCATTGTATTCCTTTTCCATTGCTGCAGAAAATGCTTCTTATGCGCTTGTCAGCAATCATCACTATAATGAAAAGTGAGATGGCGGGAAAAGTCATGTAAACTACACAGACATGAGTATTTTCCCCAGGGTCACAAGGACATTGAAAATCCAGTTTAAACACAAACTGGAAAATAATCCAAAACAAAAAGGCAACAAATGCACTGCTGGCTGGTACAAAAAATTCCTTTAGGGAATCAATGGTAAAGTAAGCTGGCATTGTAAATGATCCTTCAATAACACAAAAACAGCACTGTCTGAAAAAGAAAGTATCAAGGACGGGAGGAACCCTTTATACCATCCTGAAAGATCCTATAACAGGTAAAAATCTGGTCATGTGGTAAAGACACCACCCCTTTAGCTGCTCTGGAGTTAGTTGCTGAACAGTTTATCAGTGTAAAACACTTTTTTATTATTAATAAGAACACATTTTGTAAGTGACTTTATTTTCCCGGAAAATACAGTTTTTTTACAATCACTTTGGCACTAATTTCAAAACCGTCATTTTTCAAAACTTTAGTTACAAAACTCAAAACAGTCATCATTTGTAACACCATCGCATTGTGCATTCATATCTTTATATAAAACACTTGCACAATCTTTGGTTTAAAAACAAATTTAATGAAATACCATTGAAACTTTTATTTAGATCACCCACACACAAGCAACCGATAGTTTCACTGTGGGATTGTTTGTACAATCATTAAATATTGTAGTACAAAATAGTTAATACATGTTTCATTATGGTACTACATGTAAATACATCCCTGTAAAAGTACTGCAGTAGAGAGAATACTACAGACACAGTGGAATCATTGAAGAAAATCTGAAATATACTGATGAAAAACGATACAGTACAATCACAACATATTTGAATCAAAGCAAAATAAGAAGCTACGAAATAGAAAAGTAATAAAACATCAAATGCAGTGTTCCTCAACTTGCTTGCTTGTACTGTAAAAAGCTAAACATAGGAGTGATTGATTTTCATCAACTCTTTCTTGTGGATTTGGCCACAGGTTCTCATCTACATCACAATGGAGCAACTATACATAACATAACAATGCATCAGTAATTAATTGGCAGAATTGGACAAGCAATTACAAGGGCCTGCATGTAGTACTGTCAATACTGTAAATAATCTGAAAAAGGTGGTACATGGAACCATATAAATTGTGTCTTATACGTAAAGAATGATGATGAAATATTACATCCATATAATGTAGTCTAATTGGTTTGGTGACAATGAATCTCATTATCTTGAAACTTTCATGATTTAAACATGCAATATTGTTTGTCTGTTTCCATACAACTATGCAGTTGTATCAATTGATAATTGGATCATTGTAATGAAATTAATAAGCACTCATCTGACATGTAATGTGTCTACTTTTGAAATAGTAGTACTTTGATGTAAAGTTGTATATGCTACTACTTCATATTGAACAGGAGATTTTTGTTAAATGAATAAATTATTGTGGTATGTTTTATTATATGTTTTATGTGTATTGTCTCCAAGCAATTGGAAAAAAGTGTTAGAGTTTTGAATTTTGCATTTTGATCAAATTTTGTATTTTGATCATTGGTTGTTAGTTTTGTTTTGAAAAAAATGACTTCAAGGTTTTGAAATTACTGCCAAAAACAGTGACTGTAAAAAACTGTAAAGTTGACACAGTGCCACCTGCTGTAGACTGACTGGAGTGACATGGACTTGAAAGAATTGAGCTGGAGGAGTTTGAACTTTGCAATATGAAGAACATTGTGCCGGTCCTTATGCTGAAATTGGAGCAATGATGTAGCCCAAACCATTCACAATTGTCATTTGAAAAATGTCAATTCCTCACATGGTGAAACATGGAGCAAACATTAAATGATATATCTTCAAAAAGACAAGCTATATTTTCTGTATTTTATTTGTAACATTGGAATGCTTTATGAAACTTTTTGAGTAATTTAGGGTAAGGCATTTAGCCTACATAATGTATGACAATAACATGACACTATTATGTACAACTGTATTAAAAGACCATGTTAAAAGAAACGATACAAATTAATAATCAAAATAATACAACTATATTCTCATAGACCTTTAACTTACATAGTTTCACACCACAACCAACATGGCATAATCTGATAAAGTGCAAGCATGACATTGAGCAATGCCCATTTTCAATCTAAGCCTAAGTGTTTTCATCCTTTCAAAGTCATAAAGTGTGATTAGTGTATTTGCTTATCATATTTCCCAGTAATTAAGGACTATATGGCTAGATAGCATTTTCTCTGTTGCCTGTTTTCTCTGTTCACCACAGTTCACCGCTTTTGTTTTGTGTAAAAAAGTTTCCTCAGAATTGTCCAGTACGCTTCCTTATTTCGATGTCTCTCTTCAGCTGGCAGGCAGCACAAGACATGCAGAAGTAACTGACACAAAAGTCATTACACATGGATCCCTGGAGAGCAAAAACAAAATAATATATTAATTTGCGATAAGATAGATAGATAGATAGATAGATAGATAGATAGATAGATAGATAGATAGATAGATAGATAGATAGATAGATAGATAGATAGATAGATAGATAGATAGATAGATAGATAGATAGATAGATAGATAGATAGATAGATAGATAGATAGATAGATAGATAGATACTAACTTGTATGTTGTATTTAGTTCGGTATACACTCCGGATTGGCATGCCTAAACCGCATAAGCAGCACTCATTCATGTCACTAGCAATGGAACAGCCCAAACAAGGGAGGCAGAAGAGGCCACAACAGCCTAATAAAACAATATTATTTATGTTAAAATCACATTATGACCACTTAAGAATTTATAGATCATGGAATTTGGAATTACTTACATATGCTCATGTCTTCACAGCAGCTCGTTAAGCCTGTGTGAAAGTCACTGGGTGCGAACGCAGCAGGTTGAGATGTGACCTCCATGATCTACAACAATGATGAGGAATCAAGAACATTAAAGAAAAAACGTTTCTGCAAAACTGTTATAAACATATTTAGTTCACATGATATCTAAGTAAAGCATTCATTTACAACAGGTTCCCCAAAGTTTATTTAAAAGTAGATAATATTTAAACATACCTTTCTTGCCGTTGGAAACTCCTCTACACACTCAAACTGGCACAGGATGTCTTTATATACAGTTGGAAAGTCACAAGTTCAGACACACCCTTCAAATCTAAAGTTTGCCTAATATCAATAAAAACAATATTGTCGAAATTTATATTGCTCTTCCTTGAGGTCCAAAGTGCAAAATAGTTAAAAGCAACATGTTCCGTTTGCTGTCACACCTTCCAGTGATGATATTTGCTGCCACATCACCCGTCATTGTGAAACCATCACTTTTACGAGGAAGAACAATGATAGCATATCATTATAGTCAAACTAATTAAATGGATTGAAACATCAGCTTAAAATAAACTACAAAATGCATATTATCTTTTGGACACTGCATAAAGCGTACACTGTAAAAAAATCCTACTTATGTTTTGTATGACAAATTCAGCTTTTAAAGTTTATATAACTATTTAACATGAAAAAAGTTGAGATAACTCAAACAAATAAGTTGAGAAAACTCAAAAATGTTCTGCAGCTGGTTGCCTTAAACTTTTAAGGTTTCTCAACTCTTTTTTTTACAGTGTAGTTGAAAACATTTAAACTACAGTTCAAACGTCTGGGGTTGGATGATTTTTTGGTAACACTTTACAATAAGGTCACTTTTCGCATTAGCTAACAATGAACACTATGTTCACACTGCTTGTTCATGTTAGTTCACAATGCATTAACAAGTTAACAAATACAACTTTCTATGTTTAAAATATATTAGCAAAATAAATAATATAAAAAAGGCAGTAGAAGTATAGGCCTAGTTCATGTTAACTAATGTAGTTAACTACTAATGAAAGTGACCGATTTTTAAAAAATCATTTTCTTTTGAACAAAAACATATGTTCACAAGGCTGCACATATTTGATCAAAATTAGTTAAACCAGTAGTCTTGTGAAATAACTATTTTCTATTTATTAATTTATTTATAATTTATTCCTGTGATGCAAAGCTGAATTTTCAGCATTATTACTCCAGTCTTCAGTGTCACATGATCTCTCAAAGATCATTAAAATGCTAATTTGCTGCTCAAGAAACATTTCTTATTATCATCATCAATGTTGAAGCACAGTTGTGCTACTTTATTTTTAATATTGTCATTTTGCGTCATCTGAGGATTTTTTGTCCAGAGGCTAAAGACTACAGCCAGCAGTGGGCGCTATTTCCGCATGTTTTCAACATCGCACTCACAGCACTCGGCTCAGGGAGCTGCGGAGATTCATGTAAACAGAGCGGTGGAGAGCAAAGTGAGTGTTTCAACTTTTCAAATGAATTCCTATGAAAGTTAAGCTTCAAAAGACATGAACTGAAAATGCGCCAGACTGAACACGCACCAGACTGAACACGCACTGTGAATGTAGCCGTGATTACCTCAGCTCATGTGATGAATGTAATCTGACTCCTGAGGCGTTTGTTCCATGACACTCAATCGGCTCACTCATAATATATTGAACAGACACGTTCAGTTTTTAATTGTAGTGTCTCTAACTGAACTGATTTTATGAAAATGAACACGGTGGGCAAGTGATCCAGTAATCCAGTAGCCGTGCATAGAATGGCCTCGCAGGGAAGTGAAGTGCTTTCTGGGAGTTGTTGTCTTTTATCCCCATGAGACAAATATACATTTTCTGTGTTTTCTCAGTCTAGAAGGCACCAAATTCAAAAAATGATTTCACATTTCTATTACATAAATGACCCAGTTTAAACACAGATTCATCTTCCCAGCGCTGAAGAAAGATTTTTAAAGATTTTCCCTTTAAAAGATTAGTCTGGTGATAGCCAGACAAGAGCTGCTTTATATTCTTTATATTCTTTGTGGAAACTTTGTGATAAAAGTTCAAAACTATTAATTTCAGTTGTTGATTGTAGGCAAAAAAAGTAAATTTAAAGTTTATTGCAACATGTTTTAACATACGGTGCCTTTCAAAATTTTGGATGATCTTAAATACTTAAATACTAATAATTTCATAGCATAACTTGCAATTATCATTGAAGAACAGCTAAATGGAAAATATTTCTTTTTGATTACATCATAATAGTAATACGTCACAGTTAGACATGCCCCGTTGACAGCTGTGATGCCTGGTTATCGGACTGAACTTGTCTCAGGCATTACTGTGTCAATAAACTTTTAAAGCTTTACTAGCTGACAGACAAATTAGGTCAGTACAGAATTGACTAATTAGAACACAGTTTAGAAAGTGTGTAGTATTTTCTTATTCACAACCTCACTTTGCCAAGGACATCTGGTGGGGCTTGTGGCCCTGCCTCTGTAATCGTGAAAGTGCCCCCGGACTGTCCTTAATGCATTTTCTCATTTCTACCGGAGTCAATTTCAAGGGAGGGGGACCCCCACCCCGCTGAACGTGATTTTGCCCCAGCCCCCGCGGAGGTCTGTGTACGCCACTGTGTCATTGGATGTCATCGGTCAGTTTCAAATAAATGTTATTTTATCCAGAAGTCCAGAAGTGTTTATTTTAAGTTATTTTTGTGTTTTTGTTAGCCTAATTATTAAAGGTGCACTATGCAACTTTTCCGTCCGCTAGAGGGCGCCTGTTCAAAACAAAGGCATAGTTTGATGACGGCAAGTTTGAGCGCAGAATCTTGGGACATGTGGTCTTCACCTGACAGCGGGTGGGAAAGAATCTGGATAGAACTTGGGCAGAAATCATGTTCATGGATGTGGTTATTAACATTACTGTAGTATGAAGCAGAGCAGGACCGAGTGTTGTGGAGCTGAGCAAAGCAGCAGGAGCGATTGTTAATGAGAGGAACAACACACGCCTCGCGAGCAGTGGGACTTTTATTATGACGGGACACAGTCGCCGGGCGTCGGCGCTATTTCCACTTTTCCGGTCATGAGTATGAGGTAACCTAGCTCTGTTTATCATATTAGATACATTTGAGTGTGTTGAAAATTATGTTATGACGTTACTCTGTGCGTTCGCTCGGCGGCTGCTATGACACTTGTTCACACTGCAGTAAGAGTAAAGCGTTTCTGCCAAATACAACCGGAAACTGAGGGTAACGCAGATATGACGCAATTGACAGGCGACTCCCTCAGACGCTATGCTCAGATGTCCTGGTTCCTCGGTTAAAATATCAATTTTCTCACAATCTACAAATAGTTGGAAACATTTGGGATATTGTAAGTACTCAACTGAACAAAATATATAACACTGGCCTAGTGGTTTTTGGATATTTTACTGCAAAAAATACTACATAGTGCACCTTTAAATTAATTATATAAAACCATGTTGTCAATGCCCTACAAATGAACTAGTTGTATGCCTTTATGTTGTTCAAACTGATAGAAAGAAAGACCTAAGGGATTTCTTATCCTGGAATGCAGGCAACTGCACATAGCAATGAATTAATTCAAATTGATGATACCATCAAGAGTGTAAAAAGGCACACACACACACACACACACACACACACACAAGTTGTGTTTCCATGCTTTTGTGGGGACATTCCATAGGCGTAATGCATTTTATACTGTACAAACCATATTTTCTATCCCCCTACACTGCCCCTGCCCCTAAACCTACCCATCACAGGAGACATGCTGCATTTTTACATTTTCAAAAAACATCACTTAGTGTGATTTATGACCTGTTTTCCTCATGGGGACCAAAAAATGTCCCCAAAAGGACAAGGATTTTGGATATTGCCATCTTTGTGGGGACATTTTGTCCCCATACCGTAGGGATTACCAGTCCACACACACACACACACACACACACACACACACACACACACACACACACATGTTGTGTTTCCATGTTTTATGGGGACATTCCATAGGCGTAATGCATTTTATACTGTACAAACCGTATTTTCTATCCCCCTACACTGCCCCTGCCCCTAAACCTACCCATCACAGGAGACATGCTGCATTTTTACTTTTTCAAAAAACATCACTTAGTGTGATTTATAAGATGTTTTCCTCATGGGGACCAAAAATGTCCCCACAACGACAAAAATTTGGATATTGCCATCTTTGTGGGGACATTTTGTCCCCATACCGTAGGGATTACCAGTCCACACACACACACACACACACACACACACACACACACACACACACACACACACACACACACACACACACACACACACACACACACACACACACACACACACCTTCCAAGTTCCTAAAAGTTACGTGGAAACAGATAAGAGCAATAATCAAGATGATATAAATACTAGAGAGTGTTAGTCAATGTTTAGTTTACTTATAAAGACAGATTTTTAAAATATGCATAATATTTTCTGTTAAGTACCAATAAAATAAGCTAGCCAATATGCGTTCTGCACATCAACACTCTGGTGTCAAGCGAAAATACTATTTAAACTAAATTGTATGAAACAGGTTTCATTCCCAACTGAATGAAACAGGTTTAAACCAGAAATCATGATTTTCATTCAGCATAATATAAAAATAAATGAGTTTCATTTTTTTCAGTGTGGGGAAACATGGAGCGAACACTAAATCACATGATTAGGATAATATTTATTTATTTATTCATAAGATTGGAAAGGTTTGTGAAAAGAAAAGTTCTTATATATGTTAACAAAATTTGTTTTCAGGAATACATGGAAAAAACAGTTTACAACATGATCTTGCTGAAAACGTGTTTTTACAAAGAATAGACTTTGTAAGTAATTGTAAGTGTAATGAAATTAATACTTTGTTGCAAATAGCAGAATTTGGCTACTGTAGAATTATATTGAGGGTCCATCTACATCCATTATTATGCTTCTCTTTGACTCTCTACAAAGGAACACATATGTTTCAACACAAACCACAGGCCACACTGACAATATACTAATATAATCAGTAATGTGCTGTTTACACCACTAGACCTTTTCTGAGCTCAATTTTTTGATAACATAAACGCAGAAGCATGAGCATTTTGCCCATTTTGGATTAAATTAACTCCAAACTCACTGAATGGAAAATGCAATGTTTGTTTAGCTTAATTAAACTTGATACACTCTTAAAAATCAAGGTTCTTTATTGCCATTGATGGTTCAGTAAAGAACCTTTATCATCCCATGGAACCTTTCCATTACACAAAAGGCTCTTTAAAGTGGAAAAAGGTTCTTTAGATTATTAAAATGTTCTTCATGCTAGCAAAAACATGATTCTTTTAAGAACTGTTATTTGCTTTCACAGCTTGCAATGTGCCATGCCTCCCATGTCTGTCAGAGGAACAAAAATACAATATCATTATAGTTAAACAAATGAACTGAATCGACAGACTCTGAAACAAATAATTAGCTATTGTGCAATAATATTCAGAAAATGAATAAAAGCTATTCCATAAGGACATTAAACATGGATTATCGCTATTTCTTTGGGGAAACAAAATGGATCTTACAACATCGTTCTAAAAAACCCTTTTGGAACCTTTATTTTTAAGATATTTTCAGTATGTACTAAATAATTAACTTTTTCAACTTTCTTTGATCTTTATTTTCCAGAGCAATACAAAAGATCTTGCTGGTAGTGTAGACAGACAGCAGTAGATAACTCCGAACTCTTTCAGTTCTCATGGTTTCAGTGTTCCATTACTCTTCCTTATGTTGATGTCTCTCTTCAGCTGGCAGGCTGCGCAGGAAAAGCAGCAATACACGGTAAGCCAGTCATTACACATGGAACCCTGGAAACAAAACCAAATGCATGTAAATAATATATATATATATATAGAGATAGATATAGATAGATAGATAGATAGATAGATAGATAGATAGATAGATAGATAGATAGATAGATAGATAGATAGATAGATAGATAGATAGATAGATAAACTGAAAAAAAGGTGTGTTGGATTTACATGATTTAATCATGTACATCGGTTCCACATGAATCAATAAAGTTAAACAAACATAATTTGTTCACATAACTTCAACATCATGGAATTAAGTAATTTTTAAGTGACCCAATTGAGTAGTCTCAAAATGATTTTAATATGGCTCCATGTAACAACAGTGGTGTGCACAAGGGGCTTGAGACCCTGCCTCTTTAATCAAATCACCAGTTTATTTTGTTTTTGTATAGTTTTGTGATTACTTGACTGATTTATAAGACTGTACTAACTAGCTTTCATTTTATTAGCAAGCAATAGCACATAAAAAACATGTAAAGTGCTTAATAAATGCTCTTTAATGACGTGAGCTGTATCAGTCCACAGCCTAAGCAATAGCTACTCTTCTCCATGGTAACCCAGTGTAATTTAAATGGTTCTAATTATTCCAACATAATTAAACATTAAACACTATTAAACAATATAAAGTCTCACCCTTATCTATAATTTTGCCCAAAAACACTTAAAATAACACTTAAGTTTAACAATT
Source organism: Gobiocypris rarus (assembly GCA_023029165.1). Taxonomy (NCBI): domain Eukaryota; kingdom Metazoa; phylum Chordata; class Actinopteri; order Cypriniformes; family Gobionidae; genus Gobiocypris; species Gobiocypris rarus. The sequence continues at coordinate 14,594,511 of CM040922.1, forward strand.
TTACTCTTCTCGACAAGTCCCAAGCAAATGCTTTGAAGTAGTTTCAGCAAAAATCATTTTCAAGAACTTAATTGGTTCACATTCACCCAAAATAATGTAATCTAGTAGATGCACATTTTAGAGAATTACATTAGTTGTAAGCAAATAAATCATGTTTAGAAGAGAAACACAAATTTGTTGCGTAGATCACAAATAATATGATTAAGTAAATTGGACAATATGTGTTTTCCTGTTTTTTTTCAGTGTAGATAGATAGATAGATAGATAGATAGATAGATAGATAGATAGATGATAGATAGATAGATAGATAGATAGATAGATAGATAGATAGATAGATAGATAGATAGATAGATAGATAGATAGATAGATAGATAGATAGATAGATAGATAGATAGATAGATACTAACTTGTATGTTGTATTTAGTTCGGTATACACTCCGGATTGGCATGCCTAAACCGCATAAGCAGCACTCATTCATGTCACTAGCAATGGAACAGCCCAAACAAGGGAGGCAGAAGAGGCCACAACAGCCTAATAAAAACAATATCATTGATTTACATGCAAATCACATCAGCAGGACAGATGTATAGCTCACAATTTACTTAATATATTTGTGTTTGGAATCACTTACATACGCCCACGTCGTCACAGCAGCTCGTTAAGCCTGTGTGAAACTCTTTGGGTTCAAATGCAGCAGGTTGAGATGTGACCTCCATGATCTACAGATAAAGTTTTTTAGTTTTTTTCCTAATGCATTTTTCAAACCTAGACTACGAGTTTCTTTTTAGTTAACAATATTTAAATGTAGCATTTACTCATTTAGAAAGTTTACCAAAAGGTATAAAATATTTAATAGCTTTACCTTATTTTTTTTCTTTGCAGTTGAGTCAGGATACTCCTCTATGCACTGAAACGTGCACAGTATGGCTGTTATATATGGTTTGAAAAGTCACATGTTCAGGCACACCTTTGGAAATGCATGGAAAAAGGTTACCTACTGTTTTATTGTCAAAATATTTATTGCCCTTTCTATAGGTTCAAAGTCCTGCAACAGTAGTTGTAGTTAATGGTCATAAATAACCACAAATGTGTTATCCAAGAATCTATTAGTTGCTATTTGCTTTCACAGCTTGATGCAATGTGCTGCCACGCCTCCCATGTCTGTCAGAGGAACACACAATACAATATCATTATAGTTAAACAAATGAACTGAATCGACAGACTCTGAAACAAATAATTAGCTATTGTGGAATAATATTCTGAATATTAATAAAAGCAATTCCATAAGGACATTAAACATGGATATCGCTATTTCTTTTAGAAAATTAAAGCGACAGTGGGCTCATACATGACTTGTGACATGAATTGTTTGCTCAGTAATTTGAAGCTCAGAACTGATTTATTGCTAGCTAACTAAAACATTGTTGCCAAGAGTATAGTAATGACATACAATTTTTATGACTTTAAAGATTCAAAGGACACACTCCTAGGCGGCTGTTTATACTGGGGTTATTATTTTTAAATAAAACTATTACACTGTATAAAAAAATATTGGTTTAACTTAAAAAAGCAAGTAACCTGGTTGCCTTAACTTTGAGTTCATTTAAATAAAAAAAATGAGTTTTTAAAATCGGTTTAATAAACAGAAATTCGAAATATTATTGTATCTGAACCACATAAATAAATAAAAAATGCTGTGATAAATCATGAAAATAGCACAAATTGGCATGTTTCACTGCATTATAACAAATAAAAAACACAATTACACAATATGTTTACAAAATCTTTAAATAATATTTGAAAAAGGGTGATGTTGATTCTGAAAAATGTTATTGCAATGAACTCAAAATTTTAAGGTAACTTACTTTTAAAATATATATTTTTTTACAGTGTGGAAATATTAAAGGGATTGTTCACCAAATAATTTCTGTCATCATATACTCACCCTCAAGTTGTTCCAAACCTCTGCTGAACACAAAAGAATATATTATAAAGAATGTTAGTAAAAAACAAACAAAAATCTACCGACAACTGTTTGGTTACCAACATTCATCAAAATATCTTATGTTGTGTTCAGCAGAAGAAAGAAATTCGGTCCAACTTTATATTAGGTGGCCTTAACTACTGTTCTTACATCAACAAATAAATACAATGTACTTGTTTAAACACTTGCAAAACACTTTAACACTTTATTTTACAGTGTCCTTATTACATATGTTGGATAATTAGCCTACATGCAACTAACCCTCAACCAAACCCTAATCCTAAGAACATTTTGTTAATAATTTTACTCAGTACTTAAATATATAATTACACTGTAACAATGACACCGTAAAATAAAGTGTAACCAACACTTTCATTGATATTATTTTCTTTACACCAAAGTACACTTATAAAACACTTTATTCCTGACTGCAGTGATGACATTAAAAATGTATGATAAAAAGTTAAAATAAAGTAAATTAAAAAGTAAATAATTTTCCTTACACCGCACTCACAGAAACCCCTCTTTTAAAACATATTTTGCAATGTAATTTTACAATAACGTTTTAAATAATTATTTAATTAATAGACAAACTAATGATAAATAGGTTATATCGCAATGACTTTGATTAATAAATTAATTTTTTAAAATAATATTTGAATATACGTGCTGTGCTTTGCTCAAAATAAATAAATATTATATAATACTGGAACAGTTAACACATTGAATGTTACATCTGTTATGCTATATAATATAAGTTTTTAATCATATCAGTATATATACACTACAAATCAATAAAAACTGTGATTAATTCTTCCCTAATCTTCTAGAAAATCAGCAAACTCATTTCTGAACAGAGTGAGTCAATATCATAGTTTTGTCATCTGTGTACATGGGTCGTTTCCTTCCCTTCCCTGACAAAGTCTAAGAGGCTGGACTCAAATCTTGAGCAATGCATGTCAGCTCCACCCTTGAAATCAGAAGGATTATAAAGCCTTCAAAGCATTGGAAAATATGAATGTGACCTATATTTAGACCAGCTAGATCTCACGTTTGGGTTATTTTTATCTCTTCTGGATATGAGCAGAAAGAGTTAACAAGATACAGTAAGATAGCCAAAGGAGAATGTGAGATCACAAATATTATGTTAATATTCTTTGGCTTTCTGGAATACTTGATCTGAAATATTGTATATGACTGCTAAACTGTATAATACAGCCGGCAGGCACCACTATGACAGTTTTTCTGGCTTGTCTATTTTTTGATTAAGAGTTTTAAAAAAAGAAAAACCAATTGCCCATGACCCTTTATTGTTGAATAAATGCGTCACATTTTCAGCAGTTTTAGCATTATAAAAACACAAGTTTGGTAAAAGTATTGCCCAAAAGGATTTTGGGTTCTTTTCATTTAATTTATATACAAAATACAGAAACACCACACAAAAAAAGACCATCAATCAGAGGTGTCTGTTGCAGAATTATGTACAAATGGCTCTGGCAGAAGGTATTTTATAAGTTCACGATAGTTTTTTTGCTTAGCTGTGATTGTGTGGTCCTGTAACTGCTTCAAATAAACAAACTGATTCAGCTTCACTCCGTGTTTGAAGATTCAGCAGAGCTGTCGGATGAGGACGACTCTGTGTCTTTCTTTTTTTGTTTTTTCTTGTGTTTCTTTTCTTTCTCCCTTTTCTCCTTTTTCCCTTTCTTCTTGTGGCTCTTGTGCTTTTTCTTCTTCTTGCTCACTTCCTCCTCATCATCACTTGATGAATAAGACCTGAGGGTATGAAAGCATTATCAAGCATTTTACTTTTCTTTCCTTTTTTTAATACAAATCAAATGCCAAGCAAGTTAGATAGTGCTGTGATTTATCAAAATGTACCTCTTTTTGGCCTTTTCATGGGACCTGTCCTTGCTTTTCTTTTTATGCTTTTCTTTTCTGGAATCTTCGTGAGAACCTGTGTACAAAGTTTCCAATCTTTCATGAAATCATGAGAACTAACAGTAATCATGTAAATGCGACTGAAATTCATATATACATATAAAAAACACCCAAGACAGAAGTGGAAATGTAAAGCATTTCAAGTATAAACAGGGAAGGAACCTTTTGATTGGCTGCTGCCGAAGATCTTTTCTTTACTGACAGGTTCCTGTTCCTCCTCGTCACTCTCCTCACTGCTAGTGCTGCTCACATCCAAAACAATGTCCTTCCTCGGATCCACGCGAACAAAATTACGACATTCAAAAGTAAGATGTCCGGCTGGTGAAAACATTGGATGATACAAAAGAGATAAAGTATAAATATGGTGAGGATGAACAGCAGTGATTAACAGACAGATAAATATATACACAAGACAAAACACAATTCAAACTAAACTGAAAATGATATATATGTTTTTATGTGTTGATAGACAGACATGCATTGCATCCGGAAAGTATTCACAGCGCTTCCCTTTTTCCACATTTTGTTATGTTACAGCCTTATTTCAAAATTGATTAAAATCATTATTTCCCTCAAAATTCTACAAACAATATCCCATAATGACAACATGAAAAGTTTGTTTGAAACCTTAGAAAAATTTAAAAAATAAAAAACGAAAAGATCACATGTATATTCACAGCCTTAGCCATGACACTCAGAATATAGCTGAGGTGCATTCTGTTTCCACTGATCATCCTTGAGATGTTTCTACAACTTGATTGGAGTCCACCTGTGTTAAACTCAGTTGATTAGACATGATTTGGAAAGGCACGCACCTGCCTGTATAAGGTCCCACAGTTATCAGTTCATGTCAGAGCACAGACCAAGCCATGAAGTCCAAGGAATTGGCTGTAGACCTCCGAGACATAATTGTATCGAGGCACAGATCTGAGGAAGGGTACAGAAACATTTCTGCAGCATTGACGGTCCCAATGAGCGCAGAGTCCTCCTTCATCTATAATGGAAGAAATGTGGAACCAACAGGACTCTTCCTAGAGCTAGCCGCCCGGCCAAACTGAGCGATCGGGGGAGAAGGGCCTTAGTCAGGGTGGTGATCAAGAACCCGATGGTTACTCTGACAGAGCTCCAACGATTCTCTGTGTCGAGAGAAGAACCTTCCAGAAGAATATCTGCAGCACTTCACCAATCAAGCCTGTATGGTAGAGTGGTCAGATGGAAGCCACTCCTCAGTAAAAGGCACATGACAGACCACCTGGAGTTTGCCAAAAGGCACCTGAAGAACTCTCAGACCATGAGAAATAAAATCTTCTTTGGTCTGATGAAACAAAGATTGAACACTTTGGCCTGAATGGCAAGCGTCATGTCTGGAGGAAACCAGGCACCGCTCATCACCTGGCCAATACCATCTCTATAGTGAAGCATGGTGGTGGCAGCATCATGCAGTGGGGATGTTTTTCAGTGGCAGGAACTAGGAGACAGGTCAGGATTGAACAAAAGATGAATGCAGCAATTTACAGAGACATCCTTGATGAAAATCTGCTCCAGAGCGCTCTGGACCTCAGACTGAGGTGAAGGTTCTTCTTCCAACAGGACAATTACCCTAAGCGCACAGCCAAGATAACAAAGGAGTGGCTACGCAACGATGCTCCCCATCCACTTGATGGAGCTTGAGAGGTCCTGCAAAGAAAAATGGGAGAAACTGCCCAAAAAATAGGTGTGTTAAGCTTGTAGAGTCATATTCAAAACGACTGTAATTGATGCTTCAATTAAGTATTGAGCAAAGGCTCTAAATATATTTATGTACATGTGATTTTTTTTCGTTTTTTATTTTTAATTAATTTACAAAGATTTCAAACAGACTTCTTTCACATTGTAATTATAGGGCATGGTTTGTAGAATTGAGAGAAAAATTGTGAATTTATGATTTTGGAATAAGGCTGTAACATTTTTTTTTGAAAAAGTGAAGCGTTGTGAATACTTTCCGGATGCACTGTAGACAAAACACAAATCCAACTAAACTGATGACAAACAGACAGACATACACAAAACAATTCCAAATAAACTTTAGATAGATCGATAGAGACAAATAGAAAGACAGATAGATAGACAAAAGATAGATGATAGATATATAGATAGATGGATAGTTAGATACATTGACAGACAGACAGATATATAGCAGACAGACAGACAAATAAACAGATAGACATACAGATACATAGACAGACAGAGATAGATAGAAAAATAGAATTCAATTCAAACTAAACTGTTTGAATAATATATTTTGTGTAGAAGACAGCTAAAAAACAATTCAAATATGTATGATTTGTGTAGATAGACAGAGAGAAAGATAAATAGACAGACAGACAAAGACAGATAGATACAAATAGACAAAAGGAAGAAAGATAGATAGACAAAACACAATTTAAACTAATCTGTTTGTATGTTTTATGTGTAGAAAACAGATAACAACACAATTCAAATAACATTTATGTGTAGATAGATAGATAGAGCACAATTATAGTTCATTTGCTGATATTCATACTCACGATATCCACATCTTTTACAGCCAGCTCTGATGTTGTCCTTGTTTGGACCTGTTGGCAGGGCATTCAATTCAATGAGCTTATATCGTCTCAAGACGTCAATTCATAACCACATATTACAAAACCAACCCCAGCTGTAAGAAAGCGCGTTTGCGTATGATATTCAATAAAAGCGACCGTATCTACAGAGTAGATTTCATAATTGATCTGGTCCACCGTTTATAAATCATCGAGCAGGCTGCATTATATTAAAACAATATGTTTCCACGAATTCGTACAAATCGTACGTACTACTGTACACCCTTAAAGGGTGAAAAATATGAAGTCTGACATGCAAGGATTTGCGCTTGATATGAATCGACAGCTCAAGTGAAGATACTGATGAAGTGAAGTCATACTTTCTAGATCAATCCAGAAGAAGCAAAACGACAACAATGAATAAAACTACTAGATAATCCAATAATATTTGTAAACGCATACCTGGGGCAGCCATTATCTAATCGGCTGTTTATTGGTGTAAATGATCACAGAGCAAAATAATAAGGAAAAACTCGTTGTTTGGGTTCCGCCGCTTTTCAAAGCATGAAATCAATCCGTCTGTAAAAGACTCCGACTGGAAACGCCTGGAAACACTTCAGTTCCATTTACAGACCGTTAATCGATTTCCCTGTTATGTGTTTGACAAATATTAATAGATTAAAAATGTAAGCACCAGATAAATTTAGATAACTACGAAAGAGCACAAAGTTACTTAATAATTACTGTCAAGTTTTAAGGGCTGATCTAATCCTGCATTGAGCAGCATTAAAATCTGAGGACATGTATTGTTTTATTGCTGACATTTACACTCTAGATTAAAACATATAAATTCCAATGGTTTATAAATATACAAAGAGATGTATTTACTTTGTAATCACTATCAGATATGATTGGCCCATCTTGACAGAACGCGGAGAAATGTAACACGTACCACCTGACAACACCATCATCCACTGCTAGCCGTCTGGTCAAGAATGTACACTTGTATACCCAGCTTTATGTATAATAAATATATTAAACTGAAGATGAGACAGCGTTTATTATCATTCATGTGAATTCTAGTCTGACTGGATAAATTAATATACTCCGTTACGATAGGGGGCGATAAAGCGGAACTAACGCGTGACCGAGACTTTCTGGCGGCATGACATGATACGCGTGTAAACATCACATAAGAAAATTGTTTGCATTTGTTAGGCGTGCTTATTATGTTCATGTATTACCTGTGTATGTTTTGTACTTTTACTGTCAACCAAGGAAACAGTTTTAAGTGAAATATACCAAAATAATACGCGTTAAAGATGAGCAACATATATATTCAAGAGCCACCCACTAATGGAAAGGTGAGTTTCAACAACATCTCAAACTCATATTTATGGAAATTAATGAATACACTGTTACGTTCTGTATCTAACTTTTATTTTAGTGCTTCATACAAGTAATAGTTAATAAGCAACGAAACAATATTCCATGGTAACAAAGTAGCACTTTTATTATGTTTTGCCTATGTTTTAAATCATATTTGTTACATCATACAGTATGATACAGGAGAATATGCAGCTCATACTGAAAACAGCCAACAAATTGTGCAAAAATATGCAATTGTGTGCAGTTGCTGAAATTTATAAGGCCAGGAATTCTGAAGCTTTCTGAAGATCTTCAGTTCATGTATCAAATATTATACCATAGTATTTAATAAAATCACAAAAATCGTTGTGTCTTGTACAGTCACAATAAAGCAACTGAATTGAACTGCTATATCTCATAGGTGTTGCTGAAGACCACTGCAGGTGATATAGATATAGAGCTGTGGTCTAAGGAAGCACCCAAGGCATGTAGAAACTTCACTCAGCTCTGTATGGAGGGTAAGTGGTGTCATATGGTAAAATATGCCGGTATAAAATGTCATGATTTCCGTTTTTTTTTTTTAATCAAATACCTGGACTATTCTTCATAAACATTGCTTCTGTTTTGCAGGTTACTATGATGGCACAGTCTTTCATCGCGTGGTGCCAGAATTCATTGTTCAAGGAGGTGATCCTACGGGCACTGGAACAGGCGGGGAGTCCGTCTACGGTCGTCCTTTCAAGGTTGGCCTTTTGTGAAGAGTTGGTTATTTTCAAGATGAAATTAATGATCTACAAATACATTTTCATGCATACATTAGATATCTAGGTTTTGTGTAAGAATGGAAGGAAAGCATTGTAAATGTTACTGAAGTTTTTTAAACATTTAATCTTTTCCAATACAGGATGAATTTCACTCCAGATTACGCTTCAATCGGAGAGGTTTGGTTGCAATGGCAAATGCAGGACCTCATGATAATGGGAGCCAGTTTTTCTTTACTCTTGGACGGGCTGATGAACTTAACAACAAACACACCATTTTTGGAAAGGTAATGTTATCTCAACATTTGTGCTTGCAATTATGCCTTTATGACCCATTTAAATGACAGTAATGGAAAAAACTTGCAGTGGGAATGGCTAACAGAAGAGACCCAAAAACATTCTAAAATCTTACTGACCACCAAATCTTGAACAGTAGTGTATAGTAAAATACATTTATGCCCTCACAATTCGATTCGATTACGATTCACCAGGTAACGATTCAATTCTATTCTACGATGCATTTCGATGCATCAAAATTCTACTGCACACAACAAGGCACATTTTTAATCAGTCATGAGGCAATACAAGCAGTCCGATATTGAACAACAGATTGTATTGGGTGCTATGTGTGTATTATCACTCTCCTGTATCTTTGACATACATGTCATTAAATAAAATAAAATTGAATGGTACAGGGTATTGGATATGGCATTTTCAAACCTGAAAATAAACGGTAACATAATCGATTATGGCACTTTGCCGCATCGATTCTGAATCATGCAAGCCCCGCATTGTGATGCATTGCCGAATCGATTATTGTTGACACCACTAGAAATCGGCTAGTCTTAATCTGCATCACTATTTGTACTCGTTGTGAATACGCAGGCCACAAGAAGTAAGAATTGTTTTTTTGGATCACTTTTACTCGGGACATGCTAGCTGGCAACATAATGAATGGAATCCTATGCTAAGCTAAGCTAGCGGTCACCCTGCCAAACTAAAACAATGCATGCACTAAAATGCATTTGCCCACATATCTAAATGTAGGAAAGAAGTTGAATAAGCCCTGTTTCTAAAAAATGGTAGAGTGTTCCTTTAACTCTTATTCATTTATCCCTTATTTTTTAAATACCCTCTTGGAATTCCTTCTTCACGTGTCATTGTCAAAAGTTGTGATTTGGTTTGCAGGTCACAGGAGATACTGTGTATAACATGCTTAGGTTGGCAGATGTGGCGTGTAACAATGATGAACGGCCGCTCAACCCACACAAAATTCGGTCCACAGAGGTTTGTTTAGTCCCCTGAATTGGCTTTGCCATTTTAATGTTATTGAACTTTGTTTTCATATGCAGTCATTGACTTACATTCTTACACAGGTCTTATATTCTGCCTTTGATGACATCGTTCCACGTGAACTGAAAGTTAAAAAAGTAAAAAACAAAGAAGAAGGGAAAAAATCACAGTCCAAAGCAACCAAGTATGCCACACTTACATTTTCCTTTTTTTTTGAGAACTGCTGACACATTCTGAGATGTAATATATAACTGAAAATAATGTTGATATTTGATTTTATGCATTAGCATTGATTGGATTGTCAGCTGTGGCATTATTATGATTCTTGCAAGCACCACTATAACTATTGCTCATGCTCTGAACATTAAACTTTCGGAAATCATTCTGAACTTTGGACCACAGACATGAATGATACATCAAATCGTGTCGTTTGTAAAAGCAATCAGACTTAAAAAAAATTGTTAAAACATTCTATATATTTATAGAAAGTAAAGGGTCCATCTTTATATGATCTATTTTTTTTTGTAACAAAGATGGTTCCACAATATTGAATTAACCAGGAAAGCTTTATTATAGGAACTTCAGCTTGTTGTCGTTTGGAGAAGAGGCAGAGGAAGAGGAGGAAATGGTCAATCAAGTCAGCCAGGTAACTTTGTTTCCAATGACAGAAATTCCTCTATGGAGGTGAATGTTTATGTGTGGGAAAACGAGCAGTAGGTGCTTTCAATATGTCCTTTCTTGCAGACCATGAAAGGGAAAAGCAAAAGCAGTCATGACCTGCTAAAGGATGATCCCAAGTTAAGCTCGGTTCCAGTCGTTGACAGGTCAGGAGTAAATCCATCAGTCTTCACATGAATAGTTCCCCTCTATTGTAATACCATGATATATTGATCGTAATCATGCAGATTTAATCTATAATTCCATATTTATGTAAAAAAGTTTTTATTTATTTCCAGTTAATAGTTTTAGTGCTTCAACCTCAACTTATTTCATCCAAGTCAACATTTCAAATTTTCTTTTAGTTTAAGTTTTTTAACTGATAGTGATATTTTATTGGTAACATTTTAGCTTGTGGTTTAGTTCTGACTATTAACTAGTTACTTATTAGAATGCATATTACTAGGCTATTGGCTGTTTATTAGTACTTATAAATCACACATTAAAGGGCTTCAGCGCTGGGAAGATGAATCTGTATTTAAACTGTATTTTTTTGGGGTCATTAATGTAGTAGAAATATGAAATTATTTTTGAATTTGGTGCCTTCTAGACTGAGAAAACACAGAAAATGTATTTTTCTCAAATGTAATGTCTCATGGGGATGAAAGACAGCAATTCCCAGAATGCACTTCGCTGCCCGAGGCTGCTCAAGGCACGGCTTACTGGTTTACTGGATCACTTGCCCACCGCATTCATTTTCATAAAATCAGTTCAGTTAGAGACGCTACAATTAAAAACTGAATGTGTCTCTTCAATATGAGTGAGCCGATTGAGTGTCATGCCGTCACGGCACAAACGCAGCAGGATCGGATTACATTCATCACATGAGCTAAGCTGAGGTAATCGCGGGATTCGCGGCTGCGGCCGCATTCACAGCACGTTAACTGTCTGGCGCATTTTCATTTCATGTCTTTGGAAGCTTAACTTTCATAGGAATTCATTTGAAAAGTTGAAACACTCACTTTGCTCTCCACCGCTCCGTTTACATGAATCTCCGCAGCTCCCGAGCCGAGCGATGTTGAAAACATGTGGAAATAGCGCCTCCTGCTGTCTGTAGTCTTCAGCCTCTGGCCAAAAACTCCTCAAATGACCCTGAGACGAGAGAATTATGTATTTTATTTCTGGAAGAATTCCTCCAATGACGCAAATATCGTCATTTTGCGTCATCGGAGGAATTCTTCCAGAAATAAAATACATAATTCTCTCGTCTCAGGGTCATTTGAGGGGGGAAAGTACGATAATTTGAATATACTCCAGGGTTTCTACTGATACAAAGCTTAATGCTAATCACTGAAGTAACCCTTTAATGCCTTATTCTACATGACCTTATTCTACATCCCTAATCCTACAATACTTAACCTTAACAACTACCTGACTAACTAGTAATAAACAGTATTTAGGAGTTTATTGATAATACCAGGTAGACCGATAGTCATAGTTAATAGTTAGTTAATAGTGAGAATTGGACCCTAAACTAGTGTGACCATTTCATTTTATTTTAGCATTATTTCACTTTAGTTAACAATTATAACCCTGGTGTAAATGCTTTTTTTGTTGTTGTTGTTGTTTTTTTTTATATGTAAAGGAACCGAAGTGGCGGAGAAGATTTTGAGGTATGTTCATTTTGATTTGTGTTCCATTGAATGATTTCTGATGATTTCATACTGTGTTGTAAGAGTGTGTCTGTAATCCACTACAGGATGCAGACGATGATGTAGAGGACGACAGCGATCGTGAATTGGAGAGAGAGAAGGTCCGAGAGAACATTGCGAAGAAACTGAAGAAAGACAAGATGGATGAGGAGAAGACCAATCAAGACACGGTGAAGAAGACCTCTCGCAGGTATGCCATTCGTCTTGCCACTGAGTTCTCTTCTGATGTTGTCATTTCCTCTTATTGTGACGATCAGTAATTAAAAATTATTGCGTATTGTACTTCTGAAACGACATTCACACCACTGGAATCATTTGTTGTCAGTGAAAGTTGGTGAGGCGGGGGGACATATTATGCTTTTTGATATGTTCAACTTTCTTTAGTTTGCGATGTTGCTGTTTGAGCATGAAAATGGCTGACGAACATGTCACATTATTCCTCTTTTAAATAATTCCTGTTTAATCATATGCAAAATAAAGGAACGGGGCCTGGTTGAGTTAAATAAGTAGTGTGTTGGACCCCTGAAGCAATTCCTGGTATACTAGCACCAGTTTTCTGGGTGCTTTTAATTCAGTCATCTCTGTACATCCTGGAAGACCAGTGACCTGCAGAGTTTAGCTCCAACACACCTGAAGCAGCTAAAATCAAGGTCTTCAGGATCAATAGAAACTATCAGGCAGGTGTGTTGGAGCTAAACTCGGCAGGATGTTGGTCCTCCAGGAGCAGGATTGGTCGGCGGTGCTGGATGTACTGTGGATAGAGCATTTTAAGTGTGTCCAGCAGAAGGCACTGTTGGTCTGTAAAGATCAGAGGCACATTCTCTCCAGGGATGCGGATGAGTTCCTTTTGGCATTAGTGTCACAAAATGTTTTATGGGTTCTTTGTGTTCTCCTAAACTGGGCTGCAGCCTTGTACCTCTGTCTTTTTTTTAAAATGGTTTTTCTTATTCCAGGTTAATATGACAACTATGTGACACTATCTAAATCTAACACTTTGATATTTCAACTTATTTAATGAATTGGACCCTCATTGATGTTTTATAAGGTTCTACATGGCCAGTAAATAAATCTGATACTGATTGGTTGATATACATGTACTTGTATACCTAAGGTAATAACCTATTTTAATCAATTTGTTAATTTGACTCTACTATCATCTGACAAAAAAAAAAAAATAAAAAAATAAAAAAATAAATATATATATATATATATATATATATATATATATATATATATATATATATATATATATATATATATATATATATATTAAATCCAACAGTTTCAGGGAGGTGCACATACTTCACCACAGAAATCTCAAGCACGGTGATGATCAACAAATGTTAGTTAAACCACATGACAGCTAATTAACAGTGACAGCTGCAGAAGCATAAATATTATCACTTTTCAATAATAGTTACCATATTTTTTAAGATACAATGCGTGGTGGGAACTTACACAACATTGTTTGTACGGATGAAGATGGGATTACATTTGGACAGATTTTGAACAAATACTTGTATCTAAGTAAAACCGGGTGCACATTGTAGGATTTATAGTACCGTAGTCCTTTACAATTGTTGCTTGTCATACTGTAAGATCTCAGTTGTCTTTTAATATCAGACTGTGCGACACTCAAGACTTGTTAAAAACGGACGCACACAAGAAGACTCGTCTGGAGTTTTACATCATCAATCCGTGACGTGTTCGGTGACATGAGCTGCATTATATCCGAGATTGTTGTTGGCTCACAAATTGTCATCAGGTTCTGTGCTCCTATTGTTTTTTTATTTGACGGTCGCTGTAAGAAAAGCCACACTGCCTTAAAACTTCTGACTCTGCCAGAATTTCATCAGAGGTAAAATCTGATCGCATTGGTCATTAATTGGCTGTCTGTGAACATGTCAGACTAGCTATCAAAGACTTCAGATTCTGGCTAAGGATCAGAGTTATCTTTTAGGATTCGCAAAATTTGTCTCAGACGGCCAAATCGTGGCCAGAATCGAACAAAACAACTTTTGTTAGATACACGTTCAGAGTAATCTTGTTCAGTTAGCACAGAATAATAAACTGACTCCTCTTACTAAAACATCTTTGATTTACATTTGTTAGAATAACTGTTTGCAGATTTTTTTAATGGTGTAAAAGCCAAAGACGCCTGTCTGCATTTATACATGGACGAGCAACATTTAAATAACAAGAATGAGCAGCATTTTCACAAATATGTATTCAGCAAATAAACAGGCAAAATATCAATAACGTTTTCTTGCACAAAAACTATCGTAGTTAGTTATTTTCTTAATATTTGTTATTTAGTAAATGTAACATTGCTTTAGGGTCAGATTTACTAAACGGGGAAAATTAGCGTGAGAGTGTAATTCCATAAAAGAGCAGATGGGAGTGGAAAGATCTGCACCTGATCTTCTGATAACGTGCAAAATGTACACCGATGCAATAGGATAATTTCTTTGATGACCATCACAATCTACCAAGAGCAGCGCAAATCAGCGTTTGGCTTAAGACATGCTTTTTTGGGAATTAAATACTGGCGCAGATACCAGTAAAACTTTTTGTAGCACGTTTCAGCTGTCTAAATGGCCATTACAAATGTATTTTTGCTGCTAAATACAAAACCCCACAATAATAGTTGAATACGCTGAGGTTTTTTTTGTCAGTCAGCTCAGTGTGATCTCAGTGTGTTACTGGTTGACCAGACCTCTGATTCCTGAAGACCAGTGACACATGCAGTCGACCAGAACTGTGGCACAGTTGCTCCTCATCTTCAGTGGATCCGCTTCAGTGGACACAGCCAGGTCCCTCAAGGTGAAGGAGATTTTTGACTCGCAAATCAAATTACTCTACCGCAGCAGGGGAAACAGTTCCCTCCCTTGCCAACCTGGCAACCCCAGCACTGCTGCTCCTGAGACCGTGTAATTTTCTGTTTTACATTAGAGAAATTAATTATAAACATGCTTCTGGAATATTTTTCTTTATTTGAAAACTGTTTGAACGTCTCTGTTGATGCAGCGCTTTCTTAGAGAGCTATTGTTGACTTTGCTCTGCACCCAAAGATGCTTCATTTCATCCTTGCATTTATTTTGCTCAATTACAAAAACAGAGACCCTGCTTAGGGTTGGTTGGAAAATTCTGAAACAAATGAGGTTGAATCCTTGAAAAAGAGTAGCGTATTTGGTACTACAAAAATGGCTTAACAGTATAAGCTGTCCAAATCAGAGAAGGGCTGTTTTTTTTTCTTCATATTTAATAATGTGCAAAGTAGAACTGACTTGAGATTTTTATTTTTTGCCTGTTCAAAACCGGCTGCAATGGCTTTAGGGTGTTGTGAATGGTTGTTAGGATGTTGCTTTGGGGTTATTAGGTATTCTGGATGGTTATGTCGTTACCTATTAAAGAAAAAAAGTCCTCATTTTACGTGCTTGTTGAGCCAATAATTAATTTTCATGTTGAGGCTGATAACCGATAAATCTACATTAGATTTAGTCAACTAAAATTGAATGGGTTTAGTTAAATTGTAATGCATTAATTAAGAATTTCTCTAAACTTTCCAAACCCATTATATACTCCTGGAGAAAATCTAATAGCCTGTTAATATGAATGATATTAAAGTTTGAACATGCAATACAGACACAGATTTAACTGCTGTGACATATAACATGTCTTTATTTATCTGAAAATGAAATAAAACCACTTCTCCTAAAGAAGAACACATGAATTTTTCAATGAAAGCTCTCGCTGTTTTCATACGGATTACATAAACAGATTATATATATATATTACTTCATTTAAAAGTAGACATTCCAGGCTTTATAAAGAGATATCTGTTGTGTCTGTGTGGCAAGTTTTCTCTGAGTTCATTTTCACACGAATTTCAGAATGGATATCACAAGGAGACAGACAGGAGAACGCGCATCCTGTTTGTTTTCTTTATTTAGTGAAAAGCACAACGTTTAGTTTTTATTTTGAGTGTACATAAATAAAAGTAGACTCTTTTAGCTTTGTAAAGACATCGTTCATGTCTGTGAGACCAAAAATGATGGAGAAGTTATTTTACGCTGTTATTAGGACAAATTCAGGAAAACGTGCAATCTTCTGGTTCAGGGGGTAAATTTTCAAGGGTACAGACGGCATTAGGTTTATTTATGCTGTCACTTGCTCGGATCAAATGCACTGACGCACATTCGACTGTTTAATACTTTACAAAACTGACATTTTGACATAATGTTGTGTGCATTTGTCCATTCAGAACCAGAAAGAGAGCTCAATTCAGTACTTGTGCGCTGTAAGAGGTAGCTGTGCCTGTGTATGGCTGCAGAAAACCGGTGGGGTGTGCGCACTGAAAACCGTACCATGTAGAGGTCACTTTCACATTGTCACGCTTATTCAGATCTATTCATATGTCTGCTCTTCTCTTTCTCCCAGAAGTTTACATTTTTGAAAGTTTTATGAGACCTGCATCAAGCGCATGCCAACTCGTGTCCGCTGGGTAGAAAGATCAGCATGCAACGATTCAAATGTGCTCATCTACCTGTAACAGTTCGTAGTCATGGGAAGAACGAGCCGGGAACTGGTGAACATTCAACAACTTTAAAGGGTTAGTTCACCCAAAAATGAAAATTAGCCCATGATTTACTCACCCTCAAGTCATCCTAGGTGTATATGACAATCTTCTTTCAGACGAATACAATCTGATTTATATTAAAAATGTTCTAGCATTGACTTGATGGGTCATTTTTGAAGTCCATAAAAGTGCATCTATCCATCATATAACTGCTCCACATAGCTCCAGGGGGGTTAATAAAGGCCTTGTGGCGCATTTGTGTAAGAAAAATATCCATATAAAAAATGTATAGACTAAAATAACTAGCTACCGGCAGTCAGCGGTGCACAAGTCGACTTACGCTAGAAGAGTAACCCCTGACACAATGTACAGGAGCATCGCAAGCTTTGATGCCTCGTGTGGATAGGGCTGGGCAACAAACTCAAGCCCCTCTTATATCGAAATTCCCCATTTCTCTTTAAAAAAAAATCTCATTTTAGACTTCTAATTCTAATTCAGGGTTTTGTTTTGTTCTATTCTCTGCGCTTCTACGATCGTCAATACCCATGCGTCAAGGGTTCAAAAGTCAAGAGTTACTCTTTCGCCGTAAGTTGATTTGCGTACTGCTGACCGTGGTTATTAATTTCCCCAAGCTGATTGCTCACTAAAACTCCCCACAGTCATCATGTTTTCAGGCCATTTCAAGTTTGATTTTGACGTGACACCTCACAAAACAGATTTAGGACAGACTTCTGAGGCAGCGTAACAGTTTGATGATCTACAGCACAATAGAGTGAGCTTTGGTGTTAACTAAACAAATATTTCAAGTAGTACATTTTTGTTAGAAATGACATCAGAATTGAAAAATATAGGTCAAAAACCTACATTTACAACTGACCAGCTACCACAACTTTCAGATGCCATATTTCTCTTTCTAAATGTCACCGAATAGAACGCACAGGATTTTGGGATATCGCAATTTGATGTTGCATTTTTATTGTCTAGTCAGTAGACCTAGGTCGTAGCAGCAAACACACTGTGATCATGCTAAATTTCTCACACTGTCAGAAAATTATAGCAGGCTATCTTTGGTCGTAAAAATAAAAACTTTATTAAAATGCCGATTTTTGTTGAATAAAAAGAGGATACAAAATATCAGAGACTGTTTTTAACAAGTTTTCTATTAAAAAGATATATTTTCTGCCCAGTGTTTTATTTAATCTTTGCAATCTGGCAACCATATGTACGCGCTCTCTCTCTACACTGTGGAACCGCGTGCCGATGATCTGTAAATAAAGAAAACAAGTAAGCTGGAATTCTGCGATCGCCATAGACTAAAAACTAAAAATTAAACTAAAACTAGAAAGTTCATTTGACACGGGACTTAAAAGAAATAGCTGACAAAATTAACATCCATAAAAAATTTCCATCCATCCATCCGAATAAATAAAAATTTAAAATGTATCAAAATGGGTAACTCTTATTTTAAATTGTAATTTTTAATAATAGTTGTTACTGTATTTTTGATCACATTATATTATAATGCTCCTGAAACTCTCAAAAATGCCTTTTGTGGGAGATTATAGAGTCAAATTGCAAGGTGCAAAAATGACTTGAACAAAGATCTTGATCTCATTTTCTTTTCATCTTTAAAACCCATTTTCCAAAGCCTCTCATATTAGACTCATTGTCACAGTTGCATCTCTTTCATGTGGTCCTTGAAATCAGCGTGTGACCTTTGAAAATGGGGGGATTAAAGGATTCATAACCTTACTGAGTGAGGCACTAAAGGTGGAGAAACCTCCTGCACACCCCCTTTTCTGGAAGCACACCTGCCTTATCTCACCATCGGCCGTTATGTGTCTGGATAATTTTCCGATCATAATAAACATGCTCTTTTCTTTTTCTACATAATGAAGTAATGGCCAAACCCACTGAGTCTTGCAGCTTTGATTGACAGGAAGCAAAATGCAGAAAGACTGTAGTATATTAAACACAAGCGTGGTGTTTGGCTACAAGAACTGTAACCCAACACAGTGGTTTGTCTTGGCTTGCAATCAAAGAGTTGGCTGGTAGGTAGAGTGTTGGTGCAAGACAAAGGGAGCATTGTTACAGCCCAGAGCTCTTTCCCACTCAGGCTTACAGGAGCTTTTAGGTGAAGAGAGAAGCTTTGGTTGCCAGTCACCTGGAAGGAAGCACAGGCTGTAGGAAGGATCTGATGTTGGTTGGAATAAGTCTATGAGGCTTGAGCTGAAATCTAGCTCCTATGGATCCATGTCTACTGCTTAAGATAGTATTTCATTTCCTGGTTGGCTATCTGTGTTTTTTGGCATGGTTCAGCATGGTTTAATAGAAAACTTCTGGTATTCTTGTATACTTTAAACAATCAAACCATTTTCTTTAGCTGTAAATTTATAGTGACTTCCTGATATTGATTTACTTTTAACTTTTTTTTTTTTCACGGAAAGATATAAACACTCGCCGCTGTCCATATCATTGGCATAGATGGTAATGAATAAAACAGCATGCAATGGGAGTCCCGACATCACGACATATGGTAGCCGACACTTACACTAAACCCGACAGGGCACAAGGATACAAAGTGCTTCCATATGGCTCTTGGATACAACCATACGCTCTTAATATTTTCATTTAAACCCGAGTGATATACCACAGCCACAATTCAAAAGAGAAAACTATGAAACCTTGGGCAAAAGAACAAGCAAACAAGTACCTGGCACTTTCTTTGCAACTTTATGTAGCTAACATTTTGTATGCATTTATTAAATGTATACAATATTATTTATTTTATTATGTATTAGTATTATATTGTATAGTAGATGTATAGTACTATAGTATAGTATTATGTTATAGAAGTAAAGTACTATATTATAAACCTGTGCAATAAGTTAATTTCCTCACTACTAAATATTCAACGGTCAAATATTGTGGTATTATAATTTATAACAAATTGGAAGCAATTGGGAACAACAGCAACTGTGGTCCAGGGTCGCATATATCAGAATTGGAAGCTTATTTTAGATTGTAATATGTGGTAGGCCACATAACATCACAGAGCGGGGTCAGCGTATGCTGAGGCGCACAGTGCGCAGAAGTCGCCAACTTTCTGCAGAGACAAAAGCTATAGACCTCGAAGAGAGCTTCATATAATGGGTTTCCATGACCGAGCAGCTGCATCTAAGCCTTCCGTCACCAAGTGCAATGCTAAGCGCTGGATGCAGTGGTTTAAAGTACGTTGGATTCTTGAGCAGTGGAGACCTCTTCTCTGGAGTGACGAATCACGCTTCTCTGTCTGGCAATCCGTTGGATGAGTCTAGGTTTGGCAGTTGCCAGGAGAACAATACTTGCCTGACTGTATTGTGCCACGTGTAAAGTTTGGTGGAGGGGGGATTATGGTGTGGGTTGTTTTTCAGTGGTTGGGCTTGGCCCCTTAGTTCCAGTAAAAAGGAATTCTTAATGCTTCAGCATACCAAAACATTTTTGACAATTTCATGCTCGAAACTTTGTGGGAACAGTTTGGGTATGGCCCCTTCCTATTCCACTGTGCACCAGTGCACAAAGCAGGGTCCATAAAGACATGGATGAGTCCTGACCTCAACCCAATAGAACACCTTTTGGATTAATTAGAGAGGAGACCCATAAACACACTCCTAAACCATGTGGAAAGACTTCCTAGAAGGGTGGGCCAACTCCATATTAGTTCATCTTATCTATCTATCAAAAAAAAGCAAAAAGCAATTTATGATTGATTTCATTCAGACCATAGACTGTAAAAAAGATGGACAGATGGACAGTGCCCTACCTTTCAACTGTAGGAATAAAGCCAAATATCCTAGAATCAGTGTTTGCCGTTTATGTCATTTGAAGCCAGAGTCTGCGCAGTAGTGATCCTGAGGTGGAGCCGCAGTATCAAGGTCCGCCCGATACTCTTGCAGACTCAAACGTAAGCACAGCTGTCAATCATGACATTGCACTCTGTTTTTATGGCATCAAATAACTAAAACCAAACTTACTGGAAAACCCCTTGAACATACGTCTGCGTGATAAGAACTGCCTAATGATAGAAACTTTCTTTGGAAAACAATTATTTGAAGTAATGTTTTTTTTTTTTTTTGGCTCGATTACATGGAGAGGGCGGGTTTTATGACCTATACTGCAGCCAGCCCCAATTATGCACCAAAGATGATGACTTTTGTGTGCAGTGTCACCATTTCTAAGTGGCACCTGTCAGTTGTCATCCATCATAATCTGATGCTCTATCGGCCTTTCAGTAAAAGGTCACCCGGATCAGTAAAGCACTGGCCCTTTTTGTGTGGAGGCCAGAAGGGATCATCTAATTCTTGGCAGCTGTGCTGCAGATCTGCAGGTTCATGGATCTCCAGGCCCGCTGAGCATGTGTGCCCTGTTTGGGGCAGTCTGACAGAATGGCTCCAGACTTCAGCATGTGAGGCTCTATTGACGTTCAGCAGAGCAAAACTAAGAAGTGACGGAGCATCTCTGTATTTGTTCACCGTTGTGAATTAACGAACCAGAAATAACCTTTTTTTTTTCTTTTTTTTTTTACTATTCCTAAAGTTTTGGAAATGTTTTTCCCTCACATGACTCAGTCACAATCTTTTTCTTAAAAGGGTCATCTTAAAATATCTTAATATCTTAATACACCATGGAAATGATCTGTAATATTATTTATTGAAACTGCTTCAAAAATGATTTCCACAATTTTCTTACCTTAAAGCTGCTGTCCGTAACTTTTTTTGTTATTCAAGATTATACATTATATAACGAGAACGTACAACATTAATCCATTTTCCCAACCGTGTTTTTGTCTTACCTCGAATCATTATGGTACACTTATAATACATGTTTATATTGGGACTATTTCAGACCGGGTAGGAACCGCTGCAGGGGAGCACATTCCCTTCGTGACTCGCCATAGACATAAACAGTGAGAAGTAGCTCCGGCTGCAATGTTCTTCCGCAGGATGCATGCAGTTCTTTTTATCAACCGCTAGAGCGCAGAAAATTACAGACTGCAGCTTTAAACATACAAATATATGAACACACAACCGTACACGTTTACGCATCAATGAGCTCTGAAGTTATGGGTAGATATACTGAGCTAATGAGGAGAAAAATATTTTGGAATGTTTACCAGATTTACCATACAATTTCAGTGTGTAGCACCTGTAGCTCTGCATTTCATTTTGAAGAATCCCAAGGAATCTGCAATATTTTAACAATGTTTCTGATTATTATGGTCTGATCTTAACACTTTCATTGGCACATTTAGGAGAATATTTTATTAGAATTTGTCATAATATAGGTTTTGCAAAGAATTATTATTTTTTTTTTACAATTTAAATATTTTTGAATTAAATAACAGGTGGGTTATGCAATTAAAAAAATTACAGTTTGTCACATAAAACCAAGAAATTTCTGTATTTGAATCATACGCTTTAGATTAGAAAAAAAAAATAGCACCTGCAAAAATAGATTTTGACTTTTAGATCTTTTTTTTTTTAATCCGGAGCCAAATCATTATCTTATTATAGTTAATTCCCCATAAATTATGTGATTGTCCAGTTGGAGATGTATAGATTTCTGTAAAAAAATATCATTGTCTTTTCTACCATATTATTAGCAAAATTATCAGTTTTCTGTAAATTTTAATCTAAGTGTGTTTTAGAATCTCAAATGCTTGCTAATGAACTATAATTTCACTTCCAGCAAGTACTTTACTTGTGATGATACACACATTATTGCAATTTGGAGCTTTAGTTGTGGTAAAATGTATTAATTTGTTAGCAAACTAGTGGTTGGAGGATGCAGCATATAGACATTATCTGTTACGGTTATTTTTTGTGTCATATTCTTATTTTCAATTTCTGCGCTCTGCAGCTTATGCCTTGTGTTTGGCCACCGCTTGACTCATCAGCTCCAACATTAATATTTATTATGGAACTGTCATTCAATTATTCAGTCTCTCTAACGTAGGTAGACATTACATTTGAGTCAGAGGGAGACCTGGAAAACGAATATTCTTAACTATCCTCCTTGAAATGTGATATCATATGATTATTATACACTACCTCTGCTTTAACAATTTGCTTCAAGACCTTGAAAACATTTGCCCTCTCCACGCAACACTGAGATTATACTGCTTGATTATAAAACTCTGAACCATGCATAAAAGTCAAAATCAGTAGAGAGTGGAGCTCGAGGAACAGTGTTTCCACTCCTGCAAAGCGTGAGGAGCCACTCTGCATCGGTTTTGGAAAAACAGATCAAAAACGACCTACTCACAAGAAGTTTTTGGACTGCAACAGCAGGCTGGTGGAGGGGCGAGGGTTAAAAATGTTGAAGTCTCGATTCATGAGAAAGATTGGTCGGTGGCCAGTCACTTTGTGTGCTTTCTTTATGAAAAGTAAATCATCCAGAGCTCCCCGGGTTTCGCTTATTTGAATTGTCTGAATGAGCGACAATCGCTGGCTGGTCTGGATAGCCGTGAGTGACAACAAAGTCTTTCCCCCACTCCTCAGACATTAAATGTGTGCGTCAGGTCTCGTCCAGCACTTCATCACCAATCCCTCTCTCTCGTCTGATTTGTGAAATGACGGTCTCTTCCCTGCTGGCGGGCCGAGAGGGTTTGGTGAATGGCTGTCATTGTGTTGGCTAAGGGGGGATGTCTGTGCCCTCTGGCTGATGAGGCCGCAAGACAGTGGGCACACTTTGGCTCCTCTTCAAAGAGCTCACTCGTTAATAAACTCTCATCCCCTCCTCCTTTTATCACAAGGACACTTTATCACACTGTTCTTTTCTTTTCTTGAGTTAACAAATACCTTTTTATCTCGCTCTTCTGTCTAACAAGGGCATATCTCACAGCTCTGCTATTTTAAACAGCCCATCACACTTCAGCGCAGTTCTGTTTAATAATAGCTGTGCTATTTCAGTCAAATTGCCTAATTTTCTTAATGCCAGGATCGCAATTACTTTGTCTTTTGATACAAATGGCTTTCTGTGGATTGTTTGGTTGTTGTTTTGTCTCTTATTCAATTCTGTACATTGGCACTACTTTTTTATACTTTTCTACTTTATACTACTTTTCATGAGTATAAATTCAGTTTGGTGCCTTAGGCCAAAAAACATACTTTACATAAGTACATGAATGCAAACGCTTCCAGCTACACAAGCTTTATTTCACAACACACGGTTTTCTACTACTATGGCAGAGTTACGGTTTTAAGAGAAAGTTGGTTAAAATTAGTTGGTGTCTACCTGAATAATAACACATCTCATGTGATATCGTCACAACCATTGTCACTTTACTTATTAAACGAATGTGGTGGAGATGGACTCCACCTGAAGAACAAAGGATATTCTAAGGAATTTGTTGAGCCCCGAGGAGTAAATTAGCAGGTGTTCCACTCTCTTTGCATTTTTCTCAGCTTTCTCCACTCTTACTGGCAATCTGGCTGAGAGGCCCATTGTGTTGCTGTTGCCTAGGATATGCCTCTCTTGTTTGGTAAATGGTTGCATGTCCAGGCAAGCAAAATTATCACTTAGTTGGAGGTATTTCCCCATATGGCCTTCTCATTTCCGACCAAAGGTCAATGTAGGCCTCTAATAGATAACTCTTCACCCTTGTGGAATCTTCACGTCGTCTCTTGTTTTCTTGCTGAAATATACGTTTGTCTGTCCCAACACAATGGCCGCTATTAAAGGAACTCAAATTATTTTTCCTTTCTGTACAATTAAATTGCATTTTAGCAGGAGGGCAACTATTAATTTTAAGTCTTGTTTCTGAAGCCTATCCATGACTAGTCAGGGACAGACTCAGCAATTTGTGGTAAAATAATTGACTAGTTATGCAAGTTATCAGAGCTCAAAAAAGGACAAAAGCCACCATAGTGGCCAGAGTTGTGCACTATATTCCAGAAGCCATAAGAGAGATTTGTGAGAGACCACAATCGAAGTCGCCCTCCACCCTAGCCAGGTTTGAAGTCAATGAACTTTTAAGCACGTGAACCAACCGAGATGACCTGACCTGACCTGTACTCTAACTCTGTGTCACCTTATTGGTCCTTCTATAAACTAACAAAACGTGCAGGAAATGAGAATGTCAGCCTTAACCAAGACCGAGTGCTTTGCAATCATCTGGCTACTACGATCTCCAGCAGTGGGATGCTGTTGCGTGGCTCCACTGAAGGTTATGCACTCTTTTCAGGATTGGGGATCTAAAGAGGAGAACAAACAAATACCAATCCCCCTTTACCTGAGCTTCCAAACACTAGAAGTGGTCCTCTTCAAGGTCAGCCCCTTAAAAACGTCCACAATGCTGACGCTTGTCCCTTGAGAACATAGAAACTAGGAACCTGCCGTTTGGGGACCCGAGGTTCAGCAGGAGTAACAGAAGAGAGCTGCCGGAGAGAATGTTTGTCAGCTGAGAGGAGCAGATGGATGGAACAAAGGCAGTCATTGTTATGGGCTTGAATGGCTCACGTGTTTCTGGGCTGGAGGCCCAGGCTCTGCAGCTTACCTGTGCTTTGTAGCCATGTAAGAACCTGGCATCAAACCTTAGCTGTCAAGTCCTATGAAAATATTATTATACCCCAATAGAAGATGCTGTCTTGGGAGCTGTCGGAAGATTCGGTTCTCTAGATGGCAGCTTTGGGTGGGGGCAGTGTTTGCACATGGAAGCAACTTCCTCTCATCTAGTCAAGCTTGGCAGTTTATCAATGAGGACCTCACACCTTAAAAGTGTGTGTCTGCCTGGGCCTGTCCTTATCAGCTGTCCTGTGACATCTGCCTCTATTGTCTGAACAAGTGCATTGGCTATGAGATTCTTTTTGGGGGGTTACCTCAGGTATAAGACCAGTTCAAACAAATTTGATTATCACTTGCTTGGTTGGACATCAGTTTTTTTTTTGTCTTTTATTTTCTTCTGTAAGCTACCATGGAGCAGGAGACAGCATGTAATCTTGTAGTAGTTGCTCCATTTTGGATTCAAAACTAGGGGTAAAGTGCATTTCTCAATGGCAAAATTTTTGTGTGGTATACAATCTTTTATTTTTATATATCTGTCAAAATCGTTTAAAGCAAAAGTTTACTAAACTACTCAAGTGTGTTCTTCAGTGCAACATAATAGGAGATGTTTAACAGAATGTTCATGCTGTAACATCAAAAAGTCATCATTCACGGCCCCATCACGTATCTAATTAGCACTTACTCCTATTCAAAGTGGCACATTGTGTCATTGGGTGTTACTCAGTCAGCTCCCTTGCTTCCTAGGTCATGATTCAGTATATCATGTACATGAATGGGAAGGACATCAATGGTTCAGTGCACTAGTAAGGGCACTGGCTCACTAAACATTGGGCCAGTCACTATTTCCGGCGATATGACAATGTCCTCATTGTACAACGTCACTACTGGTATTAATGAGATTAATGAACAGTAGAACTGATATCTTTCCGACATTTATTTTTTTATGTTATTTAAAGTACATTATGAAAAATAATATTATAAATTATAATTGTTATCTGGATTATCTTCATTACCTGCCTAGCGATGTAGGTTTATGCTAAAAAATAATTAAATCATTGTTTGTATTTTAAAAAACATTAATCTCGTGTCATTTTGTAGTGAGTTAGCTCAAGTGATTTATGTTTCACACTTCACAACATCCGAACATAGTGCGCATCGATGTTCCCTGGTTTTTACAGTGCATTGTGGGACTATGGAGTGAATATTTGAGTGCACTGGTAGGATTTTGAGATGGAGACAGCCGACTCCCTGATCAATGCCCTGACTATGAACTAGGGACCTGATTGAGATGCACCCATTGTCAAGCCTACTCATTGTGGTTGAACTTGATTTGAACCATAATTCGATTCTACCACGTCGGGAAAAAAATCCTTAAAAAGAAAACTTTTCTTAACTTCTTATTTTCTTCCTTAAGAAGAATGTTCTGAATCTTTTGTATTCACAAAAGCATGTCTTCCGGATTTGTTCTTGCTCTAAAAAAAACTAAAATTCAAAATTTTCTGAATGTTCTTAAAAATCATCTGAAATAACCTCTTAATTTTAGAATAACCTCTAACTTGTAATATTCTCAGTTCATTTATTGGTTTTCAAATACTAAGCATTACAACAAAACCGCTGCGTATAATGCATATTACTATTACTAGATATGTGCATGAGTACATGATTATGCTGAATTCTAAATTCAGTAACAACTCAAATTAGTCAAAAGTGTTAAACCTCGTTTCAAACTCAATTTTCGGCAGCGTTCAGTTGTGATTTAAAAGAATTCTTAGAATTAATCTTGGGAAATTTCTTAACTTCTTTTTTAAGAAGATTTTCATGAATGCTGCCCCAGGTCTTTTTTTGGTCATATATTATTTGCCCCCAAACTTTAACTTTAGCATTAGAGGTAGGTAAGGACAGAGACAGCAGTGATAATTTACTTAGCCGCGCTGTTTGCAGGACATTAGTGTCACTAATTTGTCATTGATCATCAACAGTATAGTTTACATCCACAAATTGAGCCAAATTGCGTTTTTACTAATTTTGAACCGCTCTGGAGTCAACATTAATTGATATTCCCCATTTTTCAAGGGGACTTGTGTGCGGTACTTTGATGCTGTATGTTTCTGTTGCCAGTTTTAAAGGACAGATTAGGTCCACAGCCATGCTAAAGACCATAATAAGAGCTCACTGTTGCCGTTCTCTAGTGTTGAGGTGTATCGGTTCAGCCACAACATCCCTTGTTGAGGTGCCAAAACCCTGGACTGTCTGGACACCGTCCTGAACTCTCTATCTAACAAGGCGCCACACGATTTATTAGAGATTTTTATACTTCTAGTGCACATATTTGTTTCTGACACATGTTGGAACACTATGCCTAAGATAATTGTTGGTTTTATTCCCGTTATTTGAATACACACAATCCCCTTGTTAATTGTGGAATGAGAAGCTTAATCAGTTGGAAACCCCGGAGCTAAGGAGATGGTCATATCCTGTGTGCTGTTCTGGGGATTGTATTTTCATATCAACCATTTCAAATAAATACATATTAATAAAGAATGAAGAACAACTCCCTGCAGACATTCAAAAATGTTAGTTTTTTTCCTTCTTGATTACGATCCTAAAATTCGCTCTTGTGAAATCTCATGTATATCGGATTTGTGACAGCAATTCGAAAAAAAAAAACTTAAAGGAAGGCTTATGGAAGTTTTTTTCACACATTTGCACCAAACAAGAAAAACATTTTTTAATTGAGCTTGTTGCTCATTATTGCTCTTTTCTAGTTGTGCACACCAGACTAATAGTTGCTCTTTTTTGTATTTAAACATTTCACTTTGAAATATTTGGTGTCTGTGATGTGTTGGTTACTCTCTAGGGCTTTTTGTCGTAGACTTCAAACATTTTTAAATTTCAATTTGTTCTTGAGAACATTTGGTCTTTTGAGTATATTTAAGATTTGGTAAGTTTCCATGTCACGTCAACTTGTTAAAATGTTTTATTTATTATTTGAATGATTTATCTCAGAAAGCAGGAAAATATCTTCAATTGCTATGCATAAAAAATTGTGCTACATGTTTTTCCTTCCGTAACATGTTTTTCCCTTCTGCATTTTGCAAGACTTATTGGAAAAGTGTTCCTTCCAAGACTGGAAATTAATTCCAGCTCTCGGTTGAATGTCTTCCCACAGTGATGAATTGCGAAAAGAAGCTCGCCAGCTGAAGAAAGAATTACTCGCAATCAAACAGCGAAAAGAAGATGGTGTGAAGAAAGAAGAGGATGTCACTGAGGGTGAGTGTCTGTGCCACAAAATCACAGCTGTTTGTCTTTTTATTGACATCATTTGAAAAAGCTCTGTAAAATTACCAGTATTCTTTGTTTTGTGCTGTTTTAACAGTGAAAGCGTAATTTATTTCTCGCACATGGTGTAATGAAAGCATTTCAACCTCTCCTAAAATCAAGTCAGCATGTACTGAGGTCCTCAAAACAGCTGAATTGTTCAGTTTTGGACATTTGTTTTTGTACATCAGCCCTTGCTTTTTTATATATATATATAAAAAAATTCCGAAGCTGCTGTGTTTATGCGTGTTTTGAAAGCTTGAATGTTGGCTGTGAGCGAGCGTGTGGATAACATTAAACGTTTGGCATTGCTAGCTGTTATTTAGTCTATTTTTTTTTGGACGTGCCTAGTTGATTGCTTACTTTTGTGAGCATTTTGAAGAGAGCAATGAAACTTTTTTTCAGTCATCATTCGGTAATCATTTACTCAACCCCGAATCGTTCCAAAACTGTGTAATGTTTGGATTACACAAGTAGATTTTTTTTTTTGCAGAATGTTCTAAAAATGGGCCATTTACATCATTCCAAGGTGTTGATTGGACCGCTGTTTACTTGGGTTTCTCATAGCTATTTGATCAGTAAAAGCACACAAAATGACCAAGTTTAAATATCCCTAATGAAAGCAGCAGTGACCAGGGGCTGTCAAGCTCCGTATGAGTTGTGCACAATATTTGTATTTTTCTTTTGAAGCCAAACAATACCTTTGTGTGAGGAGTGGACAAGATTTAAGTTATTACTGTAGTACGGTAAAACAATTGTGTTGTAATGATAATCATTGACTATTGAGGATGTCGTTAGAATCTTAGTAGTAATGAAAGTGGTGGAAATTGTTTATCATATAAATAAATAATCTAATAAAAAAA